>MU181926.1:936248-956618 GCA_016904865.1 Pissodes strobi | reverse complement strand
GAGTCGGTTAGTTAGTTCAGTTCAGTTAATCATTGAGTGTTGAATAGATATTAGTTGTAAAGTTATAAGAGTAGTTTAGAGTATTAAATTGTATACAGTGGTAGTGAATAAAGAGAGTATTAGTTGAAAATAGCAAAGTTGTAATTCTGTTAAGAACCCACGGGAAAAACGTAACAATAAATTGTAAGTTCTTTAATGCTCTTTGTAAACGACTCCATGACATTTGTTAAAATAATGTTTCTGTCCCTTACGTCTTTTTGTAATCTTCCTGTTTTTTCGAGAGGGTGTTAAAGTATTCTTCGAACCTTTTTCCATCATCTGAATCTAGTGATCCGAATAACCATTTATTAACTTTGCCGACAGCGTTAATTAATCCACGTTTAGGGCTTAGCGGTAGGTTATGAAATAATTTGGTATTCATTAAAATAGATTGTAAAAATTGGTATGTGAGAAAATTTTTGTTTTGTTAGAGTTGCAAAATTATCTGCCTTGTTAGGGCTTACTATTGTTTTATTTGTCCTTTCTAGGATATGTTTTATGTTAAATAAACAATCTTCTATTTGTGTTAAATTATTATGATAAAGAGATGTGTGTTGGGAGGTCGTGATAAAGGTTTTACCTAAGAATATTGGAAGGACGGAATTATCATTTATTTTTATTTCTAAGGTTGTAACGACGGGCAGTATTAGAAGGGCCAGTTAGAGTTTCATCTGAAAAAAAATTACGTTGGGGTCTTATTATGTTTTTATGAATATTTTCTTTACATTTTTGATTTGGGTAGAAATAATATTACCTTTATCGGTTATAGGTGGGTCAACTTTTTTATACTTATAGATTTTTGGACGAAGGTTTTTGTATACACGGGCTTATCAGGGTCGACTGCGATTTCCTCTTGTCTATCTTTATTAGCCTTTTCTAGATTTAAAGCTTGTTTCGAAATAAGTGTTTTGTGAAGTTCTTGATTGATAACTTTTATGTTTTCGGAGTGTTCTTGAATATCCTACCGACTGCGCCAATTATGTGGTTTAAGTTGAAACACACCTTTTTAAAAACTAACCTTATTAAAACTAAAATGTAAATTCCTTTGATTAACAAAATAACTGCATTCGAAACGATAGTAAGTGACTTCTAAAAGTATTTCAATTAGGTATTTCCGATAAGTAGGTTAGTGTAAATATGTAGAATAAGCATAACAATAATATATCGAAAATAATATAAACTTGTAATATTGGAATCCATGACGACAGCTCGGGGTCATCACTTTGTGTCGGAATTGGGTTACATATCTCGAGTCAAGTAACGATATAATATAGAGATTGTCCTATTTAAAAAAGTGCATATTTTACTGTACTTTTTTTGTGACTCACTCTGTATATGTAAAATGAATTCTAGTTCATAGATTTCAACTTTGCTATGGAACATTTTTCTATACCGCTTATTTTAGGCATTATCCTAGCCGTACACCTTGTTGACACACCCTGTATATTATTGCCTTTTTTGATTCTAAGCATGCTGTCAGGTTAGAAGTTGACTCCCCACATAACTGATTTCTTTACGCAAAATTCATATCTTCCTTCAACTGTGTTCGGAATATTGACAGTTAAAAATCGACCAACTAATTAACAATAATTAAAGTAATTAAAACGTATTTTCGGCCAATCCAAATTGTAAATGTCTGTTCTAGATAAAGGAATAAATACAAGGGCGTGCTCCATCTTCTTGTCACTATATGTTCTTGTATTGGGACACAACATTTGTCCTGTCTTGTCTTATTATATTTAGATACGCTTTTCCATTTAAAACGTATGCTAAAAAGTATGACAGTGCTGTTGAGAATACCATACCTAATATTTAAAAATTGCCTGGTGAATCCGTTTTACTGACCAATCTGTCATCATCATTCAGGTCATTCTTTCTAAACAATAGTAAAGACGGTTGTTGTTCTGGGCTCAGTCAGCCTCCAGTGAAGATAACTGCAAATAGCTTATGTTGGATAGAGTATATGAATAATTCAAGTATAATATGCAAGGTTAAACGGTTTCTCGATTATTTACTACCCCGATACTTCGCAACGTAAGGCTAACAAATGAAAAGGTAATTATTCATTCGGGGTTTTAAATACAAAGGTGGCAGTTGTGAGGGTGTTCATTAAAGAATAATTGACCCTAGTAACAAAATGGAAAAACTTAATGCATTTTTCGGATTGACCATGCCATAACTTTCGTATAACGTAACTCAGAAAATAGTTGAGGGTTTCCTAGATCTTTGACCATAGCGGTACGTTTGAGACAAATCATATTTAACTTTTAGTAGGTGAATACTAATAATAATATGAGACAATTTAAAAATACAGTAGCTTTACAAAATATTTCAACGCAAATCAGTTAAACACGTGGTATTCGAAATGGAACCCAAAAGATATTTATTTATCCAAGAAATACTCTACCGTGTCCCAAGTCTTAATATGGGCTAATATCTCCAAAATTTAGCGAATTAAAAAGAACCAAATATTTCAACCTTTTTACCAGCAATCACAAGGAAGTAATATAAACTATTTTTTCTTCAAACGTCAGTAAATCCGTCATTACTCGACTGTGTAGACGGCAGTGAAGTTTCGTTTTTCCTCCGCCGGAGCTTTACTTTTCACTTTTCCGCCGGCGGAGGTAAAAGTGTTGTCATAGCAACATAGATACAATACAAACAAACATCAAAATAAGCGTCAACAACTCAAGAATTATTAAACTAAAATTTGTATTTATCACTCAATTTGTGACTGAATTTCTAAAAATCACTAATTTAGGAACAAATTGGTTATTATTTAATCGAAATTACTCAATAACTGCTTATCAATACGGAATTAAAATGCAATCGAAAACGCAATTTTAAAAATATAATTATTATTGACAGTGTCCACTGACAGCTTTATGTTACATTACTATAGCAACAACCTGAGCCTATTCACCGACATCGCACCGGTCTAAGCCGCCTTGCGAACCCACTTATCTTGAATAATAATTATTATTACTATTGAAAAGAGACGTTTTTGCATTAATTTGTCGACATTTGAAGAAAAAACAGCATATTTTATTTGGAGGAAAAGTTACTTTTCATGGCTTGCTCTCTATTACCAGCCTCACTCCGTTCGGCTGTTAAACACGAGCGCGCCATGAAAAGTATTACTTTTCCTCCATATAAAATAATATACTATTGCAGTTCCCTCACAATTTTCTTTTTTAGGCTTTGAGAGGCATGGGCATTATTTTATCATAATATGATATTTGGTTTAGTTGAGGTTATTAGCTTGTCATCTGTTTTATTTTATGGTATATCAACTATGCTTTTGATGTTTATTATTATTTACTGCAAGTACATAACACAGAACACAGAAACAAAATGTTTTTCTGTATGCTCTCCAGTACTGTACGTTCAAAAAATTCAATACACACAGATTATACAGAGATTTCGGCATTATATAAGCAAATGCTAGATTTATACCTACATAATCCATTAGTTCAATCCTCATTTGTGCGAACAACACAGTTTTGTCCAAGATATCAAAAATGTATTTTGGTATTGTGTTTAAAACTGTTTGCAGTGCATTTTGCCAAAGGTTCCACACTTGGTTCCAAACCCCAACTTCTTCTGGTTGAATTTCTGAGGTCAATATTTCTCTTAAATTTGCTTACTTTAAAGAAGGGTTACCACAGTTATGATCATAAAGTATTTTCAAAATAATCGTTTAGCAAAAAATTATTATCTTCTGAAGGTGGATCATCACTTCCATTGCCAATTGAGGTACGCCGCCGCCGGAACAGCTTATGTGACTCCCTTGAGGCATATTTGAAGAACTGGCAAATATTAATTAAAATTTGTGAAGAATATCGTTGACAAGTTTAACTTTAAAAATCATTCAAGGCTCTGAGAAAAAAATGTTTTATAAGAAGCGTAGTAACAGATAATGCTGCCAAGAATGAGACTACAAATACAAGAAAAAACTGATGATGCAAAAGTTGGTTAAACCTATATCATGCGCACTGAACTTAATGAAATAAAAAATATTTTCACAATCACTAGGTCTGTTGTTATTAGAAAAAAAATAAAAACGATATGGATGAGGATCTAGACAACACTGTGAAACAAACAGTTATTTCCAGCTGCTACTAGAAACCATTGTAGTGCGCACATGCTAAGTCCAACAAACATCAAGGAAAATATGAGTTTAACTGAAGAGGCTTTGGAATCTGCTGCTGCAGTTTCCAAACTTGTTACGATTTTTTGGAAAGTTGTCCGCTTATAATGAGGTCTTGATGTAAAACTGTCATTTCAAACATAATAGATACTGAGTCGTGGATGTCAACATTTTCAATAACAGAGATAGATCCTTCAGCGCACAGTAGCATTAAACAACTCATGACGGCAGTAGCTTCATCCACAGGTGTGGAAAGAATATTTTCATCCTCAGATTGGTACATTCGTGTCTACACAACCGACTAGGAGTGGAAAAAGCCAGAAAACTATTCTTATGAAAACTCTTAATCAGTAATAAGTTGCCTACTTATTTATTATTTAATCAATCAATACTCTCAGTTTATTTTGTTATGCTTTAAGTTTTTTGAAGAAAATAAAATCATAGCTTTTTGTTGTTTTTTTTTAGTAAGTAAATAAAATTTCAATTTTTTTAAGTCTGAATTAATTCAAAAAGGTCCGATTTAATTAAAAAAGTCGGCCTTTTTTGACCTACCTAAATAAAAACATGTGTTTCGTAGTTTACTTACTTTGGGGCATTTTTCCTCCAATACCTATCAATTCCATTCTTCATATATAAAACTGCCATCCACCTGACATTTACATCCAGAGTATGATTGGCAATTATGTTCTACAACAAATGTAAGAGTATTAGCAAATCAGAAATTCATTACACAATACAAAAAAAGCCTAAAAAATAAATTAGAAGGAAGAACGGTACTCAATATTATATGATAACGAATCTAAATTATTAAGGAAACTGATTCTGATTTAATTCTGATGGTGAGATTAAAATGGCTTCGTTTTTAAAACAAATAGAACATAATACTGTATCAGTATTTGGTCAAGTTACCCTTGATATGGCTAGACTAGTGCTAAATCACTTACATAAATGATTTGACGATACTTGCATTACATAAATAAATAATCATGACTTATACAATGTGTAACTAATTCACTTCTCACTATGGGTATTGTAATCTATGTCATGAGTATGTCGGAAAACGAAAGATAAGAAATTGATTAAATTAGGAGAAACTAAGTAAGAGTCGGAAATCGAAAGAAAAGAGTTGGTTAAACTAGGACAAAGTAAAACAACTAAGAGCTCAAATAAATATGTAACAGAGGAAGTTGGATTTTTTTTTATTTGGGTTCTCTGCAGAATAAGTGGAATTTTGAAAAGCAGTGTTAATTTTTTCCTATATGACTTTTTTCAGACTGACTGGGCTAACCTGCCACTTATTAGTCTTTAAGTGAATGCATTTTGATCTGATTGGCATTGGTAATACAGCCAATTCTCTTCAACAATGAGAATACAAAATAATTAAAAAATGGTGTCTTGGCTGAATTGTTTTTGATCTCCAACCTATTATTTATATTCAATTCGTTTCATGCCAGTACATTTTTTTATGAATATGCCCTTGTTTCTTATCAGATTTGTGCAGCAAGCCAGGAGGTAAATGTTTAATTTTAAATGCTTATTTTCCAAGCCTAGAAGCTGATAACTGTTGATTTTTGTTAGTGCATGGTTTACCTTTATTATATTATTGCGCATTTCTAAAATCATGTTTGTTTTCTAGCCTTTTGAAGTTGGAAAATATATCTCAACTGCTAAGTGATTAGTCCGACACTAAAGTAGTGACCCTCGGAGCCATTTATAAAATAAAATAAACTGCTGGACACTCGAAGTGCATAACGTAATTTTTTGGGGTATTTTTAAGGTTCGATATTTTAAAAACGGTAAGCTAAATTAAAACGCGGTTTGCGGCATTTTTTTGTTCAAGGTATGTAGATTTTACCCTTGGCTGCTGGATTGTCAGGTATGACCGGAAAAGGTTTGTACAGGGTGTAAATTAAACCCTGCATTTCTTACAACATTTTATTTAAGGATATTTTTTACAAAACAATATTTTATTTATTCTTATATACACCAGAACGGGCACCAGAATAATTTAGGATTAGATAAAAAAAAAAACAATTTGGCATTACATAAAAATTCCTAAATCATTAGTGATAGTCCAAATCAAACTCATTGTGCTACATTTTTTATTATTTCTAATGCCCCTGTCAGGAAAAAATACAATTACAACATACAGGAGTCTGAAAAAGTTTACAGTAGGTTTCATTTCTAAAATTTCATGATTTTGAATATTTTGATGCATCGAACATTCAGCAAGAGAAAGTATAATAAAACTTAATTTTTTTTAACTTCGTTACTTGATTTACCTAAATTAGACTCTTTTACCGATTTTTTTTTTATATTACACCATAACCTCATTTTAAAGAATTTTGCGGCGTAAAGGTATAAACCTAATTTTTAACAATATTGTAGAGTGTTTTTTTTTAATCCATTTGACTTTTTAGAACTGAATGATTATTATAACGAAATTCTAGCATTTTTATGTGTATAAAACCAGTACTGGTAGGGTTTTATTACAAATTTATATTTCTACAGGGTTTGTACGGTTAATGGTACGTTCCTGGCAAACGCAGCAGCAGACCTTTAAAAAAATGTGGTTACTTACATAAGAGGACATGCTCTATCGTCTAAAAATATTTATAGCTATACAGTGTTGCCGATTCTATTAACAAGTAACGTCAACTTTTATATTTTATATAAAACACCCTGTATATTATTACATTATTGGGCTCTACTTAACATTACATTGTACCTAAATTCAACTCTTGTCAACATACAAACAATTAAAGATAGTACCAACTGAGTTACCGAATTTGGTACTCGTGGTAACACCCATATGGTACCACCACGTACTATCAATCGTGAGACACCCTGAATATGTAGGTTGTACCTAAACATTTTTACATACCTAACACAGAGTGTATCAAATAAAAAAAGCGTGTGCACTATGTGCGCATATCAGAAGTGAAACTTCTGAAACTTAAACGCCCTAGCCTCGGATTTGGTTAAAAAATAGTTTTTTTTAAATATATCACTCAATTAACAAAAAGGGAAGGCCTAAATAAAAAATACTATTCTTCATAAAAGTTTCGCTTAACTTGTAAACTAACAAAGATATCACAATAATTAAATGCCCTAGCCCTATACATATCTCTACGGATTTGGTTAAAAAGTATTTTTAAATATATCACTCAATTAACAAAAATTTAATATGGTAACACCCAAAAAATGTCCCTGACAATGTATTAGATGCATTAAAATATTGCGACGATATATTTCAAAATGTGAAACAATTTTAAATAATATTAGGTTGCTTGCCAATAAGTAAAGCTACATATATATTTGTGGAGCAAAAGGCAATCAATTCCAGGGTGAGAATGAATCCTCCACAACAATATAGAACATATTTACAAGTAAAGCTACGCTAGAAAGAAGTTTTTCTTCAAGACTGGTTAAGTCTTACTTACGGACAAACATGTCTCAATTAAGACTTCCTGCCTAGCATTACTCAATATCCATAAGGATATGGAAGTAGATGAAGCAATAGATAAATTTGCAAGTAAAAAAAACAGAAAATTAGATTTTGTTTTATAGGATTCTGTTCATTTTATTACCAACTACAGTTTTTTTTTTGCTTAAAAGTGCTTATGTGTTCTTGTTTTATTATTTTTTTTTATTTTGTTACGGTTTAGTTATTTGCGAGGTTATTTGTATAGGTACCATCGTGCCGAAAAAAAACTGGGACAGCAAAATGTAGTTTAATCTGCCGGACTATTAGCTTATTTTGAAGTTATCAGTTTGATTTAATTATGTGACTGACGGATGTGTCAAAAGAAATATAATATAATATAACCTAGTGTTAAGTATGCCACGTCGTTTGCAAGCTTTAATCGATAATAACGGTGCAAATACCAAATATTAAAAAATCTCGTTTTTATTTTTGTTACATTTTAAAACAATAAACATACGTATTTCCATTTTTCCTCGTACTTTTACAAAAGGTGCTAGTATTATTGTTTCGGTATTTAACCTTTTCACTTCCATGACAACAATGATAATCTATCCTCAATAGATTTTGCATACTCTTTATAGCCTAGGAGCTATTCAACAACGACAATTTTGTTGTCCCAGATTTTTTTCGGCGCGATGGTACATACCTACATAATAATAGCATTCTGAGAATTAATTTTATTTTTTATATTTAAATCCGTTTTTTTTTTGTTCAATAAAAGTGCTTATAACGATTAAAGTGTGTTTTACAGTACCTATATGTTGCAAATTATTAAGGCGTCTTGACCCTACTACCCATGTAGTAGGGTCAAATTCAAATATATTACAGGTTATATAAAAGACGTAGTAATCTTACCTTAGTCGAAAGAAATAGAAATCATAATAAAATTACATAAAACTAGAATTTGACATTTAAGAACGACAGTTTTTAAATGTCTTCTTCTGAAGAAGTTCTTGGGAAGCTTAGCACTCTGAAGGAATCCAAGAGCACTGGTTTTGACGGAATACCCTCTATATTACTAAAAAACTGTCGCAGTTCTCTGGCAGGACCACTGTGTGCGCTTTTTCAAAGATCTTTTGACAGTGGCGTTTTTCCGACCTCATGGAAGAAATCTTGGCTTGTGCCTCTTTATAAGTCAGGACAACGTGAGAACGTGAGGAACTATCGAGGAGTGTCTCTGTTACCAGTAATGTCCAAAGTATTTGAATCTATCGTAACTGATGAGATATTCTCATCATTTAAACAATGCATAGCTCAGGAGCATCATGGGTTTTTTAAGGGCAGATCATCGCCTACCAACCTAGGAGTTTTCCACGACTACCTAGTTAATGCAGTTGAGGATGGATTTTAGGTTGACGTCGTTTATACCGACCTAACGAAGGCCTTCGACCGAGTGTGGCAGCGGTTGCTTGTGCAGAGACTACGTGCAGCAGGAGTTTCCGGAGCGTACATTAAATGGATAGAATCTTATCTCACAGACCGTAAACAACGTGTAAAGATTGGTAACGTGCTGTCTCGTGAAATAGAAGTGACTTCGGGCGTGCCGCAAGGGTCCCATTTGGGTCCTGTATTATTTTCAACATTTTTTAACAGCGTTGTGTCTCAATTTAATATCTGTAAATGTCTCATGTATGCCGATGACCTTAAACTGTTCTTCAAAGTTAAAACTAAAGAAGACTGTTTAGCCCTCCAGTCAGACTTGATTTCTTTAGTCAACTGGTGTAATGCAAATTGTTTTGAATTAAATGTTAGTAAGTGTAGTCATGCGTTTTTTTAAACGTAAACAACCCGTTATGTGTGACTATTCCATTGCAAATTGTGTTTTAGAAAATGTACATAGTTTTAACGATTTAGGAGTAATTTTTAGTAGCGATTTAAGTTTTAAAATACACATTGACGCGGTAATTTTAAAATCATCTAGAATGCTTGGTTTTCTACGTCATACCTGCTCCAACATATGCGATATTAGAGCTATTAAGTCATTGTACAGGGTGGCTCGAATTCGTGTCTATGTATGGGGAACTCGAAAACCGTAAGAGATAGAGTGTCGGTCAAATTAAGGCAAAATTGCGCATTTAAGTGCCTAACAATATGCCGTTTAGAAAGTTTTAAAATTCCGAGTATTTACGGAGATATCCGGAAAAAACCGAAATTTTGAAAAATCGTTTTATTTTTTTCCTGGGCTTATTTAAAAACGGATTTCAAATCTAATTGCACCTTTGCGTTGCCACTTTTTCCGCTCTATCCAATGATGATATCCAGTTTGAAATCCGACGTTTCGTCTTCAAGGGATCATCATCAACTTTATTTTTTTAAATACGAACTTTAATTTTTTTTTATCGTTTTTCAGATGGTATTGACGTTATTAATATGAGTGTGTGTTTATTTTTTTTTATTTTTATTTTTTTATTATTTTTATTTTATATATTTTGCTTTGGCGTGATTTTAGATAATTTAAGGTAGGTACTTTTGAAATGTTCATATTCTATACAAATATTTTATTTGTTTTTTGCATTAAGTGGAAAGTTGGAGCCCGTATTAAAAATTAAAAATAATAAAATTATTTTTTACGAGAATATGGCCATGAACTATTACTCAAACAAGTTGCTTAGTGCATTTTATTTATAAGCAAAATTCCAATAGGTGTTTTTCAAAGTTCCTATAGTATCACGTAGTATGATTATAAATTGTTGATGTTCTCTATTTTAGTTAAAAGTTGGGAATATTTTATCTTTGCAGTAAGCAACTTGTTTGAGTAATAGTTCATTACCAAACAATTTGCACATGGTGGTACTCTTATTATGATGGAGAATTCATTTTTAGCTAAGTTCAGGTTTATTACTATTGACAGGTTTGATCATTTATTGATTGAAAAGGTGTGCGAGTTCTCTATTGTATTTAGCAGTAAGCTAAATTTTTATATTCTAGGGTTATATAGATCTCCGATCTCCATCTGGCAATTTGGATTTGTTTGTGGAAAATTTGGAAATCCTATTAAGTGAAATTTCGGTTCATTCTATGATGGTTTTGACTGGCGATCTGAATGTAAATTTTTTAGAAAAGGGTAATGGATCTAATCAAAAGCTTTTTAAACTGTTAAACTCATTTAATTTTAAGATGCACGTGGATCAGCCAACCCGGTTTTCGGCATTTTCCTCCTCAGTAGTCTACTTTTGTACAAATCTTAACCAATACTTTAATCAGTGTAAAACTATCAATGCCGGTTTGTCTGACCATGAGGCAATAGTGGGGCTTGTGAAGCTCAATAGTGGAGTTAGTGAGAGTAAGTTTAGACGCGGTAGGCTTTACACTAGGGCGAATTTCCACAAATTCTCTTTGCTTTGCAATGAATCTGAGTGGAATGATGTTTTGGCTACTGTAGACCCACTGCATAGCTTTCATCAGATGGTAATAAATAGTTTTGACATTGCTTTTCCTATTGTCAACATAAAAAAAGTAATAGAAAACCTTGGTATACTAAGGGTCTACGAGTATCTAGAAGAAATATGCGATCCCTTCACTACATAAGGAAATATTCTATTGCCAATGTCGCCTTTTTAAATTATTATAATAGATACCGCAAGATCTACAGAAACTCGATAAAATTGGCAAAGTGGACCTACTTTCAAACTAAGATAAGTAATTCCTCCAATAGAGCAAGGGAATCTTGGAAAATTTTAAATGACCTGAGGGGTAAAAATAATGTCTTGGTTACCCCAAGCACCTTAGATTCCAATGTCCTCAATTGCTTCTACTGTAATATTGCTAGTAAGCTTTCAGCCAATATCACACAGAAAATAGATCCTAGGAGCTACCTGAACAATGTGGTGGTGGCTGACTCTTTTTTCTTTGCTCCAACTGATGTAGAAGAGCTTGAACGCTTACTCACTAGTATGAGGAATAGGAATTCGTCAGGTTGGGATGGACTCTCACTGAGGATTTTCTTGGCTTTACCTCTTGTTGCTTTGCAGGTTATGGCGGAGGCAATCAACTCTTCCTTTGTTTCTGGAGTTTTTCCGGGTTGCTTGAAGAGAGCAGTGATTATTCCTCTCTACAAGGGGGGTGAGCACAACTGTCCTTCTAATTTTAGACCCATAGCATTACTGCCTACTTTGGCCAAGATTGTGGAACGGCTCGTTAAGGTGAGGATGGTTTCATTCTTGAATGGGCTGTGCCTGTTGAGCTTTCACCAGTTTGGCTTTCGTGAGTCTATGACCTCGGAGGATGCCATCTTTAGCTTTCTAGAACACCTTTACAACAGCCTGAACGCTGGTGGGGTTGCAGCGGCAGTGTTCTGTGACTTGTCAAAGGCTTTTGACTGCGTGAGTCACTGGGTGCTGCTGATGAAACTGGAGCTCTATGGTTTTAGGGGAGCTGCCCTTGAGTGGTTCCGTTCTTATCTCTCGGATCGCGTTCAGGCTGTCAAATTTAATGGTGGTACCTCTGGCGAGCTTAATTTAAATACGGGTGTGCCACAGGGTTCGGTGCTTGGTCCTCTGCTTTTTCTCATTTACATAAACGATTTACCACAACTGCAGATAACCGGCAGATTTACATTATTTGCAGATGATATCACCATCCTCTGGCAAGACTCAGATGTGGCTCTAATGGAGGCATATATAAGGACGGATTTGTTGAGAATAAAAGACTGGTGTGATGCAAATTTTTTGACATTTAATGTTTCTAAAACCAATATCCTTAATTTTAAATGTGTGACCAATGATATATATTTGAATAATGAACCTGTCACCATGCCACCCTTCACTAAGTTTTTGGGTGTTTCAATGGACAAATCCCTTAAATTTGAAGTCCATATTGCGAACGTGGGCAAGAAAGTTTCATCTGGCTGTTACGCTCTGCGAGTTATTGCCACCAGTCTGAATTACTCCATTGCCAGATGCGCATACTTTGCGATTATCGAATCCCACCTTCGGTATGGAATTTGTTTTTGGGGTTCATGCTCGGATTGCCTTTTTAATTCATTATTTGTACTACAGAATAGAGCCATTAGATGTCTATGTAAGGCCAAGCCTCGTGACTCATGTCGCCCTCTCTTTCTAAGCCATAATATTTTAACACTGTGTTGTCTTTTTATTCTGGAAACAGTTTGTTTGGTTTTTAGAAAATACAAACATGAACTAGTATTAGGTAACCAGTATAATACTCAACAAAATTACCTGCTGAGGCTACCCATTCCTCACTCTGAACTTGTCCGTTGCTCTTTTGTATATGGAGGTAAAAAATTATTTAATAATCTTCCACTTGAAATAAGGAAACTTAAGTCTGAAAAAAGCCTTCGTATAAAGACGAAGAGATTTCTCGCTGGTAAAGCTTACTATAATTTAGGTAAATTTTATAATGATTAGCATTTAAGTATTTTTTATGTTTTGCATTTTATCTTAGTTTTATTGTAACTTAGTGTCTAGTTTTATACCTTCTATAATGTTTTGGCTTTGGCTTTGTCTACAACATTTATGTTTATATTGACATTAAAACATTTTTTGAGTTGAGTTGAGTTGAGTTGAGTATATGTTTGTTGCTTTTAAATTGTTTTTGACATTCATTCTAGATTTAGGTAGTGACTAAAAATTGTTAATGTCATTGCATAGCTCATTACTTGCAGTTATTATGTTGTATTTATATATATTTTGACGCTTTTTCTCTTTTTACAGCTTTGTCAACAAGTTCCTCTTATGACAATAAAGCATATTTTGATTTGATTTGACATATTCTCGTAAGAAATAATTTTACTATTTTTTATTTTTAATACGCTCCAATTTTCCACTTAATATAAAAAACAAAATAAAATAGTTCTATAGAATGTAAAAATTTCAAAAGTACCTACCTTAAATTATTTAAAATTATGCCAAAGCAAAATACATAATTAAAAAAATAATAATAAAAATTTAAAAAAATTTAAAAAAAATAAATAAAAAAAAAATAAAAATACATAGTCATATTAATAACGCCAATACCATCTGAAAAACTACAAAAATTAAAGTTCGTATTTAAAAAAAGAAAATTGATGATGATCCCTTGAAGACGAAACGTCGGATTTCAAACTGGATACCATCATTAGATAGAGCGGAAAAAGTGGCAATGCAAAAGTGCAATTGAATTTGAAATCCGTTTTTAAATAAGCCCAGGAAAAAAATAAAACGAATTTTCAAAATTTCGGTTTTTTCCGGATATCTCCGGAAATACTCGGAATTTTAAAACTTTCTAAACGGCATATTGCTAGGCACCTAAATGCGCAATTTTGCCTTAATTTGACCGACACTGTATCTCTTACGGTTTTCGAGTTCCCAATACATAGACACGAATTCGAGCCACCCTGTACAGGGTGTTCACCCATAATGTCCCCCCCTTTAACTTTGTTAATTTTTAAGCTACAAAAAAAAATAAAAAACAGAATCGTAGGGTTTTTAATGTAGTTTTTGCACACGTAAAGGAAAAAACCAAAAATTGCACAGTATACAGGGTAGATCAAAAAGAAAATTTTTTTTAAATCTAGCCCCCATTTTTTATTCAATTTTTCGATTCTGCGTAAAATTCTAAGGATTTTAATATAACACACTATATGCCTATTCCTAATACTTTAAGAGTTATTGACAGTTGAATTTGCTATTTTGTTTGTTCTTTTATTTTTTTATGGCAACAGCCACCTAAGAATATAACTTTTTGTTTAGCTTTTGAAGTCATTGAGGTGAAAATATTGAGTTTCCTCAATTCGACCTCATTGCTTTGAGTAGTGATTTTGTATCTTCTGTTTTAAAAATGATTAAAGAATTATTATTATAATTAAAAAATAGCGACTTCAACTGTCAATAACTCCTAAAGTATTAGGAATAGGCATATAGTGTGTTATATTAAAAATTCATAGAATATTAGGTAGAATCGAAAAATCGAATAAAAAATGGGGGCTAGATTTAAAAAAATGGTTCTTTTTGATCTACCCTGTATACTATAAATTTTTTTGTTTTTTTGTTTACGTGTGCAAAAACTACATAAAAAACCATACAATTCTGTTTTTTATTTTTTTTTGTAGCTTAAAAATTAACAAAGTTAAAGGGGGGGGACATTATGGGTGAACACCCTGTACAACTGCCTTGTTAGAAGTGTTTTAGAGTATTGTAGTGTAATATGGTGTCCTTTGTATAATTGTTATATCGATCAGCTAGAACGAGTGCAAAATAAGTTTGGTAAAATTTTTATTATATAAATTACGATTTCCATATAGAGATATTGACTATCAGGTACGCATTCAATTGGCAGGGCTAGAAAGTCTTAAAGTAAGAAGAGAAGGAGTCTTGGCTATTTTTTTGTATAAATTAATTCATGGGCAAATAGGGTGTGATTACCTGTTAGATAAAGTGTTCATTAGAGTGCCTCAAAGGAAAACACGGTTGCAATGCTTATTTCATAATGGGCAACATCGAACCAACTACGGTAAACAAGGTTTTTGTAACAATCTAACAAAGAATTATAACGAAATATTTACCAACATTGACACTTTTAGATATAGCCTAAGTACGTTTAAGAATTATGTTCAAAGTTTTAACATAGGTCGATTTTAGAAAACTTAAGAACAATTGTTAATTGTAAGTACTATTTGGAGTATTTGACTATGTAATTTAAACTTTCTTGTACTAAATAAATAAATAAATTTCGACCTGTTTTATAGGTTGATTATTTATATGAATTACATATTGTCCGTTGACTATTTTATTTTTGCTTCTAAATTCGATAATCTGTGTTTAATAAGAGCATGTTTTTTTTTACACCAGTCATGCATCCGTGCTGCATTCAGATTGGCTATCTGATAAGCTAGATTTGACTCCCCATAAGATATCAAAACAGAAGTATCATCGACAAACTGTACAACTGACACATTCTCATCACCCAAACCAACATTTAAGTCGTTACAAAATAGAGGAAACAGAAAAGGCGAAAGCAGAGACCACTGAGGTGCTTGTGTGGATGTAGAGTCAAAAGAGGATTGATAGGAATGATTAGCCAAACTGCCCTTTCATTCCTTAATGTGTACTGTTTGTATGTGATCTTGTTCAGACTAACACCCCTGACACCTACCCTTTCAAGCTTTTCAAATAAGATGTTGATGAATTAAGTCAAAAGCTTTGCCTAAATTGAAGTAAATGCTAATTGTTGTATTGATGACATCAAGGGAATTCATTATGGCTAATATATGTTCAACAAGAGCTGTCCGAGTGAATGAACTTTGTAAAAAAACCAAGTTGTGTAGTACTGAAAAATGAAAAGGTATTTAGGAAGTTTAGCAGTCTATTGTAGAATGCCCTTTCAAAGCCTTTTGAGAAAGCAGATGGGATGGCAACTATTGGTTTATAATTCTCCAAATGGCTCTTATGCAAAGGTATGACTCGACTCTTTTTCAAATTTGTGGGGAAAAGTCTTTCAAGAAATGACTTGTTGATTATGAATGAAAGTGGTTTGCATATTAAAAGTGATATATTTTTTAAGAGACTACATGAGATTGCATCTAGCCCTGCTGCCCTTTTTGAGCATGTGGTATTGATTATACCCACAATCTCTCTCTCATCCACAGGAGTCAGAAAGAATGATCTTCCGTTAATAGAATTCAGCTCATGCTGGTTCTCCAATTCAGCCTCCCTAACCATTGCAAGTTCGCCAAAGTAGTCACTAAACAGACCACAAATTTTGTCAGCATTAAAGCACAGTTACTATTTAGTTTGGATTGTAACTTCTAAAAGTGTATATTCCAATTGGGGGTTGGATTAAGATGAACTCCCGAAAACTTCACACCCTCCAGAACTGAAATCAACTTGCAATTCAAATGCACATAAAGAGAATTGCTTTTATTTAGTTGTTTACTAATGACATTTCCATATATTAAGGTAAAGCAGACCAGTTCTGTTTTGTCAGAGTTGAGATGAAGACAACCTCCCTTGCACCATTTTTGAATTTTGTTAGCCACCACTGAGCAGTTCTCTGAAAGGTCAGACAAGTCCAGTTCAGACAGCACCACAGATGTGTCATTAGCATACTGCAAAACCAGATCAGTCATAAATTCTTCGCTCAGAGTATTTACATACAACAAAGAGGACAGGCCCCAGACTGAAACCCTAGGGCACTCCCTGCTTGATCTGTGTATCATTCTTTGTTATACATGCACATTGATTTCTATTTGACAGATAAGATTCTATTAAGGAAACACATTTTAACCACCCTAACCCTGTAGCTTTTCGGAGGCCTTTGAGAGATCAAGAAACAACCCAGAGACCTTCTCATTTTTATCAACATTTTCGACAATGCAAGATGATGTTTTTTTTCGCTTATTTTTAAACTTAGCACCTCGTTTTGTGTATAAGTAATGTCATTATATTGTATCAACTCTTCCAGCCTCTCTGCTGGCAACCTTCCTTTTATCTATCTAATCTTAAGTTAGTATTGTTTCTGGCTTTGTCAACGAGGATTGTAATTTCTTGTGACAATAAAGTAAAGTAATAATAAAAATAAATAGTTTAATTAATGTCGTCCAAAATGTTAACCTTGATTGGACATCAAAACTACCGTGAGAATTTCTAATGTAAAAGGCAGCAGTGATTTACTGTTCAGACCTGTTAAACCCACATTTTTAATTTCATGGAGAGATCAAAGGATAAGTAAGTAAGCAATAAGTACATATTTTCTATTCATAGAAAAAAGCACTTTATCAATGAAATAAATACACCAAGAGACAGAGTGAGAAAATTATAAATGTGCAAGTAAAAGTTATACTTACATATAGAACACTATAGAAACCAGGTTCAGTTTCCCATTCTCGCAGTTTCTCTTCAGCAGGCTTTAAAATTTGTGGGTCTTGGCTTGAAGCTCTATGTAGTACATCCAGTACTAGAGCATGTGTAGTTTCTACATCCATTTTCTTAAAATGTAGTTAGTAAACATCAACCAGCATTCGGAGTTGGTTGAGGAGAAAAAGTTTAATCAAGACATAAACGAAACAAAACTTAGGTTATAAACAAAAAAAAATTATCTGTAATACATTTTCTGTGCCCTCAAAACCCGGTTAGTGGACACCCGAATAATAAAACCTTTTCGAGTTTATTACAACTTTTTTTTGAAGGATAATACTATTTTCAAACTCTTATAACAATATTATAGTATTTCTTTACTATGCTAAACGATAGGACAAACTTAAAATGATGAAATGTCACTTTTTAAAATAAAATAACAAATACCACACGAGTCTAGGGAACCCACTAACTTTTCGATGCGAAAGCTGCGAACAAGCGTAATGGCGAAAGAAGAATAAGTATTATTATGGCTTTGCAACAAAAACTAACCACACCAACCCAAGGCTTTCCAAAAATTGAGAAACAAATAAATAAACAAACATAACCTTAAAAAAATAAACAGCACATGCCTTGCAATCGACGGGAATCGACCCCGCAGCGTCCGAACGACCAACAACTCTGAGAGCCCGTTCCCACTTGTCGGGTGTAGGATCCGACAAAATATCGCGTGCTCTAGTGGCAATACATTTTGTATGAAGCTGTTCACATCTATCCGACTCCGTTTTTTTGTCGGCTCCGACAAATATTGTCGGGTGTTTTGCCAGCGCCGCACACCCGATCAAAAATCGTGTCGGATCTTGTTCGCATATGAGCTTGTATGGCGCTGTTCACATTTGTCGGATGTCGGGTCTGAAAACCCCCTATTGGCTGCATTAATCATGTATTGTTATAGTTTATCCCAGCTGAAACTCGTGCCCGTAGATCGTTGAATGTAGTTATGGACATTCTAAAATAATTAAAAAACCTATGTTTGTCACTTTTAAGGATTGCGTGCATCCAAAATTTTCTATTATTGGCTTGTTTTCTTCTAAAATAATACAGCACAACAAAATCTTCGTCGACGTCCACCGCGCACAGTCGCCTCGTGGAGAGTACCGAAATTGGCACCAGCTGCCAGCTACGATCGGGTACGACAGCCGACTAATGTGAATAGAGGAGGCGACATCCGATTAAAAAACGGATCCTACACCCGACAAGTGAGAACGGGCTCTTCCTACTACAACACCAAATTTCTTTAATCTAGGGGCTGACCCATAACTCTGAGCAGTTCCTTAAATTCACTTTTCGCATGACCCTCCGCTTACTTCGCTCGCTACGGGGGCTCAAGAAGAGGAAACTGCCAAGTGCTAACCCAAGACATACCCAAAATCAAGAAAAAACTGTTTAGAAATATAACCTTAAAAAAAGATAAAAAAAAAACCGTCGGGGTTTGAACTCGGGTCGCCGAAGTGAAGGCCAGCCATGCAGGCCATCAGGACACATACAAACGACCGCTTGCATCGCGAAGTACATGAAGACAGTTGACGGCTCAGAGTTATGGGTCAGCCCCTAGACATAAATCACCAAATGTATTGGAAACAGTAAAAAATAATTCCTGATACATTCCGCCATAGTAGTAGTAAACTCTCTATTGGCCTTTTTCATGAGAAAATTCAGCCAGTAACGACTCCCTATCCAGGCTTAGCAAGAGGTTGAGCGACCCTTCTACATTGGTTACACCTTGGTGGATAGAGATACCACAGCTTACCAAACAATCAGCTAGCCGACTCTCCTGTCAAAGTGAAAATAAAAATCTGACGTCGCCGACGCCATTACGGGTTAAAACACAGGGCCGGAATAAGGAGTATTCAATTTTAAATAGACAGGATTGGAGTTTTGATATTATATCTTATTTTTTTTTTTAGTTTTATCGTTGATTGGATGCAATCAACGGTTTTAGTTAATTTTTATTTGTGTACCTACATTCGCGCCGAACAAAAAAAATAGATATTAACTTTTTGTTTTAAATATAGATACCTATACTTAGTTTTTTTTTTATATAAGATACTGTCTTAAGCGGGAAGAAAGGAAATATAAACCACTGAAATCATAGAAATATTGATTTATTTTACAAAAATAACTATTTAAGGTATAACATAGGTTTGTTATCAAATCTCTTTTTTTTATTAAGGCTACTATACTAGAATATTTACCTGGAGTAATGAGCACGTTCCCAATAATTTTAATCTTCTTGGAAGAAACTTCTGGTTTTTGCAAAATAACGGGCTCCCAAGAACAATAGGAGTGATAATTTTTTGAGGATCCCTCGAATGCTCTAAAAAGCGTAGCTATACTGCATTGTGGTTTAAACGACAAAACTGGCTGTTGGTAAACATTTTTGGCTCGAAATGGATACTGCAAAGCCTGTAGTTTTGATAAAGTCTGTCACTGTCCATATTTAGCAAGTTTTCTCTTTGACTACTTATGAGCCATGTCCTTGCCCTAAGACAACATTATTACATTATACATAAAAGTACGCAAATGTAAAACAACCTTTTTTAAGCGATTTGGAGGTACATGTATTTGAAGGTAATATTTAATATAATTTAAGGTTTGAAAAGCTATGGATATGAGTTTTAAACTATGTTAATTTTGCACATGGTGTCCCTTTGAAGAGGGGCCTATAGCTTATCTCGAAAACAACGGGGGTTGCAAAAGAAAAACTAAATACCAAAGTTGTTCCTAGTAAAATTATCTTTATTTTTTTTGTATTTTTTTAATTGTTACTTTTTTATATACAGGGTGGTCAAACAAAGATACATTTTTTAATGAAACACCCTATATTTTATTACATTTTTGGA
>MU181926.1:913397-931248 GCA_016904865.1 Pissodes strobi | reverse complement strand
AGGAGATGATTAAAACTTTTTAATCATCTCCTGATGATGCTAACATGGTTAGCGAAACGCGCGTCGAGTGCAATAATTCTGTTTCGGTATTGTGGATAAAACTCCGTTTTAGTGCATGTTGCCGAAGGTTCCAAACCCCAACATAGTTAAGCCACAGCAGTTGTGTTTCATATTAACAAAATAATTGAAAGGGAGCATTTTAATAGTGGCTAAATTTATTCGCTTATTTTTTTTAATATGACTTCGTATCTACAGCGCCAGATAATCAGTCCTTGCACATTAAAAGAAAATGACACTGGTATTATTATTTAGACACTGTGCATTTTTTTCCAGTGTATCAACTTTCCAAGAATATTATATTTTACTAGCCAATCAGCAATTATGGGATAAAATAATTTCAATCTGCAATATTCTTTTCCGCAGTGAATTAATTAAATAAAATTAGGAAGTATGATAACAATATTTATTTAATGGGATACTCTTTTAATTTATCGACTACATACAGCAATAAATGCTTCCCAATATACAGGCACTCTAAGCCTCATTATTTAAATTAAACTTACTATCTAACTTGAGCACTGAAATGTTTTACTGAAATACTCATGAATTTCTTGCAAACAGACGATAAATGTTTTCAAATATACAAGCAATCTACACATTATGATTTAAAACTAAACTTTCTGTCTAACTTGCACTGAAATGTTTTACTGAAATACTCATGAAATTCTCGCACAGACAACGATAAATGTTTTCATATCCACTTTACACATTATGACTTAAAACTAAACTTACTGTCTATCGCTTAATGTTAAACCGGAACCTGCCGTCGTAGCTGCCCTTGCTCGTGTTTGACCATCTTATCCCTCGACGAATTACGAAGATCCACCACGTTACTTTACTTTACTTTTCGAACCGACGACATGAATTTACTTATTTACTTAGTTATTTCCACGAGCCTTGAAACTGAATAAGGCACTAATTTCGGTTTGGTCACAACTAAGACCATAGTACCGACTAGAAACTTAAGAATTTAATATATATAAGACTTTTCTGACTAATTTTCGACATCGCGACCCGCTGCAACTGATATTTTTTAGTAAGATTTTGATTTGCCCATTACGAGCGACTGCAACTGGTATTTGGAATAAGACTGATTTTTCTTCGATAATGTCACGCTTTTATAGCAGGTTTTTGACGCATTTTGTCCTCCAGAAAATCCAGAATCTCTGTATACCTGCATCAAGAAAACACGTGATGTTGCGCAATTGCCCTGATTTCGAGATCTAATTGGTTTTATTTTCCATCTCCCCGACGAATTCGGTATTTTTCCATACCGAGCTTGGATTTTTAGATCACACATGTGTTCCAAAGTTCAATCAATTTTCGATCCTTATAAGGTAATATCGTTTTTCTTTCATTTTAATTCGCTGGACTGGAAATTAGAACCGCCCTGACCAATGAGGTTCTTTTTAGAGCAAGGTTTGGGGAACCTGTGTAAGAATTTGTTTGACCGCAGTTGATCTCTTTTCTAGTTCCTTTTGTGCCGCGTTCTCCTGCAGTCGAATACAAAAGTATACGTCACCACGTTCTCAAATCGGATCCCGAATCTTGTGAAGTTAAATAACATGCCGTTTATTGAAAGTTACTTCAATGGTAAGTGACTTTATTAATATTTATTTTTATTTTGTATTGAACGAGTTTAAGTGCTTTTGGCTTACGCTTCCCTTAGGTAAAATAATTATCCCTCATTTTCTTGTTGTTTTCGCGAGTTCGGTCTTACTTCGTGAAAGTTAAACTTCAATTTGTTTATAATTTTTGTTAATTAAAATAAACTTATTATTTTATTTGAACGTTTTCTCCCTGGGTTTTCTTTCGAGACTTCATTTAATTTTTGAACGATTAAAATTAAATTAAAATTTTTATTTATCTTTGTTTTAAACAAATTGTTGAAACAATTCTTAAAATAAATCAGGTATTGGCCCTTGGTTCATCACAATATATAACGAAACAGAAAAAAAAATTGGGTTTTAAAGTAATATAAAAACTATATGGATAATGCGGAGATCCGCGCTAATTCAAAATCATTGCAAAATTTATATTCCTATGATTTAGATGAATCATTCATTGAGGAGATCTTCCAATAATTTAAATATTTGATTAAATATCAAGCACTATATTAAATTTATTAGATACAAAAACTTGATAACTAAACTATGTTTCCAAATCTCGAGATAGTGTCAAGAATTTTTTTTAACACTACCAGTTAAAAATATATCATGGATACACTCTTAGCTTAAGCATGTCCTACATAGTATGATCGGCTGAGGTGTACGCCTAGTGCTGTTCTTCCAGCACCGTGGCCCTCAGATATCGACACCCATAGGGGGCTGTTGTTTGCCTAACTTAAAACTAAGATGTGTGGTACTGCTTTGTGTGTTGTGCTTTACTTGGGTATCCCCTTCAAAGCCGATGTATGTTGGAGCGAATGCTCTTTAGTTATTAGTGTGTTTGTTATTTCGTTATTATACTTTACTGCCTGGTTGATATACAGGGAAAAGTTTGTCAAAAACCCTGTTTAAATGCTCTCATGGAGCAGGGGGGCAGAACACTACTATTTACACTATATACAACATGGATTCGTAAAACAAAAGGTAAATGTAAAAGTTAAAGACAAAGCAGAATTAAGCCTATTCAAATAGTTTATCTTTGTATCAAGTGCATGGGTCGAGTCTCGCGGTTCCGGCTGCGGAGACATGGATGCTTCTGTGGCCAAAATCAAGTGAATTGTGTGTGAGCAGTCTGAGCGTATTTATGGGTGCCGTAGCTCCCTTGACTAGTCTCGCCCCCATGTCCGAACTTGGTGGACGGGCCAGTCTGAACGCAGGTTGTTCATGCTGCCAGTTGGGCGATGCACTCCTGCTATCGATTTATGTTAGAAAGATGGCTTATTAAGTGATTGGCGATGTCATTTACAGTGTTTGATGTAAGTTAGGTTATCCTCCGGGATGTAAAGTTTTACGGATGCATGAGTTGTTTATAGAACATTGAAATGTCTCTATAGATAGTCCCATATGTGGTTGGGTGCTCGGGGCTATATCTGTTATTCGCGATGTTTTCTGTGAGCGGCGATCCTTGAACTTTAAATTCGAAGAATCTGCATGCAAGTTTGTCGATATATTCCTCGACGAATTCTAGTTTAGCCCATGCATGCAGATCCTCGATTCTGACACGATCAAGTAATGTCAGCGAGAACGTCGCTCGCAAATATTGGTTCG
This sequence comes from Pissodes strobi, assembly GCA_016904865.1. NCBI lineage: Eukaryota > Metazoa > Arthropoda > Insecta > Coleoptera > Curculionidae > Pissodes > Pissodes strobi. The sequence goes on along the minus strand of MU181926.1, from coordinate 927,973 downwards.
GGATTACCTGTAGTTTTTTCCTGTGTGTTTTCGCCACCGAGCACCATACTGGGGCGCCATGAAACAAGGCCGGTCTAATGATGGCTCTGTATAATATGAGTTTATTAGCCGGGCTAAGGTATGACCGAGTCGAGATTAATGTACATAAGCCTTTTTTAATAGCCAAGTTTTTTGCTATTATTGTATCCAGTGGCGGATTTGCAGTCTCGGCCGCCCTAGGCCCCAAGCTATCAGCCGCCCCTTTCTCAGCAGCCACCATACAGAATACATAATGAAATTACTTTATTACCGCCCCTAAATCTGGCCGCCCTAGGCCCGGGCCTACCGGGCCTTAGGGTAAATCCGCCACTGATTGTATCAACGTGCTTACTAAAGTTCAGTTTGTTATCAAAAATGATGCCTAGATATTTAGCTTTGCTTGCAGGTGTGATTGGTGTATTCTCTATTACGAGAGGCGTGATGCCAATGTCTTTTCGCTTGCGCGAAATTAAAAGTAGCTCCGTTTTGGTGGCATTGAGCGTGATTTTCCACCTCTCGTAATATGGGATTAAAATGTTCATGTGTGCGTGTAGATTTGATTTAGCCACTTCCGCCTGGAAATCTAGGGAATAGATTGCTGTATCATCAGCAAAGAGGGCTTTGTGGGTATCGGGATAAGACGGGATATCTGCTATACAACGATTGAAGAGTAGCGGCGAAAGTACCGTACCCTGTGGTACTCCGGCCAGTAATCTTCTACTGGTTGACGTTTGGGTGCCAATTCGTGTGGCGAAGGTGCGCCCGGCAAGGTATGACTCGATGAGCGCTACCCAGTACAGTGGCATGCTGTACTTCGCTAGAAGCTTGTACAGCAGCCCATCGTGCCATACCCTGTCAAACGCCTTCTCTATGTCCAACAGTAAAAGTGCGGTGGACTGGCGTTTGTTAAAGCCGTCATAGATGTCAGTAGCTATTTTTGCAGCAAGCATGACGGTGCCATGCCTTCTTCGGAAGCCGAATTGCTCTTGAGGCAATATTTGCAATTCTTCTACCACCCTGTTCACCCTCGATAAAATAAGCCTCTCAGTCATCTTTCCCAGGGTGTTCAGTAATGATATTGGCCGATAGGAGGCCGGGAGAGTCGGGTCTTTGCCTGGTTTAAGAAAATGTACCACGCACGCTACTTTCCAGGATTCAGGGAATTGTTGCAGCCGGATGACCGGTTTTATTCGGTAAATTTTTTACGATTATATTCGGAATATTATCCGGGCCGGGTGCTTTGCTTCTTGGTAAACGACAGAAAGCTTTGCGTATTTCAGCCGGGGTTATTCTCAGCTTATCATACACTGCAGGAGGAATGGGATATTTACGTTGTCGGAAAATATGCACAGAATCAGTATAATGTTGTTGCTCGGGTAATGTGTCAGGCGTCTTGCTGTAAGCGCTTTCCAAGTAATCCGCGAAGGCATCCGCTTTTCCTAGATCATTGACTATGTCTAGGCCACGATGCCTTATTTCAGGAATTGGCGTATAACCTCCGCGGACACGCTTGGCCAACTTCCGCAGCGAGCCGTAGTCCTTGCTTATACTGTTTATGTAGTCTAGCCGTGCTATACGAGCGGTACCCTCTCTTGCACGGTCTCTCTGCCATCTACGTCGAAATCGGCTTCTAAAGGTAATGAGATTTAGGATCGGTTCGGGAAGGGATTCAGTCCTAGGGTGCACTGTGACCCTAGGACACAAAGCATCGCGGATGCGCTGGATATTTTATTTTATTTTGTTACCTCGTTTTCAACTTCCTGGACAGTCACTATTTGCTAAGGGATGACAGTTAACTCGTTCAGCCTCGCTCGGAACACCCTCCAGTCAAGATTCTTGTACGAAACGCAGGTGTTACTCGCCGAGGGAACTCTACAGTACAAACCAATCTTGATCGGGAGGTGATCCGAGTTTAGGGCGTTAATCTCCTGAAGCTGAGTAGTCCTTATCGCTCCCCGGGCAAGAGCGATGTCCAGGAATGAGGCATTTTGGAGGTATGTAGGATTAGGTGTTCTGTGATAGGACATCTCCAGATTATTCTCGATTATCCTCATTTCATTTGCCGTGAGGCGGAGACCCGGAGGTGCGTAGCCCCCGCAAACTCGCAGGCCGTTCTCCGTCTCGATACAGACGTGTTCTACTGCACTTTGCAAATTGCGGATTCTTTTATAACAGAGCGACCTGTGTATGAGGCAGGCCACGCCTCCTCTGGGTCGATCGGGCCTATCAAATCTCTCGATCGTATAGTTCCTAATTTTTAACGTATCGTTAAGTACGTTTCAACGAGGAAAACAATCTGAAAATTGGATTCATACATAAAATTACGAAACTCGCCCATTTTGGACTTCATACCGTGACAATTCCAGCAGGCAACGTAAAGCATCTAGACATTGAATCTAGCATATTCATATGTGAAAAAGCGTAACGAGGCCTGAATAATTTCAGCCTTGTTTCCTCGGCACGCTTCCAGCATATTAGAGTAGCAGTCTAATGCTAAGAATAGCTGGTCGAGATTGACCAAGCTATTAATTTTTGCTACTACGTTGTTTAAGTTTGACATTGTGCTAGATATGTTTGTACAATTTAGATTCATGTTATCGCGAGCAGTACCACTAACCTTATTATGTACATTAATTGATGACATTTGTTGTTCTCTGTCTCTGTGTTGTTGTTCGTGGCTGCCAGGAATCGGGGGGAACTGCTTCATGTATTCCTCTTCTCCTCGTTGGCCATTGTTTAGGCCTTGGCCCCTCGGACCGTCATCTACTCTGGTCTCGTTGGGGTTTCTCCAGGCTGGGTTAGCTGCAGGTGGTGCCGGTCGATATGTTTGTTTCGGTTTAGTCGCAGGTGGTTGTATTTGATTCAGCTTGTAATCTGCATCAATTGACCCGCCACAGTTAACGCATTTTAAGTAGTCACTATTACAGTGCACGATTTCATGTTGGTTCGCAAATGTGCTGCAAGCCGTATTGCGATTGCAATAGGTCTTGGCATGACCGAATTGCAGGCAATTCTTACACTGTAATATGGGCCTTCCTGCACGCCTGGCTTCCCAGTTAATCCTTACACACATTATTGTCTTTACGTCCTGCTTAGGCTTCCTAACTGTATACTTTGTATCGAGGATGACAAGGTACATTGGTATTCTTGTTTCTCGCATTTCGTACACGTTTTTGGCTTGAATGTTGTACTCGTCACTAAGTGCTTCTATAATCTCGCGCGGGGTGGTTTTTTCTTGGGTTTCGGCGTATGTGTGGTACTCCGTTTTCTCTTGGCTGAGCATACGCTTGAGGGTGTGTAAATCATTGATATTCTCGCAATATACAATAACGGAGTTTTTTTTGTATATTTTAGCTGGTACCTGGTAATGTGCATATCCTTCAGATCTGCCCTTAGCTGTTTATGGTCAGCTGGTCTCCCCTTTATCACTACAGGCGGGAGTGTCTGGGCTTTGCCTTTTAGTGGTACCTTGGTTCTATTGGCTGTGTGTCTTTTTCGTGTCGCCTTTTGATGTTGAAGTCGAGGCTATACTAACTGCGTCGTCATCCTCTGTTTCTATTTCCTGTAGTGGTTGGAACTTATTTTTCGTCACTACAGGGTCCCATATCGAGGGTGTCTATTTTGAAGTTCCGCCTAAACGTGAGTTGCTTAAACGGAACTTTAAAAACATCCTTGTCACTTGTTGTTATCAGGGCTCCTTCGCTCGAGGTGTGTACGGTGAGCTTCTCTTGAACATTTTGCGGTTTTTCTTTGTCATTTAGCAGTATTTTTTGCTTTTTAGAGGTGGTCTCGTTTTCTAGAGTGTTTGACGGGCTGGCTTTCTTTTTTCGAGTATCGATTTTTGACACAGCCTGCCTCTTAATTCCTTTCAGATGGGTATCACGGATGTGTTGTCTTACTCTGGTTACAGTTTTCCACAATTCACTTGAGCTGCAAACCCCTAAATTATTTAAGGATTCGGAGTTCATTTTACAAACTACGCATATTTCTACGTAGCAATTGGTTTTATTTGTGATTTTCTTAATTGTTGCTTCACTGATTTTGCTTTCAGGATTTGATTCAATTGATAAGTTGGACGCATTGTCGTCCCCTTCGGTGTCGTCCATTTAGGCTTCTGATTCAGGGTTCCGTCCCTGAGAACTACAAAATTAAGGCTTCTAAGAAAACTTCCAGTCACTTTACTATCACAATTCCCGTCGAATGAACACTGTTACTATGCAGTAAATTGCTATAACGCGGTTATCGGCGGTTCTCTTTTCGCGATCTATCCGTAAAGCCTCGAACAGCAATAGGTGTTCAAAAACGATTTGAACACGCTTTCAAATCTAACGATTTAATTTTATACAATTTTTACATTCCACGCCACTGTCCTCGCATTCCAAACAAATTAAAATCCATGGCGATACTACTAACGCCATCTCTTGTTTACAACGTATATCCACTGCGCCAAGCAGTCTAGATAGCCAAAAGTTAAGCGTCCTCAAAAGGCCTCCGACCAATCATAGCGCTTCCCGCTTTATCCCGGCGGTATTACTAGCGCCATATTTTGTAACCACCTTTACTCATCTGAAGCCGGCCGCGTATCCTAAACTCATCTGACCAATCACAGCGCATTATCCAGGATAGCCACTTCACCCAACCTAAAATTCCCTAAAATTCAGATCTTTCATAATCGAATTTCATGAAAACTAGTCAGCAGATTTCAACCGGATTTGTATTACAATTCATAATATTAATTTAGACAACCGGTCATGTTGTTTTTACACAATATCTCTATATTTACATTATTGCCCTTTCTATGTCCAATCATCCCGCCAAAAGGGGCGGAGACAAAGGGGTGTTAATAACTTCTTCAAGTTGATCTAGTTCCCACGTTCTAGAAGTTAGTCGAGTCTTGAACCCCAGCCATGTAAGTCGCTCTAAGGCGCTGTTCTCGCCGCCATGGCGCCAAGCCGCCATGTCGGGCCAGTTTTCACGTTTTGAGACCCACTACTCTCTCTAGTTCGGTACTCAAGTGACATAGTCATATCCAGGCATAATCATCGTAATATCAAGCCTACAAAAAGGTATTTATCGGCAACCTGACTGCCATTATTCTCACGAGTCTCACGCCGTGCAATGGCGCCCCAATTGGTCTCATCCATGGGAGTTCTACAATCGAGCCCTGTCTCGAACCACAATTAATCGAGTCTTGTCTCGGAATCTCAAGTAAGTAAACGCACACGTTTACATTCACATTCTCTCAAAGGCTGTACCATGCGCTGTACAGTCCCCAATGGTATTGCCCATGGGTTTTCAGCATTCTCTATCACGAGTATACCACTGGATTGCTATATCCTTGCCTTATTCTAATATAAGGATTACTCTGCACTAGTCTGCATACATACTAATGCCTTATTCTCATATAAGGATTAAACGGCACTAGTCTGCCAATATACTCAAGTTCTCACAAAGGCTATATCCCCTACGCGGATTTCAGCTTACTTATGCTACCAGCATAGCATATTTAGTAATCATTTATGCGTGTACCAAGAAGCCACATTCACAAATCATTCATGTCATGCCATATGCAATAATTGCATACCATATCAATGTACTACATTCCAGTCATTCCTATTTGCAAGAAATTGAAGCACATTGTACATAGAAGCTAGCAAGAGGCCTAGCAAGTGTTTTACAAAGTGACTCTCCCAGTGTTGGAAGATAAACTGCTGAACATTGAACGTTTCTCGTCAATGGTGAACATAGTGTACATATTAGCTTATAGGTGGACATTAAGGTAATAGTTATCCTGTTATTATTGCTTGTATATTATTGTATTTCATATCAAAGCTAAATCAGCTAACAGAGTTGAAACGTAGCTGTTCCGCAGGAACTCTAAACAGACATACTGTACATAGCTTCAAGGTTATGTTTATAACCATATATTAGTATAGTATTATAACTGTTTATGCATTGCTTTAGTTTTTAAGAGTATTATTTATGTCATATTCTTCAAGGTCGAAACTTGCCTCGACCGATATCGTTCATATTGTAGCACTGACTACGTACATTCATTCAATGTTTATATTTTGTGTGTTTATGAGCTTCTAGTTATTTTCAGGTAAAATAACTTATTAAAATATTCATATAATACTAAAGCTTTTTGTTTTATTTACAAAATGACTTTAGAACTAGCCCTATGGTAAATTTTAGTGCCTAAGAGCACATCTCTTTTGTTTAGAAAATCGACCAAGATCGAATCTGAAACAATAGGTCTGCCTTCGATAGCCGTCTCAGGCGAACTCGGAGTAAGATCATTATCGACACTAAATCGAACAAAAACGTACTTACGGAACTCGGTTGGTCAAGAAATTTTAACCAACTTGGCGGTTCTTTCTATTAACAGTGACATTACTAATAAAGTTGATATCCTAGAAATAATATCTAATTTTTTTTAATGAACTGTTACCCATTACACCCATTTGTTTTTTGTTTGTTTTTTTATTTGTATTAAGATAATTATTATTAGTGTATTTATAATGCAGTATTCAGTACACCTATTTTTATGGTGCGTTGGCAAGCAATGTCTGTAATAAAAATTATGTGCAATTTTTCTTGCCTTACGATAATACCTTAACCTTATTTCCTTTTTTATACCGATAAGAAAATTGTTGGGGAAAGGGGGGGGGGGGGCTTGGAAAAAAGTACCTAGGGGCGCTTTTATTGTAAATCCGGCACTATGACTGCGAATATGTTAGGGGTCTGTATCAGCTCGGTGAATCCCCGATATTCACTTCTAGGTTCTCGGAATGTCAGTGCACGAAGAATTTCATACCAATCAGCAAACTAAAGAAAATGATATAGATTTTAAGAGCTAGAGTATTATCAAGAAGCGGGAATATATTTTCTGTGATTTCTATAGTAATTTAGGATAAGACAAAAGAAAAAATATGTTGTTTTTTATTTCTAATTTTTAGTCATAATAATAAATATCGTTTGATAATGATGCAGAGTAATTGTAGCAGTAAGATATTGCGCAACATTGTGTTCGAATGATGGAATCTTGCATGGTCCGGCTAGATACAAGTGAGCTAGGACTCGGCAAGACATTTCCAAAAAAGGCTGCTATGAGACTTACGGCACACCTTATTCACTACCAGCTATTCATCTTGCGGCGGCATCCTTTGATTGGGGAAAGTCAAGTGCAAATTTTAGAAGAGGGCCTTGACTTAATATTGTTTTAAACGTCTGGGCATCTGAATAATACTTTTGACAGTTCGTTTAATTTAAAATATGCTTTTTTAGCGTCTATAATCCGTTGAAAAACGATTTTAAATGGCAAAATTGCATAAAAATCCGAAATTTCCGGACTTTTTAGGGCGATAGTCGTGGCTTCGGACGAATTGTCGTGGATTTTGAAACGAAAATTCATTTTAAATTCAGTTCGCTCCGTATCATTACATTGCCTTGAAAAATTACGAGACTGTGGAACTGAACCGCTCAGGGTACTGCTAGGTAGGCGCAGTGCCCGACACTCTAACTTTCCAATTTCGGTAGAGATGACTAGCTTATAGTGAATAAGTTGTGCTTACGGCTAGCCGTAGGCAAACTAGAATAATTGAAAGACATTTCCAGAAATTAGTCAGAAATGTTTTTATAATGCCCAGGACTCGTCAGGCAGGAGGACTCGGGCGGATATTTCCAAAAAGTGTCTGCTAGGGACTCACAGCTAGCCGTAAGCATATATTTTATTCTTAACGAGTCCTACCGCCTGACGAGTCTTCGGCTGCGCGTGCATCACAACAATATTTATATTTGTATATTTATTTTTTTTTACCTAATACTATGCTCGCTCTGGGGCGCAACCAAACAAAACTAACCCAAATCATGCTCAAAATCGAGAAAAACAACATTTTGCAAACATAACCTTTAAAAAAAGCATGTCTTGCCACTGGAATCGAACCAGGGACGCCGTATCAGAAACGAAGCAAGGCCCACTAAAAGGAATCCCTGGAGCGTAAAGACAACTATTTGTCAGAAATGTGTTTATGTAAACATTGTGATGCAGGACAGAATTAAATATACGCTAAACGTAGGCATATATTTTATTCTTAAGGGTCCTAACGAGTCCTACCGCCTGACGAATCCCAGGCTTGCGCGGGCAGCATAAACACATTTTTGACAAATAGATGTCTCATGGTTCAGAGAATTGCTTTCAGTGGGCCTCGTGGCTAACTGGTTAGATGATACGTTTCTGATATGGCGTCACGGGTTCGATTGCAGTGGCCAGACATGCTTGTTGCTTGTTTTGTTTGTAAAACGCTTTTTTTTTCTTTCTGATGTTGGACATACCTTGGGTCAGATTGGGTTAGTTTCGTTTGGTTGCGCCTCCGAGCGAGCCGAAGGCATTGCAGGGAGTGAAAAAAATACAAATGTAAACGTAAACATTACTAGCGTCTTCAGACAGCGGCCTGTTTTGAACTTTTCTGGTGAGCTTCGGCGACCTTGGCCGAATGTCGGCAATAATTAAGTTATTTCGCATGGCCCTTCGCTTGGTCCGGGGCGCAACCAAACAAAAGTAAGCCAAACTAACCCAAAATGAATTAAAAACATATCTTAGCACTGACGGTCATCGAACCAGCAACTTTCGCATCACATATACACTATCTAACTACTGACCTACCAGATCGTTGGAAGCAATTCAGTGTACCGCCAAGACATGGGTAATTCTGCCGATTCAGCCATCAACGTCGGGTCGCGTCGTGGAACCGAACACAAAAGTTCAAAACAGATCGCCGTCGGAAGACGCTACTGTAGACATTGTGATGCACGCAGCCCCGGAATAGTCAGGCGGTAAGACTCGTTAGGATCCTTAAGAATAAAATATATGTTAGCCGTAGCAGAGCAACCACTGTTCAGACGTTGGGCCTGTAATAGGCGTCCCAGGTTCGATTCCCGTCGGAGTTTTTTAGATTTTTTGAGGTTCTGTGTGTAAAAAGTTTTTTTTATTTTTTTATAATTGCTTAAATGACACAATAGGATCCGGATAAACCCTAAAATTATTTTGTGTTAGGCCAATAGCGAATCTAGCAGATGTTTCACCTTAAATAATAAGTTACCTACTTGAATAATTTTGTATTGAATATGTAAAATATTTATCCACAATAAACGAATAACTATTGATAAGTAAGTTATTTGTATAAAGAAGCAGAAACAAACCTATAAGCCATAAAATGGCGCTGCGCGCTCTTAATAAATTGCACCACTGTGACGTCACAACACAAGTACATGTTTGCTTCAGCGCGGGAAGCTAGCGGCACGTCTATTCGGTAAATGGTCTAAGGGTCGACCACCCCAATTCAGAAATAATCGTTCTGGGAGGTTTCAATGCCCATAAGACCAACTGGCTCAAACATCATAACAAGACCGACAACGAAGGTAGAGAAGCTGAAGCATTTTCCATCAGCTGCGGGCTTACTCAACTCGCAGTCGAACCAACTCGGATCTCAGGGAGGGATGAATTTGCCGCCCTCCTGGATCTTTTTCTAACCACAAATCCTGACCAGTACACACAATTACAGTTGGTCCACCATTAGGTACTTCCGACCACAAACTTTTCACAACGGTTTGTGAACTGCCACTCCTACAGAAAGATACACCATTGCCTAATAAAATCTGGCATCACAATTGTGCAAAGTGGGACGATCTAAGAGACTTCTACCTCGATTTTCCAAGGCTTGACGTCTGCTTTAACAGTTTTGACTCTGACGACCACAGTCTGCTGCGAAGAGATTACGCAAGTAATCGCCTCAGGACTGGAAGTATACATCCCACATTCTATCAAGTTACCGGAAAGCCCTGGTTCGACAGAGGATGCGAAAGAGCCGTAGGTAGGAAACAACAAGCCTACAAGTATTGGCAGCAAAATCAGATCGCTGAAAGTCGCAGTTATTTTAAACTAAGAACAAAAACATTCAAAGAACCAGGAATACATTTTTGCAATGCCCCAGTGGCTCCACGAATTTCTGGTCGATAGCAAAGGCAGTCAGTAATAACTACAAAAACGTCTCTTCTATATTTGACAGACGAACGCGGCGTCATGGCGACTACAGCTAAGGAAAAAGCAAACATGCTCGCCGAAATGTTTTCATCGCACTCTACCTTAAACGTCCCCCATGGCAAGGCTCTTCCCACCATATCCAACATCAACACTATTATGACAGAAGTTAAGTTTCATGACCGTGACATTCGAAAAACCCTCAGACCTAGATACTCAAAAAGCATCAGGGCTGAATGGAATACCTGCCATCGTGTTAAAAAAAAACTGCGACAACGAACTAATATCCATTTTTTCCAGACTTTTTTCTCTATCTTACCGAAAAGGGATTTACCCATCTTCTTGGAAAGTCGCTCGAGTACAACCTGTGCCAAAAGGGGCAAGAAAACCACGCCCTCAAACTGTCGTCCAATTGCCTTGCTTCCAATAATCTCCAAATTCATGGAGCGTGTAGTCAATCAGCAACAACTCAAGTACCTCGAGACCAACAGAATAATTAGCTATAACCAATACGGCTTCCGCAAAGAGAGATCGCCAGGAGATATATTGGCCTATGTCACTCATATATGGAGTAGGGCAACTGAGAACTACGGAACTACTATATGACCTGCTAACCGAAACCAATTATAATATAATAATACATAATTACGTTACAATTTCTGTTTTAGTTCCATGAAGTAACATGTATTCACCCAACTGAAAAAAAAATATATTTATTTTTTATTAAAAAGATACATTTTATTTTATTACTTTATATTAAAACCTAAATAACAGTATAAATGCCCAAAAAATGAAGACGGGCCTTAAACTCATCTAGTTTGCCACCCAATACAATTAGCTTGCACCTTCGGCAACAGTTATAGTACATAATGTTTCGCGAAAAACCGTTTCTTTTTTCAAAAAACAGCGGTTTCTTTGGTTTTTCTTCTGGAAGGGCTCCAAAAAAAAGAACAACTTATGGAAAAATTCAAGAAATATAATATAATATTTAAATGCATACTTAATGAAGCAAACAATATAAAACAAGCATTAAAAATCAATATTTTAGTTAATAAACTCACAATATATACAACATGTATATTAGAGCAAATAATAAAAAAATAACTAAAACATATCATTCTGTAACAAAAACCAAAAAATTCGTACCTTTATTAAAAATCTGTGGCTCTAAAAAGTGTTAGATCGACTACATTACGCATTGTTCTAATATTTGAAGCAGTTATATTTTTTGCTCTGTTTTATTTCACTAGTACAGGGTTATTCATTATATTTTGACACCCGCCTGCAGCCGTAATTAAAGGTAATAAAAAAAAACTTAAATTCAAAAGTTGTATGGTTTTTAATATATTATCTTTTAGAAATGTCAAAAGAAAAAAATTGCCTTTCAAATGTCAAAAAACCGCATACCCTTAATTTTTTTAAATGGAACACCCTGTATATTATTACATATTTGGATTGTGCGAAAAAGTGTAGACATATTTCATGAATAATGTCCTATACCTATCTCTAACGGTTTTTGAAATATTGACAGTTGAAAATCGACCATTTATCAAGTTTGATAGTTTGTAAAATCTAAACGGCTAAAGATAGAACAAAACGGTTTACACTTTCCTATATTGGTTTTTCATAAGCTATGGTATGACACTAACTTTTTATTTAACCAGAGGTTAAATTTATCCGGGATTTTTTAACCTCTGGTTAAATCTAAAGTTAGTGTCATACGATAGCTTATGAAAAACCAATATATGAAAGTGCAAACCGTTTTGTTCTATCTTGAGCCGTTTAGATTTTACAAGCTGTCAAACTTGGTAAATGGTCGATGTTCAACTGTCAATATTTCAAAAACCGTTAGAGATAGGTATAGGACATTATTCATGAAATATGTCGACTTTTTCGCACAATCCAAATATGCAATAATTTAAAAAAATTAAGGTTATGCGGTTTTTTGACATTTGACAGGCAATTTTTTTCTTTTGACATTTCTAAAAGATAATATATAAAAAACCACCCAACTTTTGAATTAAAGTTTTTTTTGTATTACCTGTAATTACGACTGCAGGTGGGTGTCAAAATATAATCAATAACCCTGTACCTACAACAGTAAATTTTTCCGCTCTGAACCAGTTTTTTTGAGAAAGACTGGTTTTTTAATGTATTTTTTCACAACGGAAAAATCTGTTTTTGTCATACGCTCCCAAAAATAGCTATTTTACGGACTCATATAAGTCCGTAAAATGCTTCTTTTTCGGCCTAGTCCCTAAAAGTTGTCATGACAACCTTTACGGACTATTCCAAAATTCCTGAATGTCTAAATGTCAAATTTCGAATGACATGACAAAATTGTCAAATAGTTGCTACGAATGCTACGATATCAATTTCTAAGCTAACTTTTTCGGAAATTAGGACTTCAAAAATTATGGTAAATTTGCAAATTTAAGCGTTCTAAAGAAGTGTAAAAAGCGTATAACAAAATTTTGGGAGCGTATGACAAAAAATAGTGTTTGTCACACGTACCTAAATGAAGTTTTTCAGGACTCATCTGCTATTCCGGACTCGGCTAACGCCTCGTCCGGAAACAGCAATGATTCGTCCTGAAAAACTCCATTTTAGGTACTTGTAACAAAAATAACTATTTTTTTTAAACAATAACCCAAACTAATCCATTACTATTTATTATATACGAATTATGCAATGTACATACATTTTATCAGTTAAAAACCATTGAAAGAATATTTCTTAATTGCATTCCCATTGATTATGTCATAAGAAAAAAAAATAATTTTATATAATATGTATTGAATAGTTAGATATTCGCTTAAAAAAAGAATGGATAGAAAACTATAAGAAAATTAATGTACAATATCACTCATATATAGCTACACTAATCAGTGGCGGCTCGTGACTTTTGGGAAAGATGGTGCCAAAATATAATTCTCTTTCTGGTATGAAACAGCTCGCCGCAGACGCAGCCGGAGGCTAACCCGCAAAATTTTGGGGGTGTCACGTCCAATTTTTACTCAAAAATCGTAAAAAAAACACGTCTTCCACCAGCGAACGAATTTTACCAAGCACCGATGTGCGTTTTTTAACGTCTTTTGGGTAAAAATTTGGGGATGTCACGCCCAAATTTTTACCCAAAAGACGTTAAAAACGCACCTCGGGCAACCATTTTTTGATGGCTCATTGTAATTGTAATTTTAAAAAATGGAAGGCGGATATTTTTCTATTATATATCTACTATTTTTTGCGTTTCTAACTGTTTTGCCACGAAACTAACACTAACCCAGACTATATCAAATTTTGCCAAGAAAGTACTCAAAATGTATCAAAAAGTTCTGTTAAATTAATTAGAATTAAAAAAAAAACACTTAACACACACCCAGACATTAATGCTGAAAGTACTTGAAGTTTCCATAAAGAATCCTACCATAGGTCAATTTACAAAAATATTACAAAAATTACTATTTACACACGCGCACAAAAGTGGTCTATTCTCAATACTAATAATTTTAGTTCTACAGTTTCCGATATATGAAGTCCATCCTTTTTTCCTTTTTGGTTGCAAATTATTCAATTACTTTATTATTAAAATTTTCAATGTCATTTATAAGATGTTTTTTAGCACAGCATACCTAACGCGCGAATATGTGGAAAAATGGTTCTCTAAAAGATTGCTTATTTGATTAATTTTAAACGTTAATTCACAAGTAGAGTCAGACCGATCTCGTTTACTTATCGATACGCGGCCTAGAGCCATTGAATCAGGTGGCCCAGATTTACGGCTAAAGTCGCTCTCTCAGCATGCATCGTCGTGATCTCATTTGACCTTTCCATGGCAATTAGCTGTTGAAAACGGGGACGCCGCGCGTTTGGCTCGGATAACCCAATTATCGGGAAATCATTAAATCTTTCGATGACTAATATTATCACTTTAGATTATTATTGTCTATTAGGGATACGATGAATATTATTAATTTATTAGATAAATTTTAATTACGGTTAAATAATATATATTAAAAAATAGAAAAAATATCTTTGGCAGTTAAACTCGAAATATTAAGAGTCGCTCGGTAGTGCCATGGCCACTTATGACGAGCCGCCACTGACACTAATAATACTTAACATACACAAATTTTTACAATGAAATTTGAACCAATTTAAAAATTAAATCAATATGTTTTAAACTACTCTTATATATAACAATAATAACAAAATAATAAAAACGCCATTGTATGTGTTTTTTTCTGCATAGTATACATACCTACAAGTTTTCTAACGATGAGACTTTGGAATTTTACAAAACTTTGGCAGACGTTTCAGAAATACTCACTTTCTAGACCCATTTCATCAAGAAAAAGCCCCATTGGAGTTCTTCTCAGCCCCAAAACTTCGACTCGATTGACAATCTTATTTTTTAGATTCCTCAATCTCAAAGAAGAGTGAATAAATATGACTAAAAATAAAAAAAATTATTTACTTTTAATCGGTTTTGAGAGACAAAATGCTAATCATCCACACA
>MU181926.1:885037-895544 GCA_016904865.1 Pissodes strobi | reverse complement strand
CTATTAGACGTTATGGATAATTACTTAGGGTAAAGATCTCAAATTTTGGTTGGGTATGTAAACGAATATGATCTATCTTCGTAAAATATTTCTGGCCATGCAATGTTGCCAGATCTACTAGCAGCTAATATCAACTTTATTTTTTTAAATGGAACACCCTGTATGTTGTTATCTTTTTGGATTGCATGAACTATTCTGGAACTTTTTTATGTAACATATACTATACCTATCTTGAGCCGTTTCGGAAATAAAAAATATTTTTTAAGAAATATGGCGATAAACACCTCTAAATAAAAAATATATTTTTTTCGCAACCAGTGTAGCTAAATATCTGAATTTTTGGTTACAGTTCGATATTAGACTGCTTTATCATAAAATTATTTGAGAATTAAATTATCGCATACAGGGCGTCTACAAAATTATGTGCATTTGGCATGACATAAAAATGCATGTTATGTAGAAATTTTAAATGAAACACCCCATATTTTATATTGGCACGTAAAAGAGCAATTGATTGTCCATCTAAAAGTATTAAGCGATGATATACCTATTTTCAGCGGTTTACGACTTATAAGCCGAAAATCAAATAATTGCAATTAAAGCAAACATAACAGTTCAATATTACTAGTAGGCTATGGCCGCCCCAGGTGACGTTTTGTGCAAACAAATAACTAGCATGTCTAAATTTGACATTTGTATTTCTCATTGCATCGCATTTTGATAACTATAAGTTGTAGTTTTAAATTGATTTGAGATAGTGATATTAAGATGGCACGTAGTTATTCAAACGCAGATATTTTGAATTTATTTTACATCCATGGGGAGTGTCAAAGAATTATTTCAAGAACCTGCAGGAGCTTTAATGAACAATATCCGCATTTGCCACCAATGTATGAGAAGAAATTCAAAAGAATTGAAGCATATTTTCGAAACCAACGAAAAAGGGAGCTTCCAAAACCTGTTACAAGCTTAGAAGAAAATGAAATTAATGTTTTAGCGTATTTTTACGCATTTCCACATGCGTCCATTCCGAGCGCTGAAGACGATTTGGGCATATCTTATTCGTCCATTCAACGAATACTGCAGAAACATAATATGCATAATTACAAAATCATTAGATTACAAGCTCTTCTCCCTGGGGATGCACCATTACGCGTAGAGTTTTGTGAGATGATATTGGTTAGAACACAAGAAGATCCAGATTTTTAAAAAAGGATTATTTGGACCGATGAGTCAAAATTTTCACGGGAGGGTATTTTTAACCGAAGGAATAATAATTTTTGGTCATCAGAAAATCCAAAATTTGTACGAGAAAGGGGATTTCAACATACATTTAGTTTTAACGTGTTTTGTTTAATGATGGATAATAAAATAGATTTTTGTATTTATAACGAGAATTTGAACGGGGAAAAATATTTAGACATTTTACGAACAACAGTTACAGATTTTTTAGACAATTTGCCATTAGACTTATATCGCAGCTGTTGATACCAACTTGATGGCGCTCCCGCTCATTGCACAAATGGAGTAAGTGAAGAACTTACAATCATGTTTGAAGACCGATGGATAAGGCGTCTATACCTTGAGACGGAAATAATAGTCAGTGACGTCAGTCACTCGTTCGAAAACAGACCAACGTGAGCGGCTTAAAGTAATATTTAATATTTAACAATAAATCTGGTATGAAATGCTCGCAAAATGCCGCTTAGTCTAAATGCGGACACAGAGTTCCGGCACAAAACGTGCACCGCTGCCAAATTCATTGTGGCCCGTATACGCGCGTTACGCGGAGCATTTGAAGCAGCTGTACTTTAACAGAGGTTCGCGATCGACGACGGTCGTAAATATACTGATATTTTACGACCGTCGGGCGGAGGTCGCAACGTTGCAACAGTAAACGAGCATGTACCCTGTGAGAGATCTGTTGCATAGTCGCGCTTGCGGGTTTAGGTTATCGTTTTGTTTTAACATTGAAAATGTTTCTGTTTTCCTAAATAGGGCCTCAAATCGTGAAAAAATGCATGCTACATTTGCCACATTCATGACGTCGTACCCGTGAGAGATCGTGTTAGCTTGTTTATTTAAACTTAAATTGATTGTAACGTATCGGAATCAGTTCTAATTACTAAAATAAATTGGAACTAACTGAAACTAACCGAAAGTGTATTGAACGACTATCCAAAACTAATGAAAAGCACCAAAACGGGCTAAAACGTATCGAAATAGATTTAAAATATTGAAGTAAGTTAAAACTAACCCAAATTCACCGAATTTTAGTGACTAACCAAAACTAACCAAAAACATTAAAATTGCTTATAACGTATCGGAACCGGTTCAAATTACTAAAATAAATTGGAACTAATTGGAAGTAACCGAAAAACGATTGAAAATATCCAAAAATAACTAAAAGCGCCAAAACGGGCTAAAACATATCGAAATAGATTAAAAAGATTGAAGTAAGCTAAAACTTACCCAAATTAACCGAATTTAGGTGACTAACCAAAAGCATTATAATTGCTTATGATATCGAAAGGTGATTGAATGTCTATTCAAAACTAACCAAAAGTAACTAAGAGCACCAAAACGGGTAAAACATATCGAAATAGATTAAAAATATTGAAGTAAGTTAAAATTAACCCAAATTAACCGAATTTTGGCGACTAATTAAAACTACCCAAACCATTAAAATTGCTTATAACGTACCGGAACCGGTTCAAATGGCTAAGATATATTAAAACGAACTGAACTTTACTGAGACTTGACTGAACGACTAACCAATAGTAGGTAACTAAAAGCATTAAAACGGGCTAAAACGCATCGAAATAGATTTAAAATATTGAACTAAGTTAACACTAACTTAAATTAACCGAATTTTGGTGACTAACCAAAAACCCTAAAATTGGTTATAGTGTAACGGAACTGGTTCAAATGATTAAAATAAATTAAAATTAACTGAAATTAACCGAAAGTTGATTGAACGACTAACCAAAATGGACCAAAAGTAACCAAAGGCATCAAAAGGGGCTAAAACAAGTTGAAACTAACAATTAACCGAATTTTGGCGACTAACTAAAGTTAACCAAAAACATCAAAATTGGATATGACGTATCGAATCCGGTTCAAATGACTAAAATAAATTAAAACTAACTAAACTTAACCAAAAGATGTTGAACCAAAACTAATCAAGAGTAACCAAAATGGACCAAGAGTATAGGGACAAATTAAGAATAAAAAAAGTAACTAACCCAAATTAACAGAATTTTTGCGACGACCTACATTATTAACCAAAAACGTTTAAATTGTTTTAACGTATCGGAACCGGTTCAAATGGGTCAAATAAATTGAAGGTTACTGAAAGTAACCGAAAATTGATTGAATAACCAACCAAAGCTAACCAAAAGTAACTAAAAGTACCAAAACGGGCTTAAACGTATCTAAAAAATTAAAAATATTGAAGTAATATGAAACTAATTCAAATTAACCTTATTTTGGTGACTAACCAAAAACACTAAAATTGGTTATAACGTTTTGGACCCGGTTCAAATAACTAAAATAAATTAAAACTAACTGAAATTAGCCGAAAGTGAACGACTAACCAAAAGTAACCAAAAGCACCAAAATGGGCTAAAACATATCAGAACGGATTAAAAATATTAAGCTTATAAGGTGAAATGAACCTGAATTAACCGAATTTGGCCGACTAACTAAAATTAACCATAACGTATCGGAACCGGTTCAAATTACTAAAATAATTTAAAACTAACTAAAGCTAACCGAAAGCTGATTGAATGACTAACGAAAACTAATCACAAGTAACCAAAAGCACCAAAACGGGCTAAACCGTATCGGAATAGATTGCAAAAATTAAAGTAAGTTAAAACTAATCAAAACGAAAATATTAAATTTGAATACAACGTATCGGAATCCGTTCAAATGACTAAAAAAAAATTGAGCGAGTCTGGTAGTAGTCGAGACACTGATGTGTAAACATATCCTCTACCGACATCGGTTGTAAAAAAACGACAGCAGCACGTTGTGTTCCCGAGCGGTCACCCATCCAAGCACTATCCCCGCCCGTCGTTGCTTAACTTCGTGATCGGACGAGAACTGGCATTTTTAACATGCTATGGCCATTGTTGCGTTTTACCTTGGTCATAGGATAAAAATTAGGTTTAATAACGAAGTTTAAAATAATAAAAAACCAACGCGAACGAAGCCTCGGATAAAAGCTAAAAGTGTCCTATGTTCTTTACTATACTCTTGAAAATATTTGTACAAAATTTCATGATGATCGGAACAGTTTATGCGTGAAAGCTTAAGAAACAAACAAACAAACACATTCGCATCTGTAATATTAGTTAGGATTATTTTATAATACTTACTGGCAGCTCCGGAGTGGATTAATTCACTGCACAAATTCGACACGATAATCTAATGCCATCAGGAATAACATCAATATATGGACACAGCTTATTTACCTAGTAATCGTGGGCCGACATCCTTAGATTTGGGAAAGTCAATAACCAAATTTTGCAAATTTTAGAAGAGGGCTATGACTCAATATTGTTTTAAACGTCTGTGCATCTGCATAATACTTTTGACAGTTCCTTTAATTTAAAATAATAATATGCTCTCTTATCATCTAAAATCCGTTTAAAAACGATTTTAAATGACAAAATTATATAAAACCCGAAAATTTGGACTTTTTAGGACGATAGCTGTGGCGAATTTGTCGTGGATTTTGAAGCGAAAATTCATTTTAAATTCAACCGTCCATTAAAAATAAGCTGTGCTATGGATCCAAATACACTGCGAATATAATAATTAATAAATAATAATTTTGACTGTTCGTTTAATTTAAAATATGCTTTTTTATCATCTAAAATCCATTTAAAATTATTTTAAATGGCAAATTGGATATAATACCGCCCTAGCGGCTAGAACCGGTTTACACATTTTCGTCCCATTTGCCAAGATTTGCCCTCATACTACCGCGTAAGATGTTTACACATCAATAAGTTGGAACTAACGGAAAGTTGTTTGAACGACTAACCAAAAGTGACTAGAAACAGCCAAAACGGGCTAAACAGAATCAGAACAGGTTAAAAATATTACAGTAACGTTATGGCTGTAGTCAAAAGCGGTCTTATCGTGCGGGTCCAAAGGTCACATTTTTATTTATTATTTATTTATTTTTTATTTATTATTATTTTTCATTAAATGTCATTACTTTGACATATTTTACACGCAAAATCTGCCACAAATAAAGTTTTTACTGAAAATTGTGACCTTTGGACCCGCACGATAAGATCGCTTTTGACTATAATTATATTATGTTTATAGATTTTCCTATCTAAAAGTGAAGGGTAATTTTTTCGGTTTTCATATCTGCACATTTTTGATGTGTAAATATCTTACGCGGCGGTATGAGGGTAAATCTCGGTAAATGTGGGAAAATATGTAAACCGATTGTGACATTATAAGCCGGTGAAGGATTTTTATACAATTTGGCCATTTAAATCGGTTTTAAACGGATTTTAGATGATATAAAAGCATATTTTAAATTAAACGAACCGTCAAAGGTATTATTCAGATGCCCAGACTTTTAAAACAATATTCAGTCATGGCCCTCTTCTATAACTTTCCATCTATAAGTTTGTTTTTTTTAATGGACGGTTGAATTTAAAATGAATTATCGCTTCAAAATCCACGACAAATTCGTCCGAAGCCACGGCTATCGTCCTAAAAAAGTCCGAATTTTGTGATTTTTATACAATTGTGTCATTTAAAATCGTTTTAAAACGGATTTTAGATGATAAAAAAGCATATTATTATTTTAAATTAAACGAACTGTCAAAAGTATTATTCAGATGTCCAGACGTTTAAAACAATATTGAGTCATAGCCCTCTTCTAAAATTTGCAAAATTTGGTTATTGACCTTCCCAAATCAAAGGATGTCGGCCCAAGATGAATAGCTGGTAAAAGAACAAGCTTTGTAGATTTTCGTGTCGAAAGTATGCAGTGAATTAAGTAGAGTGCTTTAGGCGGCCTCAATTCTCCGCCTCCAACTTTTTGCCCCCTCACCCCCTCCGGTGACTTTGAGATAAACCCCGCCCACTTGGTCTTAAATGTATTCGACCTTGAACGACATTGGCCTAATTTCACCTTGAATGTCCTTGACATTTTACCTTGAATGTCCTTAAGTTTTTGTTGAAGGTCGCGCATATGACCTTCGGATTGCTCCAAGCATGTATGACCTTGAAGGTCCTTGGGACTGTTTTGTGGTGTCTTTTACCTTGAATGACATTGAGGTAATTTGATCTTGAATGCCCTTGAATTTTTGATGTGTAAAGTTCTTACGCGGCGGTATGAGGATAAATCTCGGCAAATGGAAAGTAAATGTGTAAACCGATTCTAGCCGCTAGGACAGTACTATATACAATTTTGCCATTTAAGATCGTTTCAAACGGATTTTAGACGATAAAAAAGCATATTATTATTTTTAATTATACGAACTGTCAAAAGTATTATTCAGATGCCCAGACGCTTAAAGCGGTAAAATTTGAAAAAGCTGGTTATTGATTGTCCCAAATCAAAGGATGTCGGCCCAAGATTATAAGGTAAATATCCTGTGTTCATATATTGATGTTATTCCTGGTGGCATTAGATTTTCGTGTCGAATTTGTGCAGTGAATTAATCCGCTCCGATGCTGCCAGTACGTATTATTAAAGAATCCTAACCAATATTATAAATGCGAATGTTTTTGTTTTTATTCTATGAACATGCTAAAATACACAGGTAAGGACCATAGCACGTTGAAAAGCTTTTTAAAATCCTTTACACAAATAATGCACTATGTAAAAATCGACCTCTCCTATTGGTTGATCCATCTCGTATTACAATATGTCTTCGTGATGCAAACGATTTCTATCAAGAGGTCTCTTGGTGTAGATGTTTAGACAACTGGGTCTCACCTGGACGGCCCGGGTTCAAACCCCGTTGCTTTTTTTATTATTCTTTTTAAGATTATGTTTCTAAACAGTTTTTTCCTTGATTTTGGGTATGTCTTGGGTTAGTTTGGGTTAGCACCTGGTTAGTTTCCTTTCCTTGAGCCCCCGTAGCGAGCGAAGCGAGCAGAAGGCCATGCGGATCGGCCAATAGGAAAGGCCGATTTTTATATAGTGCACTATTTGTGTAAAGGATCTTATAATGCCGTTTAAAATGCCAGTTCTCGTTCGATCGCTGAAGTTAAGCAACGTCAGGCGTGATTAGTACTTGGATGGGTTACCGCTTGGGAACCTCCGATAACGAGTAGTAAACGTAAAGTTTTATTGATGTTTGATGTAAACTTTCGATGCAACTTTCAATATGGTATTTTATGATAAGAAAAACCCCTTATCATCCATGACTCTTTTTTTCCTAGCCTTAATGAATATTTTATTATTTGTTTGTAGTACAATTTTGTTGCTTATTACTAGATTTAGGAATAATTTTGAATATACGATTTTTTGCATATTTTAGACTAAAATCATGCATATTTATGTGCATAAACTTTATTTTTTTAAGTGGATATTTGCCTAAGTTTACTTATTACTATTCCATTATATAGTTATTATAACATATTAATTTACAAAGCAATTGTATCCGCCGCTGGAATTTCCTTCTCTCTTCCCTTATCCCGCGAGGCGCGCCTTAAAACTAAAAATGAGTCACTGACTATTATTTCCGACTTGAACTATAGGTCCATGGAATTGGCCACCGCGTTCGCCAGATATTACACCGGTCGATGCCTACCTTTGGGGTGCTATTAAAGAAAGAGTCTATAAAACTCCAGTTGAGACAATAGAGGATTTGGAACGCCGTGTAAGACAGGCTTTTCAACAACTGGATCCAAACGAAATTCAGAGGGCAACAGTTTCCAACGCTATGAAGTCAATTCATGGATGTCTTAGGGCAAATGGAGGTCATTTCAAGCATAATATCTAGTTCTCTAAATAAAAACAATTTTAAACCATTTATTATTCAATATTAGTTTTATGTATAACAATATCTATTAATATTAAATTTTAGTTCAATATCACGTGATTTGTTTGTATAAAATTCAATATTATCAGTACTCTAATATTTCGAATGTTTCCTTCCAGTTTTACTTACTATTACAATTTCTCATTTAAACAGGCTAATAATGAATTATGAAGATTATTCCTTCAAATACATATTTGTGTACAAAAGTCACCATTTGCCAAGGCCGGCCATAGCCTACTACCACAGCTTATACCGTACCGAATCAGTTATTTAACTCTCCACGTGTTTTGAAGCAATAAAATCCAACCAATAGGAGCATTTTCCTCATATTCTCGGCGTCTGCTACGAGCCGAATTATATGAGGGCGACTTCGTTTATTTATGAATAACAGAACCGGTTTGGTGTTCAATGTAGTGTTATCTTTTTCTATTACAACAGTTTGCTGAATCGAAGAGACATAAACCTGGTTGAGTCGGAAACTGAACACACCGCACAGCGTTGGACTCTCGATTTTTTGACAAGAAGCAGCAGGTTACGTTCTTAGATTGGATTGTTTGCGTGTTATTATTTGTGCTCGATTATTTATTTATTAAGTGTGTTGACTTTTTGGACATTTAATCATTAACGTGTTTTCATTGTTAACCATGGCCGTACGTTGTTTTGTCTGCAAAGGGCACAAGAAAGCCAATCCAGCTTCAGGATATTTTAGTTTTCCGAAAGATGAAAGGTTGTAAGTAGATGTTTACATTAAGTATTGAGATTAAAGTATAGTTCATACATATCACATTGCATGATAAATTAATATTCTACGTCGATAATTGTTTGGCTCCCTTCTGCAGGAAGTTTAACTTTTTAAACTTGAGACATAAATTGTAGTTTTGTCTAGCCTCTCAGCATCCCAATTTAGAACCGTCACACTAATATTACAAAGGTGGTATGTAAATTTAATTAGAAATAAGTAGTGAACAATATCACATACCTACAACTCTTTATTCATTGCCTACAACTATATAAATGGCTTCGAGTGACGAAATATCAATTTATTAAGGCCGTTTGACGCGATCACATTTTTGATAAAATTTCTGCCCGTAGTAATCTTTCGAAAACGGCAATCTTACTTTGCGCTCGAAAAACGCACAGAACTTTTTCTACAGCCGCATTTTTTAAAATTAAATGCACATTTTTCTCTATACTTATTCTGAAATTTGCAAATGACTGTCAGGTTTGACATATTATATTCGGGCTTCGGGCATATTTAGAACAGGAGTGCCAGCAACAAACTGTAACAAACGCATGACTGTCATTTATTTATCCTCGGTTTCCATGACCATTCATAGCACACTCGACGAAAAAAGTGAGAATTTTCTTTTCCTTGTTCGCGCTAGAGCGCAAAATAAGGATCCACGGCATTCGTCGATTTTGCGATATCATTTAAATTTAGCAATTAGTTATTTTGCGCGCGGCTGTAGAAAAATTGATATTCTATGTTCATATCAAAATATTTATATATTCATTTACACTTATAAACACCATATTCATGGTTATGTATAAATGACTGATCATTCTCGATCACGTTTACCAGATATCTTTTTTTATCAATTTCACTTACAGTTACATATCATGTTTAATTTAATTTACTAAAAATGTAAACTAAATTAAATCCAGTCCGTCTCTGTTGAGTTCCAGCTGGCCATTAAAACCTAACATTTTTAATATATGAAGGGCATGCGCGAAAAATGAGGAAAGCATGAAAAAGTCAAATCTGGCTTCATCGACATCAAAGGAGCCGACGTAGAGTTCAATAACTGATTCGGTACGGTATAAGCTGTGCTACTACTAAGATGAGATTTGTTTTAATTGCAATATTTAGGTTTTTTGTCTATAAGTCGAAAACCGCTCAAAATATGTATAGCATCGCATAGTACTTTTAGATAGAAAATTAATTGCTCCTTTACGTCCCAATACAAAATATGGGGTGTTTCATTTAAAATTTCTTAACAACATGCATTTTTATGTCATGCTCAATGCGCATAATTTTGTATACGCCCTGTATGCGATAATTCAATTCTCATATCATATAATGATAAAGCAATCAAATAGGGAACCGTAACAAAAAATTCAAACATTTAGCTATACTGGTTGTGAAAAAAAAATTTTTTTATTCAGGGATGTTTGTTGCCATATTTCTTAAAAAATAATTTTTATTTCCGAAACGGCTAAAGATAGGTATAGTACATGTTACATAAAAAAGTTCCATAATAGTTCATACAATCTAAAAATGTAACAACGTGTAGGGTGTACCATTTAAAAAAGAAAATTGATATTAAATACGAGTAGATCTGGCAACACCGCATGACCAGAAATATTTTAAAAAGATAGCGCATATTCGTTTACATAAGCAACCAAAATTTTAGATCTTTACTCTAAGTAATTCTCCATAAACGTCTAATAGGACACTCACCGTGAATAACCCTGTATAT
>MU181926.1:874538-884937 GCA_016904865.1 Pissodes strobi | reverse complement strand
TACAAAATTTACTATAAGAATATCTTTGGGACGGTATTATATAAATAAGAATAAACACAAAAAAAGGTTTGTAAAGAAGTGAGCTTTTATTTATGCAGTTTTATAGTAGGTATATTTTTGTTTGTATGTTTATTTATCAATAACCATGTTTATATAGAATCAATATAATATCGAAATAACATATTATGTTAAAATATATATACCCTTTCTAGCTAGTCTTATTACACTACAAACCAAGGTTAAAACTATGATTTTAGAAAAACAATTATTTTACTACATTACTAGTTTATTTAAAAAACACATATTTACCAATTTATTAAGGTGATAGTAGATTTATGTACTTCCTAGATATGAGCAAATTAAAAAAAAAAAATCATGAAAATGACCGTTACTGTAATATTCCTTAGGAGATTAATACACTTTTCTATTTCACTAACTCGTTTATTCACCTACTTCTCTCAAGTCTATACATCCAATGAATAATCACCTTCCGACCGCTGCGTCGACAAAACCCATATCTCGGTTATGTCATATTTAGATTTATCCTTTTTTGTTTAGCTCGCTTATACACTACATCCCTTCCTTTCTGTATTTTTTTTTTAATTATAGTTAGTCCTAATAATTAACCAGTGCTTAATTAAACACAACTACATTTTATTCTACTACTAATTATATCTAACCTCGCATTAACTTCCTAATATAATGGACAATTTTACTTCACTTCTTAGATATACAGTAATATACACCTAACTACTAATTAACAGAACTAAATCTTTATAGCCCTATAGCAGATATATCCTAATAATAATTGTAAAGTAGTAGGTAAATATAGCTATAATTAAAGTATACAAGTATGTAATAAATATGTGGGTAAAAGATTAAGAATTATCAACATATGAAACAATATAGTACCTATAACAAAGTTATTGATTTTCCGAGAGGTCATTGTCCAAGATATCGGAGTTACTATTTGTGTTTGTGATTTTCCATTGGTTGTCAACTTTCTTTAAATGTATAATATTCCTTCTATAATTTTGTCCAGTTAGGTTGTCTCTGATTAGTACGTCACTATTTTTCTTTTCGATTACCTCATGTGGTGTGTGATCGAATGTTGGGGTGGTTTTGTTTTCTTTTATTACGTTTTTCACAAGCACTTTATCTCCGACTTGTATATCGCTTTCTTCTGCCTTTCTTTTCTTGTCACTGTACTCTTTTCCTTTAGATCTTTGTCCCTGACCTCTCCATCTAGATATATATTATAAGGAATTTGGATACTGGGTATTTTGTCTCTAAACTGCCTATTAAAAAATAATTCCGAAGGGGTTTTGCCTGTCGCCGAATGCGGGGTGCTATTATACATGATAATATAGTCTAGCATATCTTGTTTCCAATTTGATTTAGTAGCTTGGCTGATTTTCAATCTTTTTAATATATCTCTATTCTGTCTTTCAACCTCTCCATTCTGCTGAGGCCAATATGGAATAGAGTGAAATATCGTTATGTTCCGTTCACGACAAAATATCTTAAAATCTTCCGAAGTAAATTGTCTGCCATTATCTGCTGTAATCGATAATGGAAAACCTAGCCTAGAAAAAATTTCTTCTAGGACCTTAATAGTATTTACCGCAGTTATATTTCGCATAATTATATCTTTATACCTGCTAAAGTAATCTACGATAACAAATATGTAGTCACCGCTTGGCAAGGGTCCCATAAAATCAATCGCTACATCTATCCGTGGTGCTGACGGTAACTATCTTCTTTTCATAGGTTCTGGCAAAGTGGGCGCTGAAACTAAAGTGCAACCCTGGCAGGTTTTAATAGTATTTTCAGCATCATAATTTATTTTCGGCCACCACACTTTGGTTCGCAATCGTTGCTTCATAGCTACTATCCCCGGATGTCCTTCGTGTGCAGCTTTCAAAACTAATTTTCTAAGCTTAGTGGGGATTACAATTTTATTTCCTCGCAATAAGTTGTTTTTGTAAAAACAGAGCTCAGACTGAAAAATCTTGAAATTGAATACACTATTATCCCAATTATTGTGAAACAATCCTTGTTTGACTTTTAGTATTTCAGTGTCATTTAAAGAGTTCTCATCGATTTCTGTCAAAGTTAACGCTTTGGGTCTGGAATATTCAACTATTTGGTGAACAAATATTTCGTCGCTAAATGATGAGATATTGTGTTGAGGGGTGCATAATCTGGATAGTGGATCAGCAATATTGGTTTTTCCGGGTTTATAAACTACATCAAAATCAAACGATTGCAGTCGAAGTACCCAGCGTTCTATTCTAGCACAAGGTTTAGATTTTTTGCCAAATTACCTCCAGAGGCTTGTGATCTGTGACTAGCTGAAATCGTTTCCCATATAAATATATTTTAAAGTGTTCCACTGACCATACTAGTGCTAAGGTCTCCTTTTCAGTTTGGCAATAGCGCTTTTCGCAGTCAGTAAGGCTCTTACTTCCATATGCGATTATTCGTGGGCCTGCATTATCATATTGCAGTAAAATCGCTGGACTCGCATCAGCTATTACTTGTGTTTCGTCCTTTGGGTCATAATAGCCTAGAGTTTTTATATTTGTTAAACTTTCTTTTAAAGTGTTAAATGCCTTTTCTTGTTCGGTTGTCCAAAATTGTTCAATGTTGGCATGTTTACCTAATTTTAGGCGGAGTATTTTCCTTATAGGTTCGGTAAGCGTAGCGAGGTTTGGCACCCATTTACCAACGAAGTTTAAAAGTCCTAAAAAACTTTGAATTTCGTCAACAGGCCGGCGCACGAAAATTATTTATAACGTGAATGTATGATGATAATGGTTTCACGCCCTGTGTCGATAATTCGTGACCTAGAAATTCAATTCTATTTATTCGACAAACAAATTTACTTTTATTGAGAAGCACATTATTTTTATTTAGTGTATTAAGTGTCTCCGTTAGACGCTGATCATGCTCATCCAGATCTTTACCATAAACTAAAATATCGTCAATAAAATTGACAGTTCCCTCACCTGTTTGGAGGATCCTCTCTAATATTTTCTGGAAAATTTCTGGAGCACATGATATTCCAAACATAAGTCGTTTATACCTAAATAAAACCCTTACTGGTAATAAATGTAGTTATATATCTAGACGGTTCGGATATCTCTATTTGATGAAAGGCATTCTGGATATCTAATCTGGAAAATACGTTTGCTTTTCTAAAGTGTGGCAGTAAAATATCCATAGTAGGAAGCGGGTGGTTTTCGCGAAAGATGGCTTCATTTGCGCGCCTCATATCTACGCAAATCCGAATATCCCCCCACTCTTTAGAATTGGAACAATAGGAGAAACTCACCTAGAAGGTTCCTTAACCACTTCAATAATATCTGACTCAATTAATTCTTTAAGTTTCGCTTCTACCCTTGTTTCTAATGGTATCGGGATTCTTCTATAAGGTTGACGTACGGGAGTTACTGAATTATTTATTGGTATATCGATAAGCATATTATTAAATTTAGGGAACTGCTCTATTGCTTTTACGCCTAAACCGAGTCCAAGAACCCCTAAAGCTATTGCAGGGGACTTTCCTAATAGACATCTGGATCCATTTTTTACCACATAAAATGTTGCGGTTTCGCTATTATTGCCTACAGAAATTTTTGATTTAAAAGAACCCAGGATATTTAAAGGCGTTTTGCTTCCATACGCAAATAACAATTTGTCTGGATTCTTTACTTGATCCCACGCCGCAATATTATGTTTTTTTTTTTAATTGTTCCATGTTGAGTCATTCAAAATGTTGCTTTTGCTTCCCGAATCGATAAGCATATCTATTACTATTCCACCAAGGCTACATTTTATAGCACTATCATCATCGATTTGGAAAACATACTCAACTTCTCCTGACTCAACATAATCTACGCTTTCTCTGTCACCCTGCCCTCTTGAGTGGTTTCCCCTTAGTTTATGTCTTTTTTTTCGTTTTTTGGACTTGTTGAAACTGTTAGGATCGTTAGTGCTATGTCGTGTACGCGGATTAGTACGGCAATAATTTTGATAATGTCCCTTATACCCACATTTAACACATGTTTTAAATTTAGCCGGACATTTAACAAAATTTGACGAATGATTTCCTCCACATCGCGAACAATAATTATTTACATGACTTAAATCGCGCTCGATTTGATTTATTTCAATAGATTTTGGTTCTTGTTCAATAAAACCTTCAAGTTCTGTATTAACCGTTTCTAACGCATTTGCTTCGGAAATTGTTCCATCTAAAGTTACTGAATCTCCTAAAGACAATTTTTTTTCTTAATTCTACGGAAGTACATTTTTCACCAATTTGATCAATTAATTGTTCATCTATATTCGTGAACTTACATTTGGCCGCCTGATTTCTCAGTCGAACTAAAAACTTCTCAAACTTCTCACCCTCTTCTTGTTTGTTAAACGAAACAAATGACGTTCATATGTTTTGGATAAAAATACTCATTGAGTTTTGCTACAGCCACTTGATAAACATCAATATCCTTACCCGAATCGTCCTTGGAGTTTGCATGTGCTCCTGGGAGATTATAATAAATTTCTTGTAGAGCAATACCAGCACTATGTAAGAGAGTAGCTCTTCTCTTAACCTCCAAATATATTTCAAAGGATCGCAACCACTTTCCCCAACGGATACCCACAGATGCTGACTCGCCCTCATACTCAAAAGGTTGTATGGCTATTAAGTTTGCCATTGTGGGTCTCCAAGCCCTGTGGATAACATGTCCACTATTATTAAATCTTATTTTGTAACAATGCACATACAGGCCAATATCCCTCAGTTTGAACTAGTTTATCCTTGCCCTCAATATAAGTACCTACCAGTTTGATTTTAAAAATATGTGAATTATTGTTAAGTATTATTATTATTATTATTATTAGGTGTAAACTATTTTAGAGAAATAGTACGGTTTATTGAATTATACTCGTTATATTTTCACTCCAAAGCATATCATAATGTATGAACGATTGCAAGCAGCTGACTTGTGCGTCAATTTATTGCTCGCTAATAAACCGAATTCATATTTTCAAAAGCCCAACTTTATTCTATCCCCCCAACAAAATGGTTCAACCATCCATATACTAATAATTTATATAACCATATACTCGAAAAGGATACCGATAAATGTTTGAAGTCAACAGGTTCTGCTTATGTAACTTTAACTGATCAATATTATTTTACTAGTTTGAAACGCTTAGCAAGAATTCCTAATTTTAATGTACTATGGGGTTTAGGATTGATGTGGGGTTTTTCCCCTTTATTTACCCTAGTTCAACACTCAAAAGTGACTCCAGCTATCACACGGGTTAATATTGCCTGTATGCCTAAGCACTTGTTATCTTAATTTGTTTCAGTCGTAATATACTTATATTGACTTATATGTACTTACTTGATTTATGGCAAGTTATGCCGTTATGGTAACTTAGCCTATTCCAAATTATCCTCGTCGCCAATGTAATATTCCTTAGGAGATTAATACACTTTTCTATTTCACTAACTCGTTTATTCACCTACTTCTCTCAAGTCTATACATCCAATGAATAATCACCTTCCGACCGCTGCATCGACAAAACCCATATCTCGGTTATGTCATAATTAGATTTATCCTTTTTTGTTTAGCTCGCTTATACACTACAGTTACAAAATATTATTGCAGTCAAGATACAATTTTTTTCCATTTCCTTTTGCCGACAGGTTTGTTTTTTTATAATTTTATTTTGCTCTTTAATGCGAAAAAACATTCTAGATCGAAAAAAAAGTTGCTTAGCTCTAAGGTTATGACTAAAATTGTTTTCTCCTGCAACTATTCTTTCACCATTAACCTCAAGAACCACTTTGTTTAGTTCCTCAATATGAGCCATAAAAGTGGGGGATAGTTTTGATAAACCACCCTCAATGAGGTGGTCAATCCAGGAGTAGCTTTGAGTTGAAGAACTTTTCAAGGCAGGATCTTTAAGTTTATGGCAAACAAAATCTGCTAGGTTTTCTAGACCATCATAGGCCAGATCGTTTAGCTATTCCATTAAGGTGGAGGTCTCTTCAATAGAATCACCTACAGAAGAAGGAACATTTAATTTGTGTACTAACATTCCGCTGAATGGGATATCCGGGGTATCATCTGCTTCCACATTGGTAAAGTCCGAGTATGCACCCTCATTTCTTCCCAAAATGTATGATCTTAACCTATACTTAAACTCTAGAGGACTTGGATGATCATGGAGACCACCTTTTGCCCTGATCACTCCAAAGAAGTTTTCGATCACATCTTGACTTATACGTCTGGTCAGCAAACTGGGCGTCAAAACGGTGTTTCATATCCTCCAGAAGCATTTGTACAGCATGATTAGAGAATTAAAAACTGCATTTTGTCCGTCAAGGGCTAATCCGTAAGCCCTATTTCTGGCTCGTGAGTCACTTACTGGGATGCTGACATTAAATATATCAAACCAGTCATTCACCTAAAATATAAAATATTTATTAAGTGAAATTATTAAATGGTTCATGACTTACCAATTTAAAAAACTCTGCACACTCTGACCAATTATCCACTGTCAAAAATCCCATGGTTCCACAACTTGATACTGCACTGGACATAGTATGCGAAAATAGTTTAGTTGCATATTTTACTTTTTGCCTTTGAGGCCCAGCAATATTAAGTTGTTCAATGGAGATTTTGAGGGTAATTTTTAAATCGGAAATACTGGTTGCATTTATTGCCTACTCTATAATGTCCTTTTTAATTTCTTTGTCGTAAATTAAAAACCTATGATCCACAAAGTTATTTCTTATTAATTTTATGAGATGAGGAACATCAGCCAGTACAAATATTTTTTCCTTGTTGGTGGGATTTTCAAAATATGGTTTTGATTGGGATATGTTTAAATCGCTATGAAGTCCCCGATTTGCACCGCCCAAATCACACACCATAGCGACAAGATGAAAGCCTACAAAGTATTATATTAAGATTTTTTTTGTTACGTCACAAAAGTTATAGTTTATTCAATATAAAAACCGTTGTATGTTATATGAGTACCAGTAAATTCCATACCATGACGCATGGTGTTATTAATGACGAGAAACAGTTTTTATTTTGTATAAATCATACACTCACCAGAATCCTCCACAAATTTAATAATTTCCATTAAAAGCTGGACTGTCATTTTACAGTTAAAGTCATAAAATATGGGCTGCTTCCACTGCTTAAATATGCCTTTGATTAGGACAACCTGCACATAATTATAGGGTTTCATTACACAATCATTTGTTTGGTTGTACTGATATTCCTTCCTAACTTTCATTTTGTCAAAAATTATAGTGCACACGCGTTCCTTTTAATTCATAGTGGAAAATTCAGCAATTTTCAAGAGACTTTTTAAAATCCCTGGATCCAGCTTTATTTTCCATAACCATTGCTTGAGTGAGTGTCGAGAAGGAATTGCATCGTCTTTTAGTCCGCAATAATTTTTAGGGGTGTAACTTAAAAGTGTGTGTTTAAAACTTATTTTGTAATCACTTTCACAAAAGTGTTTAGAGCAGATTACAGCGTATTTTAAATTAAGTTTGTCTTTCCTCTTTGTTAGGTGTAACCACTTTTTACTTAGAATGGGGTCCTTCGGAAAACTAAAAAACTTAATGTTTTGGCAAGGATTTTTTTAGATTCGTTGTCGGAATTGCACCCAGAAACGGAACAACGCATTGTTATTACTTTTATCATTACGTATCATCCATAAACTAATAAGTAATCACTAATAACAGTACTAAAAACACAAAAATACACTGGAAATACATGAAACTACCATGATATCGATCCAAATAACGCCGTGAGTGACGTAGGCGCTACATTAAGGCCCGCCCGCTCATGTGCAACATCCTATCTATCGTTGGGTATATCGTGCTGCAACATTACCTTTCAGCTGCTGCTATAATAATTTATTTAGTATTACTTTTTGCTCTAATTGTCTTGTTTTAGGATGGTTATTTCCTGTTAGACAATAAATACATTTGAATTTGAATTAGTTTTTTTTTTATGGAAACATAAGTCAGAATAACTAGTGACCCGATGGTAACTAAAAGTGATAATAAAAACTTTATATAACTTTCAAGAATATAGAACGGTACTAATATTTGATGTCAATGTCGTCAATGTCAATGTAGAGGTTAACAATGAATTACTTATATTCATTTATTTTTTAGACCTTATTTTTTGGAAATAAAAAATCAGAAATTATACCTAACTTTTAGCATAAATGCTAAGAGTACTTTTATCTTTTACCTTTACATGCAACTTCTAACTTTAAAAAACAACTTTCCAAGTTAAAGAAAGAATACCTGCAGTCTACAGCCATAAGACAGTATTTTAGTTAATCACTACCATTGCTTTTCTAAATTAATTAAAATATACTTATGAACTTGGTTCTTAAATCAGAATTGATCAACCAGATAAATATGGGTTTGACTGAAGTCCAGTTCAATCAAATCAATTATTTAAATGGATCATAATTTCATGTTGTATATATACCACTCAATTAAAACAAAGGTTCCAAATGAGCACACTCAAAGTTCTTGAGACTTGTTTCCTTAATTAAAAAGTTTGACAAAAATATTTGGTACCTAAATTATTGGATTCGAGTACAGAGCTCTTTCAAGCAAAAATAACTTCCATCAGTCCTACTTCTCATATATTATGTATCTCAATCATAAATTGTATATTACCTACCTGAAAAAGGAAGCAAAATGCCCAGGAAAAAAACAAGCAGACTTTGGAATATGTATGCAATAATATACAATGACCCAAATATTACAATTAAGGATATTATTGGGTGCTGTTGTTTAAACTGAGCTGCTGATGCCATTTCATTCGTCACATATACAAACATGGCAAACATCAAACCTGTCGCTAAACCACCACAGACCATTCGCGCAGGATGAATTATTCTAAAAAAATAACAAATATATTACATTATCATAAAACAAATTTTCATGCATATTGCATACCCCAATATCATAAAAATGCTGAAAGCAAGCAGGAAGTAATTTGATTGGTAATACAATAGGTTACTGGTTACTCGATTGCCCCATTTTTCAAAGTTCTTTAAATCAGGTATCTGAAACCTTGCTGAATCGAGCAAAAAATCACCCAGGGGCCTCAAGGGCGCTACTTCGACATCAATTCCTCCTTTTTTGCTCATTTTCCTGGTGCTTTAGCATGTACCATATAAATCACAAAATTTAATGCATACATTTAGTGATATTTAAATATTGTTTTGATTGATAGACATGACATCACTGACATCAGAGACATGACATCTCACGCCATTAGACTAGGGATGCGCGATAGGATGTAACGAACGATATTCCAGAGTATCGATACTTTTACGATCGATACTTTGGTTTACGATACCACCGTCTATAGATATTCTAATAAGTCCGCTCACTCGAGCGTGCCGCGGAAAATTTCCCTCCTGCCTGCGCCAATCCCTCACCCATCGGCATTGACATTGTCGTGCGTCAATGTCACGGCGTAGCCGTGACTCAGTTTTCGCAAGTACTTCCGCGATCGGACGGTGTGAATTTATTTTTACGGAATAGTTTTCGCACGATTTACGCTATACGCTATTTAAAAAATATATATGGTTAAGATGGCTAAGGGTAGTTTTTCTTATTGTACTGTTGATGACTGCTATGTAACTACACGTGATCTCTCCTTCTTTCTCTCTTATGGAATTGGTAAAGAATTATTCAATTTTTATGAGACGAAGTGAATGAAGCTAACCGAAAGTTGATTGGATGACTAACCCAAACCAACAAAATCTATTATATTTGATTATAACGTATCGGAACCGGTTCAAATGACTAAAATAAGTAAGGCTAAATGAAACTAAGCGAAAGTTGATTGGATGACTAACCCAAACTAACCAAATATATTAAAATTTGTTATAGCGTATCGGAACCGGATCAAATGACTAAAATAAGTTAAGACTATGTGAAACTAATCGAAAGTTAATTAGACGACTAACCAAAACAAACCAAATGTATTAAAATTGATTATAACGTATCGCAACCGGTTCAATGTCTCAAATAAGTTGAGACTAAGTGAAACTAACCGAAAGTTGATTCGACGACTAACCCAAACTAACCGAATCTATTAAAATTGATTATAACCTAGCGGAACCGGTTGAATTCACTAAAATAAGTCAAGACAAAGTGAAACTAACTGAAAGTCGATTCGGGGACTAACCCAAATTAACCAAATCTATTAAAATTGATTATAACGTATCGGAATCGGTTCAAAGGTCTAAAATAAGTTGAGACTAAGCGAAATTAACCGAAAGTTGATTCGACGACTAACCCAATCTAACCAAATCTATT
>MU181926.1:856887-872038 GCA_016904865.1 Pissodes strobi | reverse complement strand
CGAATCAGCTTTCAGTTAGTTTCACTTAGTCTCATAAAAATTGATTAATTCTTTACCGATTCCATAAAAGAGAAAGAGGGAGAGAGAAAGAGAGTCATATGCTTTATCTCTCTTGCGAGACGAAAATTCCAAAACGTGTCTTTAAAAAATCACTTTCATGAATCCAAAAAATTTCAAAATAGCGTAAAATTTGTGGATTTCTAATATTTACCTTCGCCTAAATTATGTATATAAGTTGAGTTATATATGAGTATAAGTGACTTTGATCGCTGTTTTAGCCACTAATTAAGAATAAAAAAACCCTAGATGGAAAACACTTTTAATGCTTGGGTTAAGTTATGGGTGTGGCACAGGTTAGTTGGTGTTTTCATTTTTTTTAAAGACGACATTCACTGTGATAACGCATTTGTCATATTACTAACAAAATGCAATAAAATATCGATACCTATCGACAGCCGAAAATATCAGGATAAAATTATTCCATTGTCGCTATTTTCCTGTTATATTTTGTAACTTGTGTTCGTAATTAAACAATACAAGTTGTACCTACTGGTATTTTTATCCATATCGTAGATAACATTTCGTTTATTATTTACTTATTTATTATAATACTAAGTAACTATTACAAAGTATTATCATTAATGACCTATAAATGAGACAGAGAATGTCAATAGTTGTTCATAACAAATAAATAATCCAAACATTAATATGTAATCATATTCATATCATTTATTCATAATAGAACGCTCCCCGTATAAAAATAATCGAGCGGCAGTTCATATTGATCGTACACCGTAGCTGCACCCATTCGTTTACTGTACAGCGGCCGAGTGTGTTCAAGGTCAACGGCAGTATTTTCCACAGCATGCTGGAGTGAGCGGACTTATTAGATTCTATAGACAGTGACGATACATTGCAAGTATCGATACATTCGTGTTGTATCGATACCTTACGATCCGGGAAGATTTTTTTTTATCTAGTACCTACTAGCAAATACTCATTTCACGCAACCTTTATTCGTCGTTTGCTGTAAAGTGCATAAACCACAGTTTATACCGTCACCGAATCAGTACAACTCTGAGCCGGCACCTTCGATGTTAGTGAAGCCAAATTCAATTTTTTCATGGATTCTCATATTTCGAGCATGCACATTATTAGTTGGAAACGTCAGAATTATACGGCCAGCTGGGCCGTGGACAGAGTCTCTCTCAGAGACTCTTGTTTTGTTCGT
Organism: Pissodes strobi; assembly: GCA_016904865.1. Classification (NCBI taxonomy): domain Eukaryota; kingdom Metazoa; phylum Arthropoda; class Insecta; order Coleoptera; family Curculionidae; genus Pissodes; species Pissodes strobi. The sequence goes on along the minus strand of MU181926.1, from coordinate 870,807 downwards.
GTAACATACAAGAACTAGCTGGTATCACTAGGACTTGGTACTGCGGTTTTCTTCTCGCTACGATCGGTCGATCACTTTTCATCGTTCTTGGTCTGCTTTTTGCACATAGTGTAACTAGTAAAGGCCGCATAAGGTTTAATTCCTGCAATTTTTCAGTCTCCGGGGACGGAACCCCGGCTCTTGTCAGAGTTATGGACATCACGGAGGACGAGGACACAATGTCCAACGTCTCAATGGAGTCGAACACTGACTACACGTACTCCGACCCATCCATCAGGAAAATTGCAAACAAATGCAAAAGTTATGCTGAAATGTGTGTCCAATGTAGGATGGATTACGAGAAACTTAAAAAAGTAAGCGAACTATCTCAAAATGACCTTTATAAGTTAATAACTAAAATTAGGCAACATATGCGGGATACCCACCCCATGGGTATCAAACATAGGGTTTCGTCTAGTATCGATACTGGTAAAAAAAAAGGCTAGTCCTACTAACCTCACCGGCGCCGAAGCAGCAAAGAAGCTGAAGGTCACCCAAGGTGAAAAACCGATATCGCAAAAAACACCTACTTCTTTCGACTCAAAGCCCATAGCAACCGAGGCTACGAGCGATTCCCGGATTATGGGGCCGCCACCGACACCTATTTCTGCGACCCTGATACCAGAGAGCGACAAAGAGCCGTTCAGGACGCCCTTCAAGCAGCTGATTTTTAAAAAGAACTTCAGAACCGTCACATTGGACATGGGCCAACCACCCCTAATCACTGCCAACCAATACGCACCCCTCCAGGATATCAACACGGAAGATGAGGACACCGTAAGCGTCGCCTCTACGTCCGCTTCGACCGGTGCCAGACGCAAAACCGATCCAAAACTAAAGAAAGGGCCGCCAGCAAAGCCTAAAATCGTACCGCCACCACCGGTGGTCATAAAAGGCAGACCGGCAGACCATCGGCAGCTGAGAGACGACCTGAAGGCTATGCATATCAAACAATATCAATTAAAATACACGAAGAATTCCGTGATAGTGTATTGCAACACACACAACGACTTTCACACGCTTAAGCGTACGCTGGACTCTGAAAAAACAGAGTATCACTCGTATGCAGAGACGCAGGAGAAGACCAGGGCCTTCGTCCTGCGAGGCCTAGACGGTGATATCTCCCCCCAAGACATCATACTAGCCCTCAGTGACGAGTACAATGTAACACCTAAAAACGTATTTGAGATGCGTAAGACGCGCATACCGATGTACCTAGTAGTACCCGGCACAAACTACAATATCAAACGCCTTAATAATGAAATAAAAACGATCATGTGTGTACGCGTAAGCTGGGAGTTACGTCGATCAAACAAACCGCTTCTACAATGTAAGCGATGCCAGCAATTCGGACATGCGAGGACCTATTGTAACCGGAGGGTGGCGTGCAGCAAATGTGCTGGCGCTCATGAAATCATAGAATGTAACGCCGACTTTCAAAAGTGCGTAAACTGCAGCGGCCCCCACCGGTCCATCGATGAAACGTGTCCGCTATTTCTGTACAAAATTAACCTAATACAAGCAAATACAACCAACAACAAGCCAAAACAAACATATCGCCCGGCGCCGCCCCCGGCTAAACCGGCCTGGGGAGGCCCCAACCCCCTTGTAGCAGACGGCCAAGCGGGCCAAGGCCTAAACAATGGCCAGCGGCACGAAGAGTACCCGCAAGCCTTCCCCCCGATACGTGGCAGCCGAAGACAGCAACAACAACCGCCTAATGTTAATCCTAATAACGCACATCAGCATAAGGTTAGTGGTTCTGTTCGTGCTAATATAAATAATGTAAATAGTAATTCTAATCTAAACATAGCAGACACAATGTCTAACCTTAATAATGTTGTTTCTAAGATCAACAGTTTAATTAATCTTGACCAACTCTATTTGGCGTTGGATTGTTATTGCAATATGATTGAAGCATGCAGGGGCGACAAGGCTGAAATGATACAGGCCTCCCTTCGCTTCTTTTCCGTTGACTATGCTAAGTTCAACATATAAATGCTTCAAATCGTATCTTGGAATTGCAATGGTATCAGAAACAAGTTGGGCGAGTTTCGTAATTTTTTGCATGTATCCAATTTTCAGATTATTTTTCTCGTCGAAACGAACCTGTCGCCGAACTTTACTCTAAGAGTAAGCGACTACAGAATCGAGAGATATGATAGGCCAGATCGACGCGGGGGAGGCGTGGCCTGTCTCATACATAGGTCGCTCCGCTACCGGCGCATATATAACGCACGTTCTGCCATAGAGCATGTCAGTATTAAACTGGAGAGCGGCCTGTGTGTGTGTGGCGGTTATGCACCCCCGGGTCTCCGCCTCTTAGAAGCCGATCTCTTGGCACTTCTTCCGCCAAATCGAGTATCCCTGCTGATAGGGGACTTGAACGCCACGCACGCCGACTGGGGCGGCGTAACTAACAGCAGGGGTAGATTGTTTAAGGGAATAATCGAGAATAACCTGGAAATATCCTATCACAGAACACCTAATCCCACTTATCTTCGTGGAGCCTCCTTCCTGGACATTGCCATCACTCGAGGAGCGATCAGGACTTCTCAGCTGCAAGAGCTTAATGCCCTAAACTCGGATCATCTCCCAGTCAAGATTTGCTTATACTGCAGGGTCCCCTTGTCTAATGACACCGTCATATCGTATAAGAATATTGACTGGAGGATGTTCCGAACGCAGTTGAACGAGTTGACTGTGATCCCCGAGCAGTTGACAACCGTCCAGGAGCTAGAAAGCGAGGTGGAAACTCTTACGTCAAACATCCAGCGCATCCGTGATGCTCTATGCACTAGGGTTACTATGCGCCCTAGCACCGAATCCCTCCCGGATCACATCCTTAATCTCATAGCTTTTAGAAACCGATTTCGACGGCGATGGCAGAGAAATCGGACACAAATGGGATCCGCTCGCATCAATGCACTGTCCGAGGAAATACGGGTAAAAATCCGGGAATACAGAAATCAAACGTGGCTTGCGTATATCAATACGATAAGCAGGGATGACGGTTCCCTATGGAAGCTGGCTAGGCGAGTCCGCGGAGGTACGACGCAAATGCCGGTAATAAGGCACCAAGGCCGTGATTACGGCGACGACGCTGAAAAAGCGGAGGCCTTTGCGGACTACCTGGGCAGCGTCTATAGCGCGACGCCTGACACCCTGCCTGACCATGACCTTATTACTCGAACTGTAAACACATTTAAACAGTGTAAATATCCTATTCCCCCGACAGTGCTTGAAAAGCTGAGAATCACTCCGGCGGACATCCGCAAAGCTCTCAGCCGTCTCCCGAGAAATAAAGCTCCCGGCCCGGATGGTATTCCGAACTCAGTCCTGAAAAACTTACCCCAGAAAACCATAGTCCAGTACATGCATATAATTAACGCGGTTATCCGGCTGCAACATTTCCCTGCGTCCTGGAAAATAGCGTGCATAATACACTTTCCAAAACCAGGGAAAGACCCAACTCAGCCTGCATCATACCGGCCTATATCGCTACTGAACACCCTCGGGAAGGTGGCTGAAAGGCTAATCTTGCCGAGGGTTATTAGGGAAGTCGATAAGCTGCAAATCCTCCCCCAGGAGCAATTCGGTTTTCGCGGTCGGCATGGCACCGTCATGCTGGCCGCGAAGATCGCGACCGATATCTATAAAGGCTTCACCAATAAACAGACAACTACCCTTATGTTGCTGGACATAGAGAAGGCGTTCGACAGGGTGTGGCACGATGGGTTGCTGTACAAGCTGTTGGCAATCCACAGCATGCCACTACACTTGACAGCACTCATCGCGTCATACCTTGCCGGGCGCGTCTTCTCTACCAAAATTGGTACGAGGATCTCTGCCAGCAAGAACCTGCTGGCGGGAGTGCCCCAGGGAACCGTATTATCGCCGCTATTATTCAATCTTTATATAGCAGATATCCCGTCAAATCCTAACACCCATAAAGCCCTATTCGCTGACGACACAGCGATTTACTCCCTTAATCCTCAAGCGGAGGTGGCGAAGAACAACTTACAGGAGCATATGCACGTTCTTATGCCCTACTATAACAAATGGAAAATCTCTCTAAATCATTCTAAAACTGAGCTTATAGTTATTACTAGAAAACGTAAAGACATTAATATCACTCCGTTAATGCTTAACAATACCCCAATAGTCCCGAAACCGAAGGTCAAATATCTAGGCATTATCCTAGACAATAAGCTAAATTTTTCCCAACACATACGCGCGGTAATTAGCAAAAACGCAATGATAAAAAAAGGGCTGAACACCTTAGTCACTGCCAGGGCGTTCTTAAGTCCTGGGAATAAACTAACATTGTACAGAGCTATTATCCGGCCAGCCCTCCTGTATGGCGCCCCAGTCTGGTGCTCTGTCGCCAAGACGCATAAAAGAAAATTACAAGTGATACAAAATCATTATCTAAGGGCCGCATTTTCACTAACACTCCGGGATCGTGTGCGGATCGACGATCTGCATGCGTGGGCAAAGATGGAATACATCGAAGAGTACATCGATGCCCTCGCATGTGGATTCTTCGAGAGGCAGATAATGGGCTCTCCGCTAACGGCTAATATAGCCGACATACGATACGACCCAGAAAATCCCATCCAACATGGTACAATATATCGAGAAATATCACTTTATTACCGACAGCTTATGCCACCTTAGACTGAGTCCCTTCAGGAGTCGATTTAAGGAATGCCACTTGCACAATTAGCACCCTTTTAACGCATGTTTATTTATGCAAAGCAGCTCCAAGTATCAGGAGCACAGAAACTTATCACCTCCTGTAAAGAATGCGCGAGATCTATTCTCGACAGGCCAATCCACGGCGTTCGGACGCGTGGGCGGGGCCTGCTAAAGGAGCTGGTCGGCATATAAATATGCTCTAGACAACGTTACAACGCATCACAGTACACGAAAAAAATTTAATAGTCTCTGCAACGCATATGATTCTAACCCACCGAAGCATCCGTTTATCCGCAGCCGGTACCGCGTTACTCGCTTATACTACCTGATACCATTATTTTATACTTGAATTGACTTAACATAGTTAAGCCCCCACCCTCTTTGTACATAGTTTTAATTGTTCTGTCAATATTCAAGTTGTATATATGTAAATAAATTGTAGCTTTATGACCTCCTGTTCTAAAGAACAGCTGTAGTAGGGTTTTTCATGTAGTTTTCCCTACGCAATAACCTATTATGTATAAATTCTGCAGCATTTTCGTCAAAATTGTAGGCTTTGTGCCAATATAGCATTATGAATACTTTGAAGGGGCAACCCATGGAAAGTCAGCACATCACGAACAGTTCCACATTCCTAGCTATTAAGTAGGTTAAACAACGACCCCCTATGGGTGATTCCAACTGCTGGCCACTGGCAATGCATGAACATTGCCCGGCTTAACAGCAGTATGAAGCTCTGTACCATGCCTAATGTTAGCAATGTAGTTAAGTTATCACTGTAATCAATCAAATAAATATATGTTATGTTATGGACAGAGTCGAACTAGGATCTAATACACAAAATTCGCGAGAGCAGTCCACAAAAAGCACTACAAACAAAGCCGACTCTCGAACAAACAAGATGGTAGTTTTCGCTTTTCGGTTCCTTTTCAATTAACATACTTTTCTTGTCGCCTCGCAGAAAATCAATAATCGAGATCTCATCTGAATACAAACACAATACACGCCTGTTGCGTGCCTCGTTTTACGGTTAATTCTCGCCGATACTATATCTATCTCTTTCTCCTTACAGGCGGTATCGTATTGAAAGAGACATACATATATGCCGCACTTATGTTTTATTTATAAAGGCAGCGTTCACTCATTGAGCGCAGGCGCAAGATAAGAACTCCCAGCTCTCCTATTGGTTGAAGCGCTTGGCTTCAAAACACGTGGAAAATTGTCCAACTGATTCGGGTACGGTATATACCCCTTCCCTTGTCAATGGTATAAACTGTGCATATACTGCGACAAAGGTCCATATTCCATATGGATCTTTGACTGCGAATATGTTAGGGGTCTGTATCAGCTCGGAGAATCCCCGATATCCAGTCCTAGCTTTTAAAAATTCAGTGCACGGAGCATTTCATATCAATCAGCAAACTAAAGAAAATAAAGAAATAGGCAGTTCAGCAGATTAGCTTTAATTAGATTTTAAGAGTTAGAATTTTATCAAGAAGCGTGAACATATTTTCTGTGTGTTTAATAGTAAGCTAATGTATTTAAATTGGAAAATTTGTCTATTTTTGTTCCATACTGTTTTTGTACTAGGGATTTCTATAGTAATTTAAGATAAGACAAAAGAAGAATATGTTCTGTTGATGCAGAGTATTTAATTCAGTTATCACTATATTTTAATTTTGAATAACAGTACCGCTAACCTGGCACATCGAGAAAGTAATTAACTTTCTCTATGACTCTATGATCTCAGATCTGTCAATCCATTAGCGGCTAGGTCGCGCCGGTCTAAATTCGTTTCCGATGACGAAATACTGCGTGCGACGCGACTGTAGTGTAAGTGGCGTTGTGTTATGAGAATTACTCATGTCGTGGCGGTTCAGCACAGATTTTCCAAGCGGTGTAGTGGTGTAATGGACAGAGTCTTTGCCTGTCATGCGGGCGGCTACGGTTCGATTCTCGTTGATTGCAAGACTTTTTTTTGTTCGTAAAAAGTTTTATTTCTCGATTTTGGGCATGCCTGGTCAGTTTACTTGTCTTGAGCCCCCGTAGCGAGCGAAGCAAGCGGAGGGCCACGCGTGCGTGAAATATTATAATACTTCTGACATAATCGTGTCGGTAACGCTTTTAGACCGGCGCGACCTAGCCACAATCCTGACATCCTGAAAATCCCGGATCGATAGGGTATCGATATTTCGAGTATCGGTCTTTTTACACGCGATATTTTGCTGTATCGATACTCTACGTTTCGAGCCGTATCGATACATTTGAGTGTATCGCGCATCTGTACATCAGACTAAAAAAATGAAGGACTCCTCCTCCAAGAACGTTAAATAGATTAGGAATATTAGGATAGTTAGGTACTTCCCGTAAGCGCTGCGTTCGCCAATTCTCTTTCCTCACCACGGCCGTGGTTCGCGTGCGTGACATAGTCTGGCTGTCTGGTCCACAATTTACCACTCATTATAGTTTTATTATTATTAGTCTTTCATTTTGGTTGCCGTTGCTTTGTAAAATAAAGTAATCGTTTTTGAGCAGTTTCACCATTTTTAGGGGATTTTTTTTTATTGTTAAGTGAAACAAAAGTATTATTTTTTAGTGTTTGCATATAGAGAGACGTAAGAATTAGCCAACCAACAGTGCAACAGTTAATAATTATTCATTCATTGTTACATTATCTTTTGCAGGAATCTTCGGAATTAAAGCTGCATTTACATTCAATTTCAAGTCCAAGTCAAAGTGCAATTCGCAAATATGTCATTTACATTGAACGAATTTTTAGGTTACGTAATTATACGTATGGAATGTTTTCTTTTGCTTGTTGTAAATTGCCAGATAATTACAAATCATTTTTAAGAACAGTTCCTCGTTGAAATCGTTTTTTTTTTAAATTACATTGCCTTCAAAAAATCATTTTCATCAAAGTGGGGCCCTTCAAAGTCCATTTTACATGTGTCCGAATTGTTTGATACAAATGTTAATTTATTCCAACACAAAATTGAAATTTACCTAATCCATAGATAAATTAGACCTATCCTAAACAAAGCAACATTAAGAATATTAAGATAAACACAAATAATCTAACCTATAAATTTATTTTCTGCTTGCGTTTGGCAAGCAGCTTGACAAAATTCAAAGTGCACTTCAAAGTCAACTTCGAATTTTGTCCAATGTAAATGCTACGTGCTGTCACCATATGACAAGCAGGCAAATTTCAGCTTGAATTTGACTTCAAATTGAATGTAAATGCGGCTTAAAATGTCTGAAATAGGTATGTGAAGTGTGCAGTGTATAAATATGTAATCACTTAGAAAAATCGCCTGCCAGGTGTTACTTTTCACAGATTTCCCAGATCAAGTGTTATGACCAAAAAGTGGGTCAATTTGTGTAGTAGGTAGTAGGGAAGACAAATTTAATACTACCAACAGTAGGATTTGTTCGGAGCATTTCCTCGAAACAGATTTCTAACGTGATTTACGAAATGCGATTTTATTCGTATTGATTATCGATATTTTGAAAATACCGTGAAGTAAATATAACGCCATATTAATAATCTAAATATTTTATATCTAGAAATCTAGGTATAAAAGCGATAGGTACACAACACGTGAAATACGAAAGACGCCTAATATTACTGAAGTTAAAAAAAATAAAACTTCTAACTTACGAATATATAGGGTGTCCCAATTTTGTTCCACACTACTTCAAAGTCTTATTTTAAATTAGACACCCTACGTTTTTTGCATTTTTCAAATATGAACATAATTTTAAATAAATATTGTTTAATTACCCATTGTCAAACACTAACAAAACGGTTGAAAAATAGCATTTTTTTTAGTTTGGCGTGGTGAGACCCAGCTATCTAAACCTCTACACCACCAGAGCTCTTGACAGAAATTGATTGCATCACGAAGACATATTGTAATACGAGATGGATCGACCAATAGGAGAGGTCGATTTTTACATAGTGCACTATTTGTGTAAAGGATCTTAAAATGCTGCTCACTGCAACTCGATATCGGTAATGGCGTTTATTCATATAGGTTTCGCTTAACGCGACTATTTATGGTTTCTATTATTGACACGTACCGATTTCAGAGTGAAGCGCTGTTGTCGAGAACTAGAGCGGGGAGGAATGAAATTTATTTTAACGCGGTTCTTTTAATAAAATAGGGGTCAAACGACAATCATGGTTTGCTGCTAATAAGTTAGTGCTGAACGATGACAAGACCAATCTGTTAACGTTTTCTATGAGATATTTAAGTGGTCTGACTGATAGGGTGAGTGATGTCAAATTTTTGGATGTCAAGTTGGATTCAAAACTGCATTGGGCGCACACATTAACGACTTATGCAAAAAAACTAAACAAAAATCTGGCAAATGGGGGCATTCAGCGGATGCGTATAGAGTGTTTGCACTACAGCGTAAGGCACTTAGAATCCTAGCGGGACTTGGTTACAGGGATGATTGTCGTGGGGCATACTTTGCTCTAAGAGTCCTTACTGTTCCCTCTCAGTACATCCTGGAAAATCTAAGGTTTATAAAAAAAATATTGAGTCATACAGGAGTCATGGTGAGGTCCACAACCATAACACACTGCAGAGACTTAATATCATTCCGGCCTATTGGCGACTGAAGAGGTGTCAAACAGGACCGGGACATCGGGCTGTAAAATTTTAACCAAAAAATATTCGGACCCTGCCAGATAAAAAATTTGAATCTACAGTTAGGGAAATTTTAATCAATAATGTGTTTTACTCTACAAACGAACGAACTGTAGACTTGATGTTGGTTAAAATATCTCAACCAGATGTACCTACGTGTTGTATAATTTGGGTTTTTATATATACAAGTAAGTAGTTATTTTTGGCTACCATTTTAATTTGTGACGTATGTAAACTTTATTGTATTTTACATGAATAAACAGTATTGAGTATTGAGTATTGACTATGCCTTTTTTCCTGGTTCCATAAAAATTATGGTGAAAACTGAAAACCAATGTACCAAAAGCCCGGCTTCATTGTTTTCGTAATCGATTTGGATAAATTATGGAATATGACAGGTCATGGTCACGTGACGCCGCGTGACTATACTTTTATTGGCTAGGCGTAATTTTTGTAGTGGGGATATTGGAGGAATAAGCGTCTGCTTCCGGGGAGTTTTCAAGGAAATCACTCTACGTTGAGTTGCCGTTTGAAGCAGTGTGGTCGGCTGGAAGTTTTTTGTTTTTTCTTATGGGATTGTTCCAACCGACCGATTTTTTGAGCCTCAGGCCTTATTTTGCTTACGTTGGTTAATTTTGTTCGTTAGTGCCTGAAATTCGCCCCGTAACTGGGATTTAAAGCTGCTTTAGGTAGGTGAGTAAATTTGCCTTTTTTTGTCTCTCTACTACGAATGCCGCCATTTTGGGACGCCGTGAGTGGATTTTAATTGCGTCTTAATTCTTTACAGAAGCCTTCTTGTCCGTCCACGACATACCTGAGCGTTCCAACGATCTAGTCGAATAGCAACCCTTTACAGCTAATTTCTCTTTTTAGTCACTGTTTTCTCTTGATATATATTTTTTAATTGTCTGAGTTTAAATGTCCTTTGGTCATGAGTTACATGCAGAACCTTGAATAATTTGATGTTCTACAGGGTTCGACCGTCGGCGTCGGGGTACTTCGACCGACGCGACGGGGTACTTCGACCGACAGAGTATTTCGACCGGCAGGGTTTCATTTACGAGCCCTTATAGCTCAGTCACTTAGCCACGCCAATTTGGTCTCTGGATTGTGACTTGCTCCGGACACCGTTATAGTCCTTCTTCATCAGAGGAAGTGTATGGTTTTTTTCTTTGCTCCCAGAAAACCACCGAGAAGCCATCAACTGAATGTGAGCTACCTTACCTTTATTATTAGTATTTTGTCTTCCCCTTTTTCCTTTCTATCTTTAAATATATACGCCTAACCGTAATTTTCTTCACTCTGATTAATAAACCCGAGATTTAACTTAAATTTATCTCCTTGACGAAGATACACCAAACTGTAATTTTTTTCGCTCAAGACGTAAGCTTTAACTATTTTTTTCCCTCTAACTAAGATACTTTTCTTTGCTCTGATTAATAGGTGGAATATGAAATTTACCTTATTTGATACTCGAAAATTAAGATCATTCTATTTACTCGGACAAATAAATCAAAATCTAAGATTCAACTTGTTTTATTCTTGTCAGTCGATACTTTTAACATTTTTAACTAGCCGAGACAAGCTCAAGGTTTATTAGAATAAATCGGGTATTATTCCATGAAATTCGCGACGAGCTACGTGATATTTTTCTTGAGTATCGATTTATTTAGGTACCTTTATTAGGGAGCTCTCGCTTTCTTTCAGTAGATTTGGCGTTGTTATGTCTTGTTCCTGATCTAGTTTTCTAGCATCTAAGAAGGGTGCCTTTATGGTCAGATAGAGTCTGGTGAGTAATTGATTAACCAAGACAGCGCTCAATCTTCGGATTTAATTTTAATCGACTGCCCAAGGCATCATTTATTATTGGCGTACCTAGTAATAGTAATAAACATATAATTAGTTTGTAGAGCGGCGTTGTGACGACAGACCATGGTTTGCGCGCCTTAATACACAATCGAATGAGGGTCTTTGATTTGTGTTATTTGAACTTATATTTTTGATTAATACGTTTTGTTTCTAACGCCGCCCGCCTCGGTTATATTGCATAATATTTCTCTTTAAACCTCGTTGGCCACCCCAAGGTAATCACGTTCGAGTGAGCAAAGTAACTTAATTACTATTTGAGTTTTTTTCCCTGCCTATCAAATAATCATAACGGCTTTGATTTGAGCGAAATAATTTGGTTAATAATTGTTGTTTTTATTTCTCCTCATCCATCAAGTAACTGAGTAAAATTTCTGATTTTTAGAATAGTAGTCAATACTAGTCGTACTATTTAGCGTAAGCAGTATAGAGTACTGGACACAATTTAGTACATTTAACTGGAAAAATTACTCTCTTATTGTTCTATATTTTTTTCCTGCAGGAGTTATTAAATTTCGGTTATATGGTCTAACTTCTAGTGGCTTCCGGAATATCTGTCCTTGACAGTCCCTTTTGAAATGTCCTGTCTTGCCACATCTATAGCACTGATTTATTGCATTTCGGTAATATGGCCTAACTTCTAGTGGCTTCCGGAATCTCCCCGTGGCCCGAAGAAATTCGGTTAATTTCTTTAAAATATCGTCCATCTTAGTTAGTTCACAACTGTTCGCCAGCTTTTCTTCCTGGATGGATACGTCCCTGACTGTTGGCTTAGAGATGTTACATGCCGCCTCGATTTCTAGGGATCTACCCAAGACTTCACGGCTGTTATCAAATTTGGCTAGACGTACCATCTTCTGAATTTCTGGATCTCTGATACCATCCACGAAATATTGAGCAGCAAGTTCCTCTTGAAATTCTTCTGTTGCTCCCGGGTAGGCCAATTGAATGAGACGTCTAACGTCGGCCTCAAACTCATGCAGATTTTTACCAGGCTTCTGAAGTCGGGACTTTACTTGTGCCTGATACAGTTGCCTTCTCTGTTGGTCTCCAAATCGTCTCTCCAGGACAGCTACGAGTATGTCATATTTCCCTTGTTGGCTGATGGGAATGGTCTGTAGTAGTGCTAGGGCAGACCCACGAAGCGCTACCACTAGTGATGTAGCCATTTCTTTATTATTTCAACCGCTGGCAACAGCAGCGGCTTCAAATTGTCTTCTGTACATTGTCCAAGATGTTTGTCATACGTTGGAGGTTTTATATTTTGTCCTGTGGCGAATACCCTCTCGGTGGGTCCTTGATTTTTTAGTTTGGTAACTTCTGCCTGAAGATTCTTCATTTCCTTTTGTATATTGTCTACTTCTTTTTCAAATTTCTCATATTGCCCGTCCAAAATTTTCTGAAGCCGGTCCTGTTCTATTTGCCTTTTATCTTCTTGGTCTTGTAAAATTTTCTGGAGCTGGTCCTGTTCTGCTTGCCTTTTATCTTCTTGATCTTGAAACATTTTCTGAAGTTGATCCTGTTCTGCTTGCCTTTTGTCTTCTTGATCTTGTAAAATTTTCTGAAGCCGGTCCTGTTCTATTTGCCTTTTATCTTCTTGGTCTTGTAAAATTTTCTGAAGACAGTCCTGTTCTGCTTGCCTTCTACGTTCATCCTGTTCCCGTTCCGCTTGCCTTTTACGTTCCTCCTCTTCCCGATCCTGCTTGCCTTCTACGTTCATCCTCTTCCCGATCCGCTCGCCTCTCAGCATTTAAATTTTCCATAAAATCGGCCAACATTTTATTTATTTGCTCCATTTCTGCCGTTTGTTGCCTCGTATTGACCATAGAATGTTATAAAATTTCCACAGAATCCACCAATCAAACAGTCTCGTTGACGTACTTGTACTCTCTTCTTTCCTCGAAAAATACTTCACAAGGCCGGTCCCTTCACAATCCAACTTCTGACATCAAATGTTACGTTTTTCCCGTGGGTTCGAACGAAATTACAACTCTTACTATTTCAAACTAATAGTCTCTTTATTCTCTACCACTGTATACAATTAAACACATTAAACTACTCTTATAACTTTGCAACTAATAGCTCTTTACAATTCATCACTCAATGATTAACCAACTGCAATTCGTCGCTATCCGCTCTTAATATACGATCTAAAGTCTATCATGAATACTCGGGAAGAAGCGAGGCGACTCTATATGATTCTCGACCGGGGCATCGAGATAATTCCAGCGTTCCTAAATCTTCGCGGCCTGCCGGCGCGGCGATGACTCATACATAAACACGGCAATCGGCAAGGCCAGTTCTATAGGGTAGCACAAAAACATTCGGATGATACTAGCCGTGACAATAGTATAATTTACCACATCAAATGCTTTTTGCAACAACATGATTTTACTGTTATATAAGTTGATTGAAATATAGAAGAAGATCTGCGGTTGCACTCAGAGTGCTGCTATTTTTAAGAAATCCATATTGATATAAATCGAGATAAATCTTTCGATGAAAGATATCATTCGTTTTTTACTAATGTTTCCATGATTCTAGAAAATAACACTGATTATGGAAATGGGTCTATAGTTATTTCGTTGTGTTTTCGATCCCGACTTGTATATGTAATAAATAAATAAATAAAATTATTATTAAACATATAAGT
>MU181926.1:796995-856487 GCA_016904865.1 Pissodes strobi | reverse complement strand
ACGTATCAATGTTCTGGTCTTTCGAAAAAGAACTTTCTTTCGTATATTATATATATATATATATGATACAGTGAAACTTCTGTTAACGGACACCCCTGCACAACGGATACCTTTACTGAACGGACAATTTTCAAATCACCGAACATTCCATATGTTAATACATCGTTAAAACACCCCTTAATAACGGACCCTCCAAACAACGGTTTCGGACAAAATTTACCTAAATTTTTCTATTAGCTCTTGCAATTTTGCCTGCCAACAACGGACAATAAATATTACGACTGAAGATTATTAAGCATTTGGCACGCCGCCGAGTCGGTGACGCGGCAAACCCAAACACCTGGTAGTCATAAAACTAATAGATGGGTTTGTATTTTGTGTTCCGTTTTTATTACAGAATAGGTAAAATTTCTAAGAAAGATTTTAAGTCCCATCATGTTTGGAAAAACCTACTTTATTTAGTACATACCTATCTATTTATTTGTTCTATGCATTTTGTCAGTTTAGTTGCGCTAATCTAATCACCGAGTAGGTAACAATATGTCTTCAGCTAAGAGAAAGTTTTTGAGTTTGGAAGAAAAAATAGCAGTGATAGAGTCGTCTGAAAAAAAGAGTTATACCGTGCGAGTTTTGGCCGAAAAATTTCAAATAGGAAAGACTCAAGCTAGTGACATTTTAAAGAAAAATAGCGAACTGAGAAAGTTGTATAGTGAAAGTGGAAATCTGCAACAAAAGAAGCGGATTAAAACTGAAGGTGCTGCCATCGATTCTATAGTGTACGACTGGTTTTGCAAAGTAAGGAGTAAGAACATTCCATTATCTGGACCTATAATCAAAGAAAAAGCTTTAGAAGCCGCTAGGGAACTAAATTTGAACTTTAAAGCTTCCAATGGTTGGCTCGACAAATTTTGCTCAAGGCACAACATTAAATTTAAAGCAATATCTGGTGAAGCTGCAAATGTAAATCTTGACGAAGTTGTAGAGTGGAAAAGAAAATTGCCACGGTTAATAAGTGGTTATTCGCCTCAAGACATTTTCAACGCTGACGAGACTGGCCTATATTATCGAGCCTTACCAAGCAAAACTTTTACATTCCGCAATGAAAAGTGCACTGGCGGCAAATCTGCTAAAGAAAGACTCACAGTATTGTTGTGTGCAAACCTAAAGGGAGAAACAGAAAGACCTTTGGTGATTGGTAAAAGTAGAAATCCGCGATGCTTTAAAAATTCTCATGTTGATAAGCTGCCGATCGATTGGTATTATAACAAGAAAGCCTGGATGACCCGAGATATCATGATAGACTGGCTTCACGAATTTGATAGGAAAATGGAACGTCAAAAGAGGAAAATTATCTTGTTCTTAGACAATGCAACATCCCACTCAGATATTCAGCTAACCAACATATCGCTAGTTTTTTTGCCACCCAATACTACAACACATTGTCAACCGCTTGACCAAGGAGTAATAAAAAACTTTAAAACTCTATATAGAAAGTATTTGATGAGAAGAATGTTATCATCTATAGAATGTTATATATCAGTGGCTGAAATGGAGAAGTCCATAACGGTTGGTAACGCCTTAATTTGGATAGTTGCATCATGGAAAAACGTTCAAGGAAGAACAATTGAGAAGTGCTTTATTAGGTGCGGATTTCTTAAGACAGATAGTGATGCAGAACAAATTGAGGAAAGTCCAGAGGTAGAGGACCCAGAAGACGATTTACCATTATCAACATATTGCAAAGGTAATGGAGTTGACAATTTTATGAACTACGTGGAGATCGATGAGGTTTTATTAACGGAAAATCCAGAAGTCGACTTAGCTAGTTGTGTTAGTGACTATAAAGAAAATGAACAGACGTCCAATACTTCTGACACTGACAGTGACGATGAACCAGAAAATACTACAACTACTGTTACTAATATAAGTGATGCTTACCAGAAATTAAGAGACCTAGAACTATTTTTTATATCTAAAGGTGATGAAATAACAAGTCAAAAATTTTTCAGATGTAATTTTGCATGTTGAATCAGAAATTGTAAAAAATAATGTTCAAAAGAAAAAACAAATTAAAATTGATGATTTTTTTAAGAAGTAATATTTTGTATACAGGGTATAAATAGATATTATATTATTATGTAATAGGTTTGAATTTGTTTTCTTATGTAGAATCACCCCTAAAATTATTCGAACATTGCTGGAATTTAGTAACATCTCTACACAACGGACGCCTCTCCACACCGGACAATTATTTTTTCCCGTTCATGTCCGTTTTGGAGAAGTTTCACTGTATATATATACATACCTTAATAATGCATAAAATGGAAGTCTGCGTTATCTGACTTGTAATTTCCTTAACACTATATAAGAACATGCTATGCATACATAATATCAGCATGTAAATGGTACAACCATTTTACGAGAACCTAACAAAGTCATTTAGTCTCAATAGTGCGACAGCGAATCTCCTATTTGAAGACGCGAAATCGATATTTACAACTTTTTCTCACCTGCTATTTATATATATGTAATCTGTGCCTAAGGTGTAAAAACAATTATTGTGTCACAATGAAAAAATCGCAAACTATTATATCATAAAAACTTAACTCAATATTCATTTGGTCAGGAAGCAATCAGCCTTAAAACATTTTAAATATCGAAAAAAAGTTAAGCGAAAAAGTTAGCAAAATATCTCATATTATATGAGAGGACTGAGGCTTTCTTTAATGACGTTTATTTTTATCAGTAACGGCAACCGAGTAATTATACGAATCATGAATAATTATTTATAAAAAGTCTGTTTATAAAGTAGTAGAGGACTGGTATGCAATGTTGAAAATATCGGGCATTGGGGCCGAAGGAGTAATTTCTTACAATTATTGTAATTGTATTATTTTCATTTAGGTTTTCTTCAATGCATTAGCTCTCTTGATTCACTAGAACATATAAACAAAAACAACATTTCATATTTTTGTTGTATTAAATATGTACCCACTTTAGTTTATAGAATTTTAAATTAATTGGACTTTGAACTAGTTAATACAGACAACACATTAACACAACATAATGCAGTTTACTTTGAATTAAAATTGAATTGTTAATTTTGTGCATAATTAATTATTTTCGCTGATAACCTTTATCTCGCAGCCACAATGCAAAATACTGGTTATTTACTCTTTGCACAGTAAAATTTAAATCTAAATAAACCGAGTTAGATCGTTTGCTATGGTATAGGTATTAAGTTTATGTTGCAGGAAATCGCATGCTTACTACTTGTGTTTTAGTTTTATAAGATCGCCGCAATCATCATCTTCGTTGCGGTTTTCCCATCAAATATGGTTGTCAAATTGGAATCTTCAGAACTGAATAAAGACTGTGCTTATACGATGAATGGGGCCATTCTAGAATGCAAAAAACTCAAACAAATAGACGATAGTTTAGGAACATTACTAAAAGATAACACCATTATAATATTCTTAAGAGACTGCAAAAATGTACACTTGAATGGAAGAACGCTTAGTCACAGGAAGTACAAAACCGTAGAAACTGTCCACATAGTCTCTAGTGAAACTTTTGACGTGGAATCTGATGGATTTTCTGCGTTTGAAAACCTTAAAAATATCTGGATAAGCAAAAATCTATGGCAGGAGATCAAGGATGATGTATTTTCAGGTAAGCACTCCGAAAGTAATATTTATTGGCTATATACAGGGGCTGAGGAAAATCTGACGGAAATTCAAGATACTTTTGGAGGAAAAACGCTGAGACCCGTTAAAATTGCATGTGTAACTGTACTGCCCATTCTCTATACTTGGAATTAGTGACGCACACACAAAAAAACAGATAAAGATCAAAATATCTGGGTACAATTCATGGTGTACAAAATTACAAGCGTCTAGCAATAGGGCGTAATTTTCGATGCCACATGCGCAATGGCGAAACAAGAATAATAGGTATTATTATGGCTTTGCATGGCCCTGCGCGCGCTTCGCTCGCTACGGGGGCTCAATCGACAAGAACTAACCAAAACTAACCCAAAATTAAGAAAAAAGGTAAATTAATAAAAAACAAACATAACCTTAAAAAAAGGTAAACAAAACATCTGTCGCGACCGACGGGAATCGAACCCGCAGCGCAGGAATGACAGGCAAGCACTCTGCCTACTGCACCACCTAGGCGTTGAAGAAGGTTTACTTTTACTAGAACGTAAAGACATGGATAATTACGATTTTGCCCTTGCGCATGTGGCATCGAAAATTACGGCCTATGGCTAGACGCTTTTCAAGGCTATCCGATGTTTTTAATATTGTACTTAATTTGTAGTAAACAAACACATACAAATTTAATGATAATTCCATTTGTACCGAAAATGTACAAATATACTTTAAGTTTTTTTTACGAAATATGAACTTTTGGAGGTAAAAGTGAAGTTTTCACTCTTTAAGCTGAAACTCTTAAATAAAAATTGTTTGTACTTTTAAGTAGAGAATTTAAATCCACGATGGTGCAAGCAGCAATATTAATTTTTGTAAATCACCATGCGTGGATTTGAATTTGTACGTAAAATTTAGAGTTGTCTGAGGAGATATTAATATATTTTTTAAGTAATGCTCACTTAAGAGTTTTACATCCTAATGAATAAAGAAAGTCTTGAAAAAGTCATATTTCAAACAAAACTGAAAGTATAAAAATCTCCGAATATTTTTTTTACTCTTGACTAAGAATCATTTAAATGTAACAAATACAAATAAAGCAAGTGTTCCTATAACATTTGTAGATATTTGCTTACTACCCTGTACACTGTACATACAAGATATGCACAATACTAAAAGCACTTAACATTTTGAAAATCGCATTAAATTTTTTTTTTAATTTTGGAGAAGGTACGCTAAAAACTAGACAAAAATTTTTCTGGTGCGTTTCAACTGAACATCACTATATCAACAAATCGCTAAAAAAATGAGACACGAAATGCAAACCATTTTGCTAATACCTAAGCCCGTTTGTATTTTATAACCCGTAAAATTGGTTAAAATGATATTTTTCTACGATTCGTATTTCGAGAATAATAATTGAATGAATTACAGCATTTAATTATTTTCTAAGCACAAGTCTATATCAAATAATGTCAATAGTCTATGTGGAATTCAAAAATGTAGAAATCTATCGGATGTTCCATTAAAAAATGCGATCACTGTACGCAGATAAAAAGTTTCTTGCTATAATAGTAGCCTAGTATTTATTTTTGAATACGCCGATCTTTACAACCAAGCGTGAAATTTGCTTGAAAACTTCCGCATTTTATTCACTTCAAGTTGTAACGGTTAAAAACGAGTACATAATTAATTGCTCATTAAAACTAAATTTTACCTACCATTTCGCTTATTCATGTACTCATTCGCATAATACAATCCTTTACAGTCCTAGGCCACTATGCTATATTAGCCGATTGGTGGGCTAACGTAACTTTAAGGCTGATTTTCATATATAGGACTGTGCACCGACTGTGCGCCTACCATGCTGCGGCCGTCGCGGGTCTTCTACATTTTCACAATAGGACTGGACGACCGCAACACGGTCGTAGCACAGTCCTTTATCTGTAAATGTAAATAAGGGCTTCAGTGCGTTTTATATGGAACATACAATTTTTTGATTTACAGTGAAAACGACACGGTAGGTGCACAGTCGGTGCACAGTCCTATATATGAAAATCAGCCTTTAGGGTACTGTTAACTCTTAACGCATTGCCCTCCGCTCGCTTCGCTCGGTCCGGGGCGCAACTAGACAAAACTAACTGAAACTAACCCAAATTTACAAAAAGAAAAAAGATAACCTCAAAAAAATAAAGGAAACATATATTGCCCACCGACGGGAATTGAACGGGGAACGGCCACATTCCAAATGCAGAATCTGACCACTAGACCATTTAGACCTGCTAGAAAAAACTGACCACCGTAGATAAAGTGAAAATGACGTTAATCCATCAATCAGAAGCGACTAATATAGCATAGTGGCGTAAAGGATCTTAAAATGCTTCTAATTCTAGGGGAGACAGGGAAGGTTTGATAAATTTTTTACAAAAATGTTAATTACAATTTTGTGATTAACATATACCAATCCATTTATGTCAGAGTGCAATTTAAGAACTTCGCTTAGGAAATTAGCAATATTAAATTATTGAAAATTGAAATTTTCACCTTGATTATGAATTTTTGAAATTGTCAATGCAAAGTGTCTCAACCTCCCTATACATGGGAGGCTTGATACACTAAATGGGAGGTTTGATACAATAAGAAATTAGGTATAAATAGGAACGCAATCTTTTATTATTAGAGCACTAGGTACCTAATCGATACATAATTCGCAAGTAAACATTTTTATGTTATAATTGACACCTGCACAGGCTGAATGGCACCATTTTAGACATTGCTGGCAACAAATCCACTTTTCTCGAGAACGAGACGCTGAAAATAATGAATTGCAGTAGATGCTAGCGGCATCGTCATCGTCATCTGCATCAGAAAATGGATCTTTCTCGTTTTCGTCCTCAGGATCCGAGTCAACAAATACAGTCCTTTTCTTTTGAGGTGGGATTCACTACACCCTGCATTGTGTTGTTCGAAATTATCACTGTTTCCAGTTTCACTAGTTACTTTTCGTTTGACCTGATTAATTTTCGTTTTCATCCGTTTTTTTTTCTTCCCTAATATTATATTCAGCCCCAATGGTCTCTTTTTCATGGGTGTCGGTTAAGAGTCTGGTTCGACCAGGCTTTCTGCCTCCTTTTTTCTTTGGTGGCAATGCCTTGGGATAGGGACGAACTTCTTCAAGACTTTTAAATAAAGCAGATATGGTGCTTGGGATAGTGGTGGTATTTTTGAAACAAGTTTCCATTGCGTTTGAAGTGGACTCCTGCTGAGTTAAGGATGGGCTGTTAGGTCATCTATATCCGGTCCTTCTTCAGGATTTTGCTCTACTTCCTGATACGGTCTGTTTGTAACATCCACTCCTGCGAAATCGAGATCTTCAAATAAATGAGGGTTGAACGGATAAATTCCAGTAGTAGAAAATCCTTTGGTTATATTTGAAGGTGAGAACGCTCTGACATAAGCTAATCCAACTAATTACGGTATAGGTTTTAATGAAATTGTTTGTTCTGGATGACTCACCATCCACGCATCGGCCTGTTCATTATAATATGTCTTAAATGGACCAAAAACCGATACGTCCAGTGGTTGCAATCGGTGGCTCGTATGAGGTGGTAAGGTTAACATTAGGATGCCGTTTAACTTACAAGTGTTTAAGGCTCTGGGTGAAATATGACTATCGTGATTGTCAAGGACCAATATACCTTTGTTTTCTTTCGAACATTTTGCGTGTTTTATGAAGTGATCTACGTATTTCACGAAATTATCAGCGGTCATCCAACCGCTTTCATGCGTCATAGCAATGGAACCTGGAGAAACACCTTTGTTCATGTAATCCTGCATCCTCACAAGAGGAAATAAACAAAATGGTGGCACTGAAATTCGCAATGCATTTATAGCACAACAAACTGTTACCAGTGTCCCACGTTCTGCAGAAGTAGTTTTCGGAATTTGTTTTTGTCCTTTAGGAGCAATGATCTTTTGAGGTTTGTGCGCAGTAGTCACTCCAGTTTCGTCTAAGTTATATATGGATTCCGGACCCAAATGGTTCCCGTTCCATTATATTGCGCAAATTTTTGTAAAATTCTTGCACATTATGTCGATTGAACGCAGTCGCTCGGCCCAAGCTTGTGGCTGCAGGACTTCTCAATGATAATTGGGGATGACGAGACATGAAACCTTTTAGCCAGTCGTAGGAAGCACACTCGTTCTTCCTCCAATTTCTGGCACCTTTTTATTGTTTTCTTGGCCAAATTGATACGCAAATTTCCTTGTTTGCTTAGGCGTAAGACCATAGTAAAGGTTTGCAGAAGTGAGCAAATATTCCATTAAAAGCGATTCTTCGTGAGGCGAAAAAATTTGTGAAGTGACAAAATTTGGTGAAAAAGTGATACCTCTATCCGGTCGGTATTTTGAAACATATCTTTTCAATGTTATTTTATTAACATTGTACTTTTAGGCAGTAGTCCTAAATGCTTTATTTTCATTGACTATACTTCAAGCACTGCGCTTTTTAAATCATCTGTATCATCATTTTCAGATTTAATTCTTGTCTCGTGGGAATACTCGATTTCCTATTTTAAAAATATCCTTTTTGTATTAGTGCCTTCCGGACAGAGAATGAAGTCACACAGCGATATACCTTAAGGACAAGTATATATTTAGTATTAAATAAGTTTTAGGAGCTTAAAAATCTAATTTCCTTTTTAAAACCAGCTTGACGACGATGTCGGCTTCATTCAAGATTTGCACTCAAGTAACTTCATGATTTTTTAAATTCCATAAAGTTCATGAGTAGATAGACCCTAATTCCAAAGAATTCCATATCATTTGCTTGGGGCAACTAGTTGTCCTTGATTCGATTGCTAGGCGGTCTGTTTTGTCCTTTTTAGTTTGTGTTGCGTTTTAGGGGATGTTTCTTTTTATTAGTTAGTTTTTCTATTTGACTTGTTTTTGCTTTCGTAAAAAAGGAATTGGGTTGTTAGAGCGTCTTAAAGTGTAAAATAAATAAATTAACGTAAAAGCAAACTTGCAATATTTCATTTTGAGACAACATCTTACCTTATCTTACGGTCACTACCTCATGGTAGTTAGTTACGGACATATATCACCATTAATGCCGTGTTATTAGGGGTTTGATTTATTTTCTTCAATTAGTGTTTCTCTGACATTTTACTTAATTGTCATCTGGACTGAATATTTTTGGTCTTTCGCCTGCCGTTGCAGCAAACCTCGTCCCATTAGCACTGTGTGACCAAGTAGGGTTCCTGTTGGATGAGAGTTGCGCAAAGAGTTAACATTTTTTACATGAAGCGTGTGGTTGGCAAGAACTTCCGGTGAAGGTTACACATGGCCTTTCTTTTATCTTATCCCCAGATAGAAATCAAGCGGATCACTACTCACTTTTCGGAAGTTCGCCATTGTGGTGACAGTGTGTGTGTCGCGGCAGTAAGTTTTCTCTTTGAATCATTCTGTGGGATTTTCTGCCCGGCCTATTTTCAAGTCTTAGGCCGTATCTGTACGTTACCTTTTGCGTGTTATTGGTTTGGTGTCTTGACTTAATTGTCTATTCCCGGGGTTGTTCATTTTTCATCGCAGAGGTTCTTAAGGCAGCTAGCCGATTTCGTTGCAAGCAGATTTTGAAAAAAACCTACACAGGGTTTGTTTAGCGGCCGAAGGGTAACTGTAGAGTAGGCTTAAGAGGCAGTCTTGTCTTTTTAATGGGAGATATTTCTAGTAATTTAAATCCCAGTTCTTTTGCGATGGTTGCACGAATTTCTTGTGGCTCTGTGCCCTCATGAAACCCTTAAGACGAAGGCGCGAGGCTTTTGTGACATCTCCGCGTAGGTGTGATATTCGAGGTAGGCATAGTCATTTTTGTTTTTGTATTATACTGTAGTAGAATTTTGAAAGTTTAGATATTTCTGTTTTTGATAGTATGTGCCGCATGAGATTCTAAGTGAAAAGAGCTTGTTCTCATTGTACTTAAGCTTGGTTTGGTTTGTTTCTCACTCTTTCGATAGGTCAGATGCTATGCTCCCTGAGTCAGACATGAAAATGCACTAGTCGGGGCTCTGTTTCCCAAAATTTGAATAGAAAATCAAAAGAAATCCGTATGTTTTTACTGATTATGCACGCATAAAAAGCAAACTCTTATACTAATGGTAGTATAAGAACGTAAGCATGAAATATCGGTTTAAGATACGCAGAGTTCAATAATTAAGGTAATACTAAATAAATATTAAATTACTAGGCATCAAAGTAATATGCGTTTTTCTTATTAAAGGTAAAAGGTAAGCAAGTAAAGATTTTAGTTAAAACATACCTAACACCGTAGAGTCGTGTTTGCAATATCCGGCTCCGGGAGTGGAGTTCAAGAGCGTCACCAGTTCTTACCAGCTAAACTGGAAAAGCTCCGCTGGTGTTGTACGGGGTTGTTAGGCACGCTTATTAAACAAAGAAACTTAATCTTAACTTAACAAGAAAACACATTCTAAATTTACGGATCAATTTATTGGCTTCTAGTTTTTTTTTCAACAGTAACAATCTTACAGTGACATTTTTGCAATTTAAAGGCGACAAGAATTTTATTTATAAGAATATTTTAAAAAAGTTTATGAAATTGTTGAATCTAACAGGCGAAGGAATGCCAAAAGACTGTTAAGTAATTAATAATAATGGTAAAATATGATGATTGTACTGAGACCAATTCTGTTGTTAACTCGGTACTGTATGCCTTACACCTAAAAGCTCTAAACACTACAATCCGAAGTGATGACTTTGGTTTACCTATGCTTATTGCATATACGTATGCGTGCGCTAGAGCTGCACCAATTATTAGTGTAGCAATAATAATATAAATTAATAGAGGCCACAACGATTAAATCAATCGACTAGATATATGTATAAAAAAAGAATACAATTAATGAAGCTAACTTAAAGCTTGGCCGTCAATGCTTGATTTGTATTAAAAGATAAAGAGCGATTATATCAATCGGCCAGGAAAATAAATGAATAAATAAAATTAATCTATCTTAAAGTGTGCTAAATTTGTATTTATATATTAATTACTATATCAATCGGCAGGAAAAATATCAATCAAATATATATCAATATTAATTATTAAATCAACCGGCAAGAAAAATAAAGAGATTGCATTAGAACCTAGTCAACCATACCCCATTAGATCCGGTTCGTGAAGCTCAGTAGTGGAGGTAAAAAGAAGTACCTCTGGTGGAGGCGCCGGGCACCTGTAGCAAAATCCAGGTACTGCAATGGCACTCGATAGCCCCGGTAAAACTGGCAGTGAGGTAACCCGGTGGTAAAACTTGCCTGTATAACCCAATACTAATTAGATGAAGCCCCGTACTTCAATAAAAAAAACTATAGCCCCCTTGCGTAAATATATTTTCTTTATAAAACAAATCCCCTAAAAATTTGTAATGGATTTTCAATGACCATCAGCAAATAAAAGAAATACAAAAGGTAACAACAACTTGAATATAAAAAAGAAATAGGTATGAATCACCCCTAAATAATATAAACTTCCCCATATGATCAAAACTAAAGTCACATTAAAATAAAAAATTAGATATAATAAAAGGAAGTAGGTAAAATATCTCATGGAATGCAAACGGTGGTCAATGTAAAAAAGGTTAACACAGATAAACGCAATTAAATCATTAAATTAGACCAAAAAACTTTAGCAATAATTACCTCTCTTGAGTCGGACGGTTGCTGGAGAATCAACGGCCTCGGTCTTGTAAGATGAGCTCGGAAAGCCTCTAAAAATAATGGAAAATAACACTTAGCGCCATGGCGACTATGTGTTTCTCAAGCAATAAAAAAAAATTAATTCCAGAAAAAGCTTACCTAGTGCAGTACGAATATCCCAATAACTTGGTAGTGACAAGCACTGATTAGGGACTCACTCACAGATCCCCTAGAAGAGTAGTATTAACACAATACAAAAAGTCGAGTCCCCTATGACTGCACTAAAGCAAAATGCTTCCTCTAACACCGATGGGTATTTCTAGAAGAACCCTGCATCCGTTTCAGTCAATTTGCTTTCCACGAAATTAAAGAAAAAACATCGAATCAGGAAAAAAAATTGTAGGGCCGAGAAATGCCTAACGATTCGATACGAGGAATAATTCTAAGATAATAAACGACTTATTTCTCGTTTATTCTCTTATTATTTTTAACAACCCCCTGGCACACAGGGATTAGGCCCTAAGTATCCGCGTGCGAAGCCTTCTCTGGTTAAGGCGTCCGCGGCCTCATTTCTCGGTATACCCGAGTGTCCCGGTAGCATATTCGAATGTTACAGACGCGTCCGTCGCTCGTCAATTTTCGTAAAACACGATTATAAATAAACTATGTTACTGACGACTCGTTCGGATTTCACATTTCACTTTTGCTTTGAATTGAAATCTTTCAAAATGTCCTATTTAAATTTTTTTTGGGAATTTAAGTAAATGGATGCATTTTTATTGAAATCCGCGCTTAAAGCAGAATGTTTTCATTCTATATTGATAATTTTGAAGTAAACGATTTAACCTGTCAGCCATGTTGCTTTCTCTGCTGTACCTACAATACTGATAAATAAACTGCTGACGGTAACTGACTATCCATTCGACACGAATCCATGTCTCTCCGTTCTAGCAAAATTTCTACAACGCCTAGGTGGTGTAGTAGGCAGAGTAGTTGCCTGTCATTCCTGCGCTGCAGGTTCGATTCCCGTCGGTCGCGACAGATATTTTGTTTATTGTTTTTTATTAATTTACCTTTTTTCCTTAATTTTGGGTTAGTTTGGGTTAGCCTTGGGTTGGTTTTAGTTAGCACTTGGTTAGTTCTTGATGATTGAGCCCCGTAGCGAGCGAAGCGAGCGGAGGGCCATGCAAAGCCATGATAATACCATGGATAGTCAGTTACCGTCAGTGGCTAGACGTTAGTTTGTTAAAGCTATCGCGCTACTCAGTTTAGTGCGCTGCTCAGTTTAGTCATGAATGTTACAGACCAGTCCGCTTAAACAGTCTGTAACTTTGGAAGCGCTCTTCGGGAAATATGGAATTTGCGGACACGCCTGCGACATCCGAACATGCGTCCCGGTACTTAGAACAGCTAACCTTTTTAAGCTTTCCCCGGTGATGCAGAGGGATGCAAGTCGCTGCAATTTGTCCAGCACTAGTCTGGATACCGCTTTCATGGATCCAGGACACCAAACGAACGCTCCGTGCGTAAGCATCGGAGCAATCATAGTCCTATGGATCCACAACATAATTTTCAACAAGTCCTCAGGTCCCCCACCACCCCACGGCAAGCCTACAGAGTGCCGCCGCCGTCTTGAGCTGAAAGGTCAGTTTGGAGTCCAACCAGACACCTAGATACATGACGCATTTCTTAGCCAAAAGGATAGGATCTCATTCACCACTAGACACCACAGAAAGGTCGACACCACAGGAAGGGGGACAAGTCCCCGCGATGACTTAACCCCAACCACCTCATCTTCCAACCTTGTCTCGACCCTCCGCCCGGTGAGCATGGAGCGGATCCAGCACGTTATGACCAGATCCACCCCCGTTCGGTCCACCGATCTAAAAATCGACCCCACGGCTGTGTCATTGAAGGCCACTCAATATCCGCAAACACGCACACCGACAGCCGTCCGCCCCCAGCCCCTCCTCTAGCCTGGATACCAGGTGGTGGAGAGCCGAGTCCACCGACCTGCCCGTTCGATATGCGTGCTATTCCGGCCTCAAAGGGGCCCTTAGAGCCACCCACTCCTTAAGATATCGGTCCACCAGCCTCTCTAGCTGGTGAGACAAATGGGTCGACACGATTTAGTATCGCTGTAGTCTCTACGTCCCGCCTTGGGAATAAACACCACTCTGCTGTGCCTCCAGGGCTCCGGCACATACCCGTGTGCGATGGAGGCCCTGAAAAGGCCCATCAGCGTCATGCTAAGGAGTCCTCTGTCATGCAGGAGCAGCGCCGGGAAGACCCCATCCTCACCTGCCGCCTTAAACGGGGCAAAGGTCTCGATTGCCTACCATAGTCAGCCCTAATGCTGAACACGGCCCCACCCCCCCTCCCCGGCCCACGCTTGTTGAGCCTGGGAAGTGTGTGGTCAGTAACTGGTGCAGAGTATCCCCGGTGACGACGTATAGCCCCCACCTGGCTTACGAACACTGCCGAATTTTACGGGTGGGTCCCTTGAAAGCACCTTGCAGAGCCTAGCAGTGACCGGGGTTTGGGAAACCGCTCCACAATAGGCCCTCCAGGCACTCCTTCGCGACCCTCTCAGCTTTTTTTGTACTGCCCCGGGCTTTTTTATATAGTTCCAAGTCAATATCGAACCCGCTGTGTCTAGCCCTGTTAGAGAGCCTCCTCAGCTGTTTCATAAGGTTCTCCAGGGTCGAATTCCACCAAGGAGTTTTCCCTTTGCAATGTCGTTTAGTCACAGGGCAGCTGCTTGCGAGAGCTCCAGCGATCGATGATCCTATCTACCTTGCGGAGTCATCCAGCTCATCGGCTGCCCGGTATTTCCTTGGCATGTCCCTTAGATGCCAACTTAGCTCTTCCTTATAGAGGTCGCTGAGGAAGGGCCCAGTTCTATCGCAATGTATCTGTGGATCTGTGGTCAGACATCGAGTCCTCCACCGACACACTCCATTTTGTAATATCTGGGAACAGCGGATAGCGCCCTGGTACACAGAGTCAAATCTATGACCGAGTTTCGTCCCGTAGTAAAGAAAGTGAGCTTACTCCCTCTATTGGCCACCTGTAGCCCCAGAGAGGCAATGAATTCCACTAATTCTTATCCTCTCCGATTGGACCCAGCACTGCCCCAGATCATGTGGTGCGCTAGGGATCGGCAAGACAAGAAATCTTGTCTTGACAAGCAATTTCTTGTCTTGTCTTGAAATATTTTCAAGAAATAAAAAAAAATCTTGTCTTGACAATTTCTTGAGAGTTGGTGTCTTGCCTTGAGTCAAGAAATCTTGAAAATTCTTGACTTCTTGACAAAAGGGGAACCCCCATTTAAAAGTCGTTTCTTGATACATTGACAAAAAGGGAAACCCCGTTTAAAAGTCAGGATGAGATTGGTTGATGTAATGTTTATGCTTTATGCCTGGAATCGAGGGTCACGCGGTCAGGATAGTGTTGTTTTACAGTTCGTTGCTTCATATGTGTTGACAAATTAATTTTTTTCTTAATTTAAAAAAATTTACGTAAATTCAAAATTTCTGTACGCCACTGAAGTAGATCCGCTTAGCAAAGTTCTCTTTGATTTTAATATCTTAGGTCATAACATATACAAAAATGATAAAAAAAATCCTTTGCAAATAAAGTCATTAAGCATTAAAGCCCACAAGACATAGTTTTACCAAAATTAAAGTATCAATTTTAATTTTGTCCGTATTGACCTGATTTTTTAATAGTCAATATTCCGACCCCTTTCAAATGTTTTTTTTGCCAATTTTTACATATTTATTTCATTTGGCCGATTTGGCCGCCCGCCACTGAAAGAGACTCGCTTTGCAAAGTACTTTTTGGTCCCAATACCTTAGGCCATAACATATCCAAAAATTATAAAAAAACTGAAAATAAAAAAGTAATTTTTTACATAATAATTCTTTATCCTTCCATAAAAAATGTTTCAGTGCTTTGTTTTTTTTTTCAATAAACTAGCAAACAAATGGGTTTTTTCTTATATTTTCAAGATATTTCAAGATTTTCTTGATTTCTTGCCTAGAAATCTTGATCTTGAGAAGTAATTTCTTGAAATCAAGACAAGATCAAGAAGTTGTGAAGAAACTGACGACCCCTAGGTGCGCGTTGCTATCACATCCAAACAGGAGTGGGATTTTAACCTCCTCGCAGTAGGTAACCACATTCCTGATTCCCTCCGGCGGCGGCGAGAAGGGTTGATCGGCTGGGAAGTACGCTGACGCTAGTACCACCTTCTGCACATCTACGCTTGTAGGTATGTTAACAACTGGTAACCCTATCCCTTAAGAAAAAGGCCTCTAGCCCCACTGTTAATATACCTGCTTTAGGGTCCCCTAAAGTCGGGTCCAGTCAAAGAATAAAGAAGAGAAAGGAAGGAGCTTATGCGCCGTTTGACACTTAATACGTGCGACGAACTCCTGTGACATCGAGGAGGCTGCGGAGGAACCATAATATGACACATTCTGACGTTATGTTTTGGTGCTTCCTACGTTTTGATAGTATTTCTTGTGTTAAAGGCTATCTTTTGCCATTTAATTTGATTTGAAACATTGTTTATTTGTTTAGTAATATTATTGTAGATAATGCGTTTGTTCATATAGTGTTTATATAGATATTTAGTGGTAAAAGTGTGTATTTTGGACTAAAGATGCAAAGTAAACATGGTTACTTGTGCAGCTTGAGATCTTTCGAAAACTCCAAGAAATTCAGAACTTGGAATAACATTTCATCGGTAAGTAGGTATTTTACCCTTTATTTTTGTGTTTTTTACCATTTAATTAAGCAAAATTATAAATTGTCTAATTGTCAACAAATAGGTGACAGATCTAATCATGAGCGTACCCGTAAAAAATATAGCATTAAAAATCAATTTTTGCTAGAATATTGGAGAGTGCTACAAATAATACTTGTCATTTATACTTAACATGTTAAAGTTTATTCTGCCAATAAAATGCTAAAATTAGTTATTTGAATATATTTGGACATTTGAAATGCAAAAATAAGCAAATTATGGCTAGAGAATAGTGCGTTAGTTTGGAAGGGTGCTTCTTCAATAAAATTAGGTAGTACATATTTTTTTTAATAAGAAGCACACTTAAAAACTACCCCACTATTATCTAACCATATTTTGCTTACTTTTGCATTTCAAATTCCCAAATATATTCAAATAACTAATTTTTGGCAGTTTATTGGCAGTATAAACTTTAACATGTCAAGTACAAAAGAAAAGTATTTATTACTTTTAGCACTGTCCAATGTTCTTGCAAAAATTGATTTTTAATGATATATTTTTTACGGGTACGCCCATAATTAGATCTAAAGTCCATTCAAGGCTATTGCGCTGTTACGTCAGAATTTCTGACGTCAAAAGAAAAGATCCGTACGTCTTAGATAGACTCGTACGTTATTTTTTACACTAGCCAAAAGATGTCTCTGTACCTATTTTCTACTCCAGAGCACGTTCCGTTTTTATTAATTTTACATACTTATTACTTATCTTATCTTATCTGATGACCCTCTTTACAGAGGGTTGGATGGCACTGCTACGAGGCAATTTGCCAGCGCACCCTTCGCCCGGCGCTTAGGGAGCGGTAGAGCTACCCTTCTACTTCCGTTACACGTTAGTCCAGTTTGAAGGGCTTTGTATTCGGTGGGAAAGACCAGTAAGTCGGGCCTGTGCCCCTGGTGATTCCCGAGCTTTATACAACTATAAGCTAATAAAATGCACAACTGAGTTCCTATGCAAGGAGGCTTCGCACACTGTAGGTATAACCACTTTCTGTCAGAGACTTCAAATCCCCGCAGGGAACACCCCCGACCGCCCACAGGCTACGCTACCACGCACGGAAATTCCCTGAAGTCCTAGTAGGAATCACCCCACACTACACGACCCACCCCTTACACTGTCCAGCCGGCACGACTTTCCAGACACCCCCCGAAGGATTGGAACACGTTATCTAAGCAAATAGCTTCCACTGCCCGTGCCGAATTCTGTAATCCGTTTCCAACGTGTTCGTCCTTCGACGGCTGGACCGGAAGTCATACTTATTACTTATGGCAGCTTCGGAGTGGATTAATTAAATGCATAAATTCGACACGAAAATATAATGCCACCAGGAATAACATCAACATACATACAACAGCTTATTTACCTAGTAATCGTGCGCCGATATCCTTTGATTTGGGAAAGTCAAAAACCAACTTTTTCAGATTTTAGAAGAGGGCTATGACAATATTGTTTTAAGCGTCTGGGCATCTGAATGATACTTTTGGCAGTTCGTTTAATTTAAAATAATAATATGCTTTTTATCGTCTAAAATCCGTTTAAAAACGATTTTAAATGGCAAAATTGTATAAAAATCCGAAAATTCGGACTTTTTTACGCCGATAGCCATGGCTTCGGACGAATTTGTCGTGGATTTTGAAACGAAAATTCATTTTAAATTCAACCGTTCATTAAAAATAAGCTGTGCTATGGATCCAAATACACTACGAATATAATAATTAAAAAATAATACTTTTGTGTGATTTAAAATTATGCTTTTTTATCGTCTAAAATCCACTTAACACGATTTTAAATGGCAAAATTGTATATAATACCGCCCTAGCGGCTAGAATTGGTTTGCGCATTTTCGTCTCATTTGCCGAGATTTGTCCTCATATCGCCGCGTAATAAGATGTTTACACATCAAAAATACATTTTTTCTAGAGAATAATTTTTTAGTATTATCAAATAAATAAAAAAAATATTACTTACATTGTGCACAGCTTTCTAGGGTAAAAGTGGCTTACCAGCATCTTTTTCACGTGTGAAATAATGCACTAATTTTAAAATTAAAGCTTGCTCTTTCTCAATGAACCGGTGGGGCATCTCAAAACGATTTTTATTAGCAATTATTAACGTAAAACACAAACCAACTACCAACAAATCAATAAATGAATTAAATCTGTTATTTCCGTTATGATATTTTGACATTGACGCAAATCGATGTCAAAGATTCCAATTTGACGGACCAATTTAGTACATACGTTCATTGCATAAAGAAAGATGGAATGATATGACGTAACAGCGCAATAGACTTGAACGGACTTTATCACCTATTTGTTAACAATCAGAGAATTTATAATTATTTCGCTTTATTAAATGGTAAAAACCAGAAAAATAAGGGGTAAAGTAGGTACCTACATGCCGACGAAATGTTATCCCAAGTTCTGAATTTGTTGGAGTTTTAGAAGGGCCACAAGCTGTACAACTAACCATGTTTACTTTGCTTCTTTAATCCAAAATACACACCTTTACCACTAAATATCTAATTAAACACTATATGAATTAACGCAATATCTCCAATAATATTACTAAAGAAATAAACAATGTTCCACATGAAAGTAAATCGCAAAAGATAGCTTTAAACACAAGAAATATCATCAAAACGTAGGAAGCATCCAAACATAACGTCAGAATGAGTCATATAATATAATATAATATACTATACTGTCAATGCCTTATTTAAAACAAATCCAACCCCAAATTTCCAAAAATTCGTTTTCATTTTATTTACTCAGTCGATTAAGTACTAAAAAAGCCTTACTGGAAAGAAAAATCCAAAAAAAATGTAAATGACAGCAATTTACAATTTTACAAAATATCTTAAGGCCCACTAATTTATTAGATATTTTAGTGTTATTTTAAAGGCAAGCTATAGGATTTAACGGATAACATTTTTAACGTTATGTTTGATACTTTTCCATTTCAAATATCAAAATTAAACTTCTGTATGTAAATTTCAGGTGCCTAAACTTATATGTTTACATTAACATTTAGATACAAAAATTATCAAAAAAAAACAGAAAGTTCCGTTTCTTTTCCGGATAAGTGCTGCTTTTTACATACCTCGTAACCATCCTGTAATAATCATTCACGTAATTTAGAATAATAGTCAATTGGTGATATTTTTTATTTAAAACTTCACCTTACCTATTAACTTAGAAAACAGGTATAATTTTCCAAAAAATTAATGGGAAAACATAGAGCATATTATAGCTAAAACAAATTTGTCCACACACCACTTTTTCTTGGTATTTTCCCAAGATTTCTTTATATTTAGCTAATAAAATGAAGTTTACACATCTGAAATTTATCCTAAGGAATTTAATTTTTATATTTTGAATATACCTAAAGTATCTAGCAAAGTTAAAACATTTAAATGATCCGCAAAGAACGCACATATTTTTAAATACATTTTGGCAATATTTATAAACTATAGCTTTTTTTGAGATCACTGTATCAGTAAGTAATAAACAACAAAACTATATAAATACATAGTATAAGTATTTATTTTTTTGTTGTGCAATCGTTTTAGGAGACGCCACTGGTAATCTGGGTCGCCATATGCAAGAACCAATCCGGTCTAATGTCAATATGTATTTTGCTCCTTCCTTCCTATTCTTTATTCATTGGGTCCAGTATATACAACACAGATCTCGCTATGGAGAGCCCCTTAACCCTGGATTTGACAATCCAGGGATCCTGGTTAAGTGCAATATTTGCTGTACTCTCCTCTACTATCTTCCTGCATAGGTGGACCGTAGCAGCCCTACTGTATTGCAAATTTATCTGGAGAATAGACATGGTCAACGTTCACCCTTCGTTCGGTCTGAAGAGAGTGGCCCGTCAGACTGAGGGAGCTCCTCACAAGCACTCTATTTTTTTTTATATCGGGAACTGCTTATTGTTTTTGTAAAAATCCTATGTTAATCAAATAGCAAAGAGAGCATAGGTCTGAGTGTTTACTGGAGGGAACTTGGCACTAACCAACTAAGATCCCATATAGAATATACTTTATTTTATGAATTGCTAATTATATACTTTTCTAAAGTACATTCGATTGGTGGTCAACCATGAATTCTCATTTTGGTGATTAGTTCCAGCGCGGCCGCGATGAGCATGTCAACCAATTTGAGTTAACACAAATATAAAGAAACGGCAATGCAGCCGCAATTAGGATATATTATTCACGTCTTGATCTCAACTAAAAGTTTCTACAAAAGGATTAACCGATCTGTTTTTGGGTAAAAGAAAATCAAGGAAATGCGCTAAACCATCTAAAAGGAATCATATAAGCGTTGGCACCAGTCTAAAGACGGAAATTTCGAACTTTTCAAGGAAATTTATTTTGCCGGGAACATATGTAATTTCGGGAGCATACACGTTTATATTTTAACATTCACAAAAAATAAACGAATTCAATGTAAATTTAATTTTTGCAATGGTCAACACCCAAAACAACATAGTGTAGTTTATTAAATCTGCTGAGATATATATTTTTTAATCAGTTTATATATTTGAAGAATAAATTACCTTTTTTATTTGTATCTTAATTTTCAGGGCTTCAGTTCTTGGAAGTTCTAAATTTGGCGCAAAATCAATTGGAAATAGTGAACCAGGGAAGTTTCAAAGGCCTTCGAAACCTACAGTCTTTGGACCTCACACAGAACAATCTAAAATCTCTATCGCCAAGAATTTTTCAAGATCTCGTTCAGCTGGAAAAGCTAGATTTAAGCAAAAATCGAATACAAACTCTTGAACCAAATGTATTTTCAAGGTTGGAACAATTAACTGATCTCAATTTGGCCAATAATTCTTTAGAAAGTATTCGTACCGAGGAAATTAATGTACTAAGAAATTTACGAACCCTTAACTTAAATTCTAACGGCATCAGCACAATCTCAGGAAGGTTCCATTTAAATAAATTGAAATTTTTGACATTAACTGACAATAGATTAATAAGTATTTCACCCTACTTGTTTGAGGATTCCAAAGATTTAATATCCATAGATTTATCTCGCAATAATTTAGTCAATTTGTCAGAGGAGCCTTTTTTGAATTTGCCACACTTACGACATTTAACAGTAATTGGAAATAAAATTTCAATAAACACATTTAACACCTTGAGAAACAGGACGCTCATATCATATACTAACTAATTAAAAATAAATTTAGTGCTTTTTCCACTTATTAGTGGGTAAAGTTATTTTTGTTTTAATTTTAACATTTCTTATTCATTTTTATAAAACACAGGACTTTATTAACACAACACAATACGTGAAATATGATTTTATTTTCTGATTTTGAAGATCAGGACCGTCCCTTTTAGACAACTTGAACAAAAACTGAATTTATATAATTCAATGCGAAATTAAACTATATCTATTATTCTATCAATAAACATGATGTAATCAAACTAACTTATGCAGCATTGTAACTATTGGGTGCAAAGCCACATTACATTTTTGGCAGATAAAATTGCTCTTTTTGCCACAAAATGCACAGCGGCGATCAGTTTCGTCACAGTTTATACCGTACATCAGTTATTTAACTCTCCACGTGTTTTGAAGCAATAAAATCCAACCAATAGGAGTATTTTCCTCATATTCTGGGCGTAAGCAACGAGCTGAATGATATGAGGACGATTTCGTTTATTTATGAATAACAGTACCGGTGTAGTTTTATCTTTTTCTATTACGACAGTTTGCCGAAACGAAGAGCCATAAAGAGATGCCGCACCTGTTTGAGTCGGAAAGTGAACACACCGCTCAGCGTTGGACTATGGATTTTTTTGACGAGAACCAGCTGTTTACGTTCTTAGATTGGATTGTTTAGAAGTGTGTTATTATTTGTACTCGATTGTTCACGAGCGGCAAAGGATTGCGGTCAACATTAACGTTAATTAACTAGTTTTGCGCGCCATGTTTTAACATTAAAATTTCTCATAGTTAGTGGCGAAAATAAATAAAATTACCATGTTTGACTTCACGTATGGCCCTTCCTTCGCTTCGCTCGCTCCAGGGCGCAACCAAACGAAACTAACCCATGGGATGCCCAAAATCAAGGAAAAAATATATATATTTACATTCTCAACTGAAAACAGCCAATCAGTGTTAATGTTTACCGCGATCCTTAGCCGCTCGTCGATTGTCCGGTGATTTATTTAAGTGTGTTAACTTTTTGGACAGTTAATTTGTTAATTAAATATTGCTTTCATTGTCAACCATGGTTGTACAGGGTCATTTTTTATATTTTCCCACCCCCCTTAACTTTTTTGTGCCACTGTGTAGAAAAAAAATGCAAATATGAAAGTTGTAGTGCTCGAGAAGTAGTTTTCAGAAATCATATTTTTGTTTATACAGGGTGTTGCAAAAAGTGCGAAAAACAAGAAAATATATATTTTTTAAATGGAACACCCGGTATATTTCTCCTCAGGACGAAAGATCTTTATCCTCCGATTACAAATATATATAATTTGTCTACATTTGCTTAAGCCATTTCCGAGCTATTGAACTTTAAAAGTTGAAAACATGAATTCAAAGTAATTTCAAACCAATCAAAGTAGCCTTGCTCGCCATTAAGAAAAATATGAAATATGTCAAAATAGCCATGAATGACATTAACAAAATAGTATATTAAGATACTAGTTTTAAAAGACCATATTTTTTCGCACGAGCACGAAATTAGGAAACGACCCGCTTGCGGGGAGTTTCCTAACGTGGGAGCGCACAAAAATGTCTTTTAAAACGTGTATTTTATACTATTTTTGTCTATTTTGCAGGTTGCACTTGAACGGCCATCTTGTCATTTTTGACGTCTGTATTAGTAGAAATCCCATTCAAAGCGGTGTCGAAATTTTTGCTAGTGGGCCTTGACATTGAACAATTGTGTTAATATCATAGCAACTAGTCAACAAAATGCGTATCGACAAGAACCTCTTTTCGACACTACTTATAGTGTTATTTTTCAAAATGCGTTATACAGATGAAGAGAAATGTGAAATGTTGCGTTTGTATTATCAAAATCGTAAAAATGCGTGTGCAGCTAGAAGAGAATATAGACGCATATTTCCTAACAGAGAAGTTTCAGACCGAAAAACTTTTAGTAATATAGAGCGGGGATTTACGCAACGAAAATCAGTTCACAGGAAAAAGCGAGTTGCCGTAGTTAATGAAAATGAGAAATTAGACATTTTGTTGTTTTTTCAAGGTAACAGGAATTAACAAGTATTAAAAACCTAATGATTTACTAAACTAACACCATTTAGAAAACCCGAACAGATTCATAGAAGATGCCCGTAAGCATTTTGATAAGTCAGCAAAAAAAAATTCAAAATACGCTTAAAAAGTACGGGTATTTTGTGAAAATATGTTACGAAGGAAGGAACAAGATCGTTATTTTTTTTAATAAAATATTATGGACTGACGAGTGCACTTTTACAACTGCGGGCATATTTAATAGAAGAAACACACATTTTTGGGCCGCTCAAAACCCACGAGAATTATCGGAAATAAACTTTCAAGAAAGAAGGTCCCTGCATATGAAGGTTCCCTAACCGGCGAAAGGTATTTGCAATTTTTAAATCAGGAAATAGAGTTCTCTTGGATATGATCCAATTCGCCAATATGCTCAAATAATATGGCACCAAGATGGTGCCCCACCTCACAATGTTATGCCTGTGGTTAATTTTTTAAACAATAGATACGAAACATGGATTGGTAGGCAGGGAACCGTCCACTGGCCACCGAACAGTCCAGATCTCACGCCTTTAGATGCGTTTTTGTGGGGGTATTTAAAAAACAAAGTTTATGCTCAGAGAAGTGCCAATATTGAAGATATCAGGGCGGGAATTTTATACTACATAAACGACCTTAACCAGAACAATGCAATTTTTATTATCAATGCAACAAATAAATTGGAAAGCGACTTCCGAGATTGTTTCAATAGGAACTGTGGGCATATTCAACAATTGTAATAGTTAAGTTTTCTATTATCAAACATGTTAAGATATGTTTGTATATAATAATAAAAAAATATTAAAACATTGATTTATTTTATTTAAATCAACTTTCAAAGTTAAATAGCTCGGAAATGGCTTAAACAAATGTAGACAAATTATATATTTTTGTAATCGGAGAATAAAGATCTTTCGCCCTGAGCAGAAATATACCGGGTGTTCCATTTAAAAAATATATATTTTCTTGTTTTTCGCACTTTTTGCAACACCCTGTATAAACAAAAATATGATTTCTGAAAACTACTTCTCGAGCACTACAACTTTCATATTTGCATTTTTTTTCTACACAGTGGCACAAAAAAGTTAAGGGGGGTGGGAAAATATAAAAAATGACCCTGTACCTTGTTTTGTCTGCAAAAGGTACAAGAAAGCCAATCCAGCTTCAGGATATTTTAGTTTTCCAAAAGATGAAATGTTGTAAGTAGATGTTTACATTAAGTATTGCATAATGCATGATAAACTATTATTCTACATCGATAACTGTTTGGCTACCTTCTACCGGAAGTTTAACTTTTTAAACTTGAAAGACATTTATTTTAAAAAAATATTGTAATTTTGTCCCGCCTCCAAGCAGCCCATAATAAAGGCAAACAATTTATAAAATCGTCACCCTAATATTAAAAGGTTGTATGTAAATTTAATTAAAAATAGGTAATGAACAATATCATATACCTACAACTTTGTAATATTATTCGGGTGACGAAATATCAATTTGTTAAGGCCGTTTGACACGATCACATTTTTGATAAAATTTCTGCTTCTAGAACTGCTAGCAGATTTCAGCTCAAAAATAATGGGAGCTTTTTACTTTAAACGCTAACAGTTTGTCAATAAAATTTATTAACACACGCAGGCGAATTGTCAAGTAATTTCTAGGGATTTGTCTTTTATCGCCAGAAAAAAGAACTCGTTTGTTAGCAGCACTTTAATTATGATAAAAAATTATAAGAAAGCTAATTGGAGTCTTTTTCATGATAAAGTGCTCATTGATATCGTATTGAAGGATGGTATGTTCAATTATAATGAACTTATAGAGATTCTTAACTCAGCGGCAGTTGAGTCTATTCCTAATAAATGCTGCGGCGTACCTGGCAGGACTGGTAACCCATGGTGGGACGAAGAGTGTAACGCATGGGTCGGAGAAAGGAAAGAGGCTATTGCAAACTTTAATAATTTTCCAACGTCTGATAACTTCATTATAGCAAAAAAGATAATAGCAATCACAAAAAAGAAATTAAAGTCAAAAAAGAGGAATAAATTCATTGGTTTTTGTCACTCCTTAAATAGAGATTCTGATATTTCATACGTTTGGGATAAAATTAAAAAGTTTTCTAATATCGCGAAAAATACTTCTAAAGACCACATAATTAATGATAGCTTGAAAATGGCTATACTGGATAGGATGGCGTCGTTTAATATTGATCCGGAATTCCAGATGGAACACCCTATTTTGGACAATGACTCTCTGAACTAAATAGCGCCTTGCAAAATAAAAAGCTGTCGGCCCCTGGTATGGATGATATTGCCTATATTATGATTAAAAATTTACCCTTTAGAGCAAAGCAGGAATTAATCGATTGTTATAATCGTTTTCTATTGGGAGATAACATTCCTGACGCTTGGAGAAAATTTACTGTAATAGCTTTCCTCAAACCAAACAAGGACCCAAAACAAACAAAGAGTTACAGGCCTATAGTGTGTTCGTCATGAGGCTGTAAAATTTTGGAAATAATGCTGAAAAATAGGTTGGAATGGGCATTAGAGCACAAAAATTATTTCAGTAATTTACAATTCGGTTTTCGTAAGGGCAGAGGAATTTATGATAATGTCGCTTACCTTTCATCCTATATACACAATGCGTTTCTTACATCGGATTCAGTTTTAGCCATATTTCTAGACATTGAATATGCTTTTAATAATGTTAATATCTATAAACTATATAATAAAATGAAAGCGTTAAAAATTCCGGTAGAAGCATACAACCTGATTCATAAAATTTTACGTAATAGCACAGATTACTCCTACAGTAATCTGTGGTAATAGACTGGTCTACACGAGAGGAGATGATGGTGCCTTTCTGGGTCCAGTGTTGGTTACGAAGGGAATTCCTCAAGGCTCGCCTTTAAGGCCGATTCATAAACTTGACGTTCCGACTGCCGGTGCCGTTTGCGGTGACCGTTCTAAATTAAAAACATTGAAATGCATAAGACCATTCATATTTGCCGTTATATCTACCGGCCGCCGGTGGACCTGCCGGTGGTGCCGTTGAACATAAACCAATTTTATCTTTTTCCGGCCGACGGTCGTAGCAACGGTCGTAGAATGTTTTAAGGGCCAATCAAATGCGTTTTAATCTGTCACGTGATATTAAGGACCTGCGTTTTGGTCTCGTTTTGTCGTGTTTGTTTTGACGCATTTTAATGGCTGCATACCAACAGAAAATAAGCCTTAATGTACCTAATAAATACTTCTGGCCATCATAGTTGTCCATTCTAATACAAGTTAAGGTTATTAACAACAACAAGTAGGCTAAATTTATAGGTTAAATTTGTTTATGTTTTTGACGGACGACGCACGACACAACGGCAAGTTTATGAAAGGTAATTTTTGTGGCTACGACCGGCAGTCGGTAAACGTCAATCCCGTCGGCAAACGGAATACTCAACGTCAAGTTTATGAATCCCCCTTTAAGCACAATTCTGTTTAATATCTATATTGCAGACATTTTTAAACTCAATCTGGGTGATGTACTTGTAATGGGCTATGCTGACGATTTAGTGTTGTTTTTAAGAGGCGCAAATATAGAAAACATGTCTTCCATAATGGCGAATGCGCTCGGAAAAATAGATGTATACCTCAAAGAAATTGATTTGGCATTAGCGATAGATAAATGTGAGGCAATGTGGTTCACCAAAGGGCCTAGAAAGATAATGCCGCCGGCAATTAAAATTAACAAACAATATATAAATTTTAAATCTTCAGTTAGATATTTAGGCATATATCTACACAAACATCTGAAATGGGATGTACATATAGAATATGTTACAAATAAAGCAAAGAAAGCTCTTTTGGTGGGGCGCTGACCCTACAACTTTACTGATAGTATTTCAGGCTATGGTAGTGTCTCATTTAGATTTTGGATCGATTTTTATGAAGCCGGTTAGTCATAGGAGTCTAAACAAATTAAATATGATATTTTATGAAGGGCTGCGTATCTGTCTCGGTTGTATGAGATCTACTCCAAGGTTGGCGTTGATTGCGGAAGCCTCTATGTTTGATTTGGAACAGAGAAGGAGAATGTTAACTGTTCAATTTTTATCTAAAATTATAAGTATTCAAAACCATCCCATTCTGATTATTATTTTAAATACTCGCAGATATATATTACATAAGAAAGGCGTTTTAGAGTTATCAAAAGCCACCTATTTAATTGAGATGGTTAAATGGTTTCTACCTTTCGGCAACATACTCCACAAAACTCCAAATTTTCCTTGTTTTGAAATTGATTTTCAAAATTTGATAGTACCAGTAAAACTTTTAGCGACAAATCTAAGAAAGGGTGAATTAATGATAAAAGAAGGGTTTAATTTGGAGATGGATAAGTATCAAGGGGTATATACTTTTGTCTATACAGACGCTTCGAAAAAAGATAACAAAGTGGGTTTTGGAATATCCATTCCAGAATTGAAATTTAAGTTTTCATCCAGACTTAATGATAATATGTGTATTTGCAAGGCGGAAACAATTGCTATCCATGAAGCTTTAAAAACCATCATTAATAAAAGAATAAATAAAGTTATTGTATTCAGCGACTCGAAAAGTGCCATCCAAAAAATTAATAATAACCTATTTAGTGCTAAAGCCGATTTCTGGACATTGAGAACCAAAAGATTAATTCTGGAGGCGAATAAGAATGGGTATGACATCAGGCTGGCCTGGATCCCAGGCCATGCAGATATTCCGGGAAATATGGAGGCGGACACTTTAGCCAATGTTGGTAGAATCTTGAATGTACCTAAAGCGATGGATTTAGATCCCAATGAAATTACTAACGTCATTAAAGCAAACTTAAAAGAAAAATTTTGAGAACATTGGTCTGCAATTATTATGCTTAATAAAAATTATAGATACTTAAAGGTTCAATCGGAATTTCCATGCAAAAAATGGTTTTCATGCTTGCCTTATGTAGATAGAAGACATATAACAACCGTTATTAGAATGCGAACAGGGCATTGTTTGACTGGTGAATTTCTGCATAAGTTGAAACTCAAAGAAAGTCCTTATTGCGAATGCGGTAGAATCGAGGATCTTAATCATATATTTTTTGAATGTCCTATTAGGAGCATCACAAATTTAAACTTGTATAATGAATTCATCAATATGCAGTTTCCTGCACCAATTTCCATATATGGGATTATATCTAAACCATGCTTACAAGCAACCAGCTTAATCATTCATTTCTTGAATTTTAATAAAATTAAATTATAATGCTCAACTTGTATTCCTTTTTTTTGCTTCCAGATTCTCAATGTGTACTGTTTATATATGTGTCCAATCTCCTATGTTGTGTTGTCCAGACTAATATAGCCCTCTCATCGTTACAATTTAGTCAGCTTAAAAGTAATAATAATAACCAAGTGTTGACAAGTTTCAGCGTTACGCAAGAGTTTAATGCAATATGATTGGTGGCCACGATATGGTTTAGAGCCAGTTAACGTCGAGGTCACCCCCTAATCGTGCTGGCAAATTGCCTTGCAGCAGTGCCATAAAACAAACAAGAAAGGAAGAAAGAAACTTTTTGTTATTATTTTTGTTAGGAGATATTTCTGTCTATATCAAAAAAAAAAAACATTTTTTTCATTGTTGTGTACGAATTTTTTTCGATAAAATCCTAATACCTGTAAATTACCCAAATGGATGATATATTATTGAATTCATAATAGTTTTAATTAGATATTTGGCATACGTTTAATAAACAATTAGTTCATCATATTAGGGCTTATTGAAAATAATGACCGGCAAATAATTATTTTTATAGGTACTATCACAATTATTAGGACATATTGCCTAACATATTATTATGATTATTATAAGGTTCTTTAAGAGATTTTAGTGAAGTTATGTGACAGAAATGTTTATAAAAAACTAGTGTTTGCTATTTATTAATAGTACTTATATAAATACTTAAA
The DNA here is from genome assembly GCA_016904865.1 of Pissodes strobi. NCBI lineage: Eukaryota > Metazoa > Arthropoda > Insecta > Coleoptera > Curculionidae > Pissodes > Pissodes strobi. Next base: position 827,075 of record MU181926.1, on the reverse strand, counting down.
AACTTAAGCAAACGGATATATTTTTAATTTGAGCACCCTCTATTATATTGCATTTATATAACTTGAAAAATTCTAAGAATACATATTGTATGGTTTTATACCCTTCCCAATTTTAAACAATTTGTTGTCTGAATAAATGTGTTGTATAGCCCCTGAAAATTGATATTCTATGTTAATATCAAATTATTTATTTATTTATTTACACTTTATAAACACCATACGCATGGTTAGAAATAAATAACTGATCATTCTCGATCACGATTACCAGATATCTTTTTTTACCAATTTCACTAAGGTGCTCCATATCATGTTAAACTTAATTTACTAAAAATGTAAACTAAATTAAATCCAGTCCCGCTCTGGCGAGTTCCAGCTGGCGCTTAAATCCTAACATTTTTAACGTATGAAGCGCATGAGCGAAATATGGGGAAAGCATGAAAAAGTCAAATCTGGCTTCATCGACATTAAAGGAGCCAATGCTGAGTTAAGGCTAATTTTCATATATAGGACTGCACCGACTGTGCGCCTACCGTGCACCTACCGTGTCGTGTTCACTGTAAATCAAAAAATTGTATATTCCATATAAAACGCACTGAAGCTCTTATTTACATTTACACATATAGGACTGTGCTACGACCGTGTTGCGGTCGTCCAGTCCTATTGTGAAAAAATAGAACCCCCGCGACGGCCGCAGCATGGTAGGCGCACAGTCGGTGCACAGTCCTATATATGAAAATCAGCCTTTAAATAACTGATTCGGTACGGTATAAACCGTGGTTTCGTTGTATACAATCAAATGTCCAATATTGTCATCCCTTGTTGGGGTTTTACTCCAAAAGATTTTAAAAACGTCAAAACGGTATTATCTTCTAAAAGCTAATAGGGAGTCCGCATTTCTGTCGTCCAAAAAATAGGCAACTAATGGCCAGTACCACTTCCTTTGCCGTATTTTTGTTCTATAACTCGCTACTAAGTTATCCATCTTGTCAACTCCCCCCATACCCTTATTATAGATTGCTATCATTTTAGGCTGAGGTATCGTTTATTTTTAGACACACGGTCCCATCTGGAAGTAGTAACAGTACTATTGGTTTCAAAATTAGTAGCGACAGTCACGACTTTGTTGTCTTTCCATTGGACCAAAAGGGTTTGCTCGTTTTTATAATATCTATATGCTCCTCTTTCGGATGTGTTCCAGTGCTCTTTTTCTAACAGTGGACAATGCTTTAACCTGTTTTCGCGGATGGTTCCTACAGCACAATATACTGCTGGCTAAATCGGATAAAAGCCGTCAACCGGAAAAAAATTTGTCAAAGTAAACTTTAAAATATCCTTAATTTTTTTGGCACGCCAACTTGTTCTAGTAGAAACATAACAACGTCACCACCCAAATCAAAGTTTTTTCTTTATTACTGTCTTTTCCAGTATATACATCAAACCCATACATGTAGCAGTTACTGAAACATAGGGCCCAATTTTTGTAGCCAAATCTTATTGGCGTTGACTTTATAAACTGTTTCGCGTAATGCTGCCGTAATAAGGCACCATGCTTTCATCAACTGATAAGTTTTCATCTACTCCTCCATGTGACCTGAAATTTTTACCAAGCATTTCAAGAAGCGGCTGCAGTTTGTAGAGTCTATCATCTGATGGTAGTTTGGAATATCATCTCAACACGTTTCAACCGCATACTATTTTGAACTCTTTTTGACCAGTAGATTCGTCTGTTGGGGTACTTTCCATAGCCAGATAGCAACAATATGCCCACAAATACATGAAGTTCTGACATCGTTAGATTTAGCTCAGTATTTCGCGATGCTTTCTTGAATCATCAAATTCATTACTTAATCGTCAAAGAAAAGATGAAAAAAATCACACGGCGAAACAGAATTCTTGGCTCTATCGGAGGGTAGAAGTGGAACTCAATTGGTGATCATATTATTGCTCGGCAATTCTTGGGGATTTTCTGTCCATTTTATACGTTGGTAGCAGCAGGTGACATCAGCCTCCTTGGAAATTTTATTTTCCAGTATAAGTTTCTTTCGTAGTTCGGATAACGGGATAAGATCATCCAAATCATAGTCATCGCCCCCTACTGAAACAATTTCACAGGGCTGGCATAGAATGCTTCGGAACAAATTATTTACACTGGCATTGGGCTCCCCATCGTAGTCATCAGTGTCAGCGTCGGTCTTATCTCCCTCTCCTACCGGAGGAAGTATATAGATATTGGACTCGGGTACATCAGGCTCATCTTCGATGCAGTGAAGAAGTTCAGCTAGTGTCAGCCTGAAATTACAAATAAATTACCGTTAACCTCCCAGAGTCAACACGAGCAGTCTTTTAGGGGAAGCGTAATTTTTTTGGATGTTGCTGCCGATGTATAATAATAAACGCGATATCATTATTTGGTACTAAACAAGGACATACTTTGGTAAAGTATTTCAATGCAACACACACAATAATTTAATTTGTTTTTATAATAATTTATTGAACTTACCCGCCATGTCGAGTATGTAGCATGTACTTGGAGATAGCGGCAGAACGGCAACTAATGAGATCAATGAAACGTTGACTATTATTTTCACTTACTTTCAACCAACAAAAACTAACCCAAGACATGCCCAAAATGAAGAATAAAAACTTTTTACAAACATAACCTTAAAAAATAAAAAACAACGAGAATCGAACCACGAGCCGCTGTATTACAGACCCAGCATCTAACCACTGAACCACCAGAACTAGAGCACTTAAAAGCAATTCGTTGCACCGTAAAGACATGAATAAACTGAGATCTAAATGGTTGCTTTTCTATGGCTAACCCTAAATGTAGCATGTGCCTCGTTCGTCGCGACAGCTTATACTCCCACTACACTTATCTTATGACGTAATTTAGATGGGTCTCTTAAATGGGACGCTGTCCACTAATGGGTTAATTGAGTTGGGATAATTCAATATTAATAATCTGAGGAAGCTTGTACTTTTATTAATATGCTTTTGTCGTTTATTAAAATGAAAGTTAATTACGAAATCGAGGTTATCATCACCATGTTCTCAAAGCTAAGCTTGGTAGTTATAACCGAGTTTGTTATACTCTGGTTATAATATGAATAAACGATTATCTAAGACCAATGTATATCCATCCATACATAATGTCAAACATCGACTTTTACGGGCTTTCTGACGTAAAATGCCTAAAGCCCTGTTCGTATAGATGCAAACGTGAATATCGCAGAAAAACTTCAGTACACTTCAAATTTTGAAATATATCGCAATGGCCGAGATTATCACAAAACTTTTCCTTTTTCTTGGATTTAAAAAACCCTTCGTTAGTAAATAAATATCTATCTATCAAGAAAAAATATGCCTTTTTAAGCATAGTGGTAAAGTCACATGTTATGGAAAGCGAAGCAGCGAAGATTACTGTCAAAGGAGAAATCATAATTGCCTTGCTGGCCGAATAAAGTTGCACCATCTTTTTTGATTATTAATTTTTTCATGTATCAATGGTATCCTATAAAGCAAGGACGCCTGTGCGATAAGAAATGTTGCGTGGATTTTGCCAAAAGTAACTAGTTTAAAGTTGAAAATATCCTCTTAAAGTCGGAAATCAAAATATATAATAAACTATTCAACGCAAATAACTTAAGAAAAAACAACAAACAAAATTATTTGAAAATTTAATTTAATTATAATTTGTGCCCCTTTAATCATTAATACCAGATTCAACTGATACTCCCGTGTAGCTATGAACTCATATTTTTCGAATTGTTGTTTTGTTTCTCTAAAATATTGTTAATACCAATATTAACACCAGTAAATTAAGTAGGTACTTCGTTTACAAAAAACATCCTCCGGGAATCGAAATAAAAAACTTTTAATGATAATATGGTATTAAAATACGTCTAGCAAAAAAAGGAGAAAATTTAGTATCAAAATTTATAATAATATAAGTAACAACTAAACGTAAAAGTTGTAAATATGGCCACCTTTGGGAAGAACGCTCGTAGCCTTCTTTGCTATTGGTAAATGGTAGTATCAGTAGACACTAGACTAAAATTTTCCTAGAACTCTATAATTCTACTTCTTAACTGGTCTAGTAATATGATTGCTACTATAAACCATAGCTTCCATAGTTCCCCAAATAGGAGTCCGGATTTAAGTATATACGGTTCATATGGTGGCCAAAAATAAGTTTGCATAAAACCTGGGCAATATTCTTGAAGGTACCGTAGGATATTCACCGAGGTATGAGATGCGACTCCACCCTTTGATAGAGTTCTGCGTCTATTTTAATTCTATACTCAGCAAAATTTAATCTGGGATTTCCTATTTCTGATAGGGCTCATAACGGATTTGGGAGTCACTTGGGCTAAGAAACAACTTTAAAAAATTGTGAAGTAAAGTCAATTGTTTTTTAGGGTTCTTAGGCGGTCGCACAAAAAATGTTTTTTCACCCTAAAGCCATATTTTTGAAATGTATTCTCTACTACTGCATCTTCTGAGAAGCTTCGCATCTTTTATTTTATTAGCGATGCTCAGTTTTTCGCTATAATTTTTTAAAGCCGGGCATATTAAGGTCCTTCTTTTTTATTCTTACAGCTGATGCTCGTCTAATATTCGTAAATTTCAATAGTTTTCTTCTAATTATTATTTATTCGTCGTTTGCGGTTTCAAAAATCTCTCGTATCTCATGTCCTAGTTTGATACTAGGGGAACCACTCTTTTCCTATACCTAAATGCATTTAATAGTTTATTGTTCTCAAACGTCAGTGACGAGCAGGAAACATTTCAGAATTCTTCTCTCTTATAAACTTAATAATAACAGAACTACTTTATAGTAATATTGTATTCCCCCTTTCAGAGGATATTTTCGACAAATATATTTTTGATATACTAACTGTTCCTTGCCATGCAAATTTAGGCATCAGCTAGTTCGGAATACATAGCTCCTAAACATATCAAATGTTCTTAACTATAAAAAGGAGTGCTACTTATTTTGCCCTACAGTGTATGTTTAAAAGAATATCTCTTAATAAATTGATGAATATCCCAGAAAAATAATTTTTTTTTATATCCTAAATAATTAAGCTAGAAACTGTGTCCTATTAAGACCTACCTATTACCTATTAAGATAATATTGTATTATTTATGACGAAATAAATATATTAAATCAATTTTAATTTTTTTTATTAGACAAATTTAAATTAATACCACCGTCTGTTTCAGATCACATTGTAGACAAATTGGCGAAGGAACATTATAATCAGGAAATTACCATTAGCATACTTATAAAATTCTTTATACTTATGTATTTATAAAAATGTGTTTCATTTCAAGTTAAGTAAAGAGTTATGTATTTTTATCATCCAAATTCACTAAAGGAAAGGTAACTATAGAAACTCAGCCTGAAAGAGACCTTCAAAAAACACTAAGACAACATATTCAGAAGTGAAAATTTCAAAGAGCGTTAAAAACTGTATAAGAAATAGTATTTATCTATCAAATCCTAGTTTATATGCAAAAAAATAACATATGATCCTGGACCTGCTTCCAGCCGCTGAACCTACGACGAGGTGGACTGGTTCTTTCTGCACACCGAGTCGGAGATCAATCACTTGGTAATCATTTTCTATGAGGTGTTATTTGCTGGCATCGACGTATTCGTGCTCCAAAGGGTAATAAAAAATCAAAAATATCCAAAGTAGTTTGACGGTCCATTACGTAAACATCTCGCACAAAAAATGGGATTTACAAGAGATTCAACGCCGGTGGATCAAATGATGATATGTGTTACGTTATGTACATTACACAAACTGAGCATTTGAGTCCAGAGAACGGCAAACATTTCTGGTCCTTTATCAACAAATTGAAGAACTCGAGCCTGCCCAGCCATATGATATTTGAAGAACAGGAGCTTGCTGATCCGGACGACATAGACCGATGCTGTTCCTGTCGGATTCGCAAGCGTGCTCTCTACTCACGTTTTTACCATTGGTGAGGTCCAGCAGGGAATGAGGAACTTGGACACATCCAAGAAGGCTGGCCTCGACGGCATCCCACTCCAATTCCTGAAGAACTGCGAAACATATCTTGCTCCACCGCTGTGCGCTTTGCTCCAAAGGTCGTTCGACTCAGCTGAGACAGGAGAAACATCAAGAACTATAGCGGGATCTCCTTGCTTTCTGCCACTCCCAAGTTGTTCGAGAGCATTATCACTAAAGAAAGATTCGAAACGTAGTCAAAGTACATCATATCAGAACAGCAAGGCTTTTATAGAGGGCGCTCTACATCAACCAATTTGGAGGTTTGCGAGAATTACCTGACCTACGCAGTCGAAACAGGAGGCCAAGTTGACGTCATCTATCGACCTATCGAAGGCATTTGTCAGCGTCTGTCATGAACGTCTGAACGTCTTGTAAAGAAAACATTTGAGATCTCTGGCAATTACCTTGATTGTGGATTGGTTTGTATTTTGTGGCACTCTATAATATTAGACTAAACTAATCGCAAACATTGAAAAATATAAAAAGGAACTTATTAGATCATTACTTTGTTGTACTGCAAACGTCTTAATATGAAACAAGAGGCCTAGGCCTACATTATCGCGCTATGTCCTAGGTAAATATGAATGCACGGTGCGTGTGGTGCGGAAATCGCACGCATTCCAAAATGGATGCGAGAATGGCGATTATGGCTAAGGTAAATACGGCAAAACATTTCAGCTATTCAGTGCGTTTGCAACAAGTAATCCATTTTTGTATTATATGTGAACCATGGCTCCGATGGAAAGAGCACGTAAAATATTCCTAATGGATAATGCTCTGGCGAAATTAAAAATTTTAAAGAAATTACAAAGAAAGAGGATTGACAGATAGATTAAATTTATGAGACTTTGCGAGTTGCGAGCAGATGAAAATACCTTTCGGCAATAGACAAGAACGATTTCAGCTACTTTTGATTATATGGTTGAATCAATCCGTGATTCGTGTTATCATTGACCAACTAGCCAACTTTTCAAATGCTTATTTCAGTAGAGGAAAGACTTTTTCTAACCTTAAGCCAAGTAAAAAACACATTTACGTTTATTTTTTAAAACTTTATTATTGAAACAGAGGAGACACTTAAATCATTATTGATATTGCATGTAATGTGATAGAAAAAGGCCCGTTTGGTTATTAGAAGTATATACTTGTGTAGTGTTGTTTGAAAGAAATGAAACAAGTGAAACGGAAGATTCTGATGGCGATGAAATACATGGGCAATTTGATTTCCACATTGCATAATTAATATTAGAGAAACCAGTACCTATTATTAGTCTCAAATGCTGCAGAAGTGATTTTCAAGTGCTGTATGACAACCGATGATGCAGGAGATGAATTCGCATTGGAATAATGGACATTACCATTAGCATAAGGATAAGATAATTCTTTGATAAAAATACCTTGAAAATGATTCCTTATGCGTAATTTTTGTATGGGCTGCATTTCCTTGAAATAAGAAAGCAATGATTTTAAAAACATGAGGTCATCATCTTCTAGTTTCTCAAGATATTCAAGTTTCTTAAGATTCAATTTGTACTAGCTGACGTTCCACGGAATCTTCTGACCTCTTCATCTTTTTTCCTTTTTGGATGAAAAGGTGTTGAGGTTTGTGTTGAGGTTTTGGCACATCATCGTGTGTTTGTCTGCAAACGCTGAGCAGTGGACTAATTGGCACACACTAATAGCACAGCTTATTGCTTGGTAAGCTGTGCTAATAGTGTATTTTGTCACTAGATATAACACTATATCTACTATCCAATTTAGAATTTTCGCTTACTCTTGGTGCATCATTGATTACTGTTTCAAGGGTCCCATATTTGGCACATCGTTCTCTGCATCTCTAGGTGCAAGTGTGTCTTTTAAAAATTTAAAAAATTTAAGAAGAGTCGTGAAATACTGCCATTTTCCTGGAAACTCAGGAGCAAGATCGTCCGATTTAGGTTTCGGTATTTTTTAATTCCCTGGCATACAACACGTTACGTTTTGGAATTTCTAACGGCAAAACAGACGGCAATAGAATTCGAAATGTGGCTGCTACAATGGAGATGTCGCCCATGCTAGCAATAATTTGTAATAATTGTGTAATATCTCTGTTATAAAAATGTTTTTTTTATATACAAATTAATTTGAAAGTATGAATAAAAGTTTCAGCTGTAGCTATTGATTGACAAAAAACAAATTTAGTTTGTAGCTGTATGCAGCGTGGTTGGCAAAGAAATAGTATATTATTATATATGGAGGAAAAGTCATACTTTTCATGGCGCGCTCGTGTTTAACAGCCGAACGGAGTGAGGCTGTTAATAGAGAGCAAGCCATGAAAAGTAATTTTTCCTCCAAATAAAATATGCTGTTTTTTCTTCAAATGTCGACAAATTAATGCAAAAACATCTCTTTTTAATAGTAATAATTATAATAATTATTAAAGATAAGTGGGTTCGCAAGGCGGCTTAGACCGGTGTCAGTGAATAGGCACAGGTTGTTGCTATAGTAATGTAACATAAAGCTGACAGTGGACACTGCCAACAATAATTATTTTTTTAAAATTGCGTCTCCGATTGCATTTTAATTCCGTATTGATAAGCAGTTATTGAGTAAGTTCGATTAAATAATAACCAATTTGTTCCTAAATTAGTGATTTTTAGAAATGTAGTGCACAAATTGAGTGATAAATACAAATTTTAGTTTAATAATTCTTGAGATGTTGACGCTTGTTTTGTTGTTTGTTTGTATCTATGTTGCTATGGTAACACTTTTACCTCCGCCGGCGGAAAAGTGAAAAGTAAAGCTCCGGCGGAGGAAAAATGAAACTTCACGGCCGCCTACACAGTCGAGTAATGACGGATTTACGGACGTTTGAAGAAAAAGTATTTTATAGATGATTATGTTGTTTTTGGGTGGGCACTCTACATTTTAGGGGGGGAGGGGGGTCACGTGCCCAACCAGCCCCCCCCCAGCGACGTCACTGCTCTTATAACAAAAAAATCAAGTAATTACTTTTAGATAAAATTAAAATATAATTGCGTGTAGTTTTTAATTATTTAACGAATTCCGTTCAAAAATAATAGATGACAGGGGCTTTGAGTCCCACGCCGTGCCCAAAAGATGAAATAAAACGCCTAATTTTTTGGAAGTTACACTTATTTTTATTTGCGTAACATTTCGTATAGGGCTTTTCACATATAAATACATTTACTTTTAACACATTCGAATAAAATAGATAGAGAGTGACAAAAATGAGTATAAAAATGCGAACCATGTATCAAGCGATACAGTAAAAGAATCAACATCTTAATATCATGTGAAAACATCTTTTATAAAACACAATTATACAAAAATAAATAACTTTTTAATAGCACGAAACTAATTTAAATTTTTTTGCAAAAAATAAATATGGTAATTACTTACAGGAAAACCGAATATTTACATTGAAAAAGCCAATTTATTAAGTTTGCATACGGTTTATACTACTATTTTTGTTCTCTTTTGTATGTAAATTTAAAAAAAATCGATTAAGTGTAAATTAGTAGTATAAACAAAGTACCAAAATATTGCACCCTAATCAAATTAAATATTTACAATAAAAAAATATACATTTTTTAAAATAATTATTGTAAAAATTTATACTGACACCTTTTTTTAAGATAAAAACATTAGAACTGAATATATTATGCTTGGAAATTCATTCAAAATATAGTTTGCGTAGTTATACAAGGTAACCGTTTTTCCTTAAATCTATGTTTATGTAAAACAATTTTATACTGTAAAAGCTTCAAAGCAAAAATATTCAAGGTTAGAGAGACTGTTGATTAAAATAAGTGAGGTATCTAATATCCTTGCATATTTTTATTTGTCAATAATATGGCAATATTTATTAATAATTAATCAGTCTAGATTTGGACATAACTTATTAACAATATTTGTATGCATTTTTCTACAAAATTATTTAAAATTTCTATAATCTCACCATGGCACGTAGGGGGCATAATTCAACACGGTTCTACCTACATGAAATTGTTTTTTGCGACTTTCTATTATTTTATAGATTAAGAGCTTTTTCACACGAGGATTCTGTATACGAGATACGCGTATCCGAGATACAGAATCGCGGTCGAAAACTTGGACTGCTGCATTGAATTCACGTATTTCTTCAATCAGTACTGTGCATAGGTTCATCACTATAGCGCTTAGTAAATAATACCTATGACGATTCAATTTATACTGAAAAATATCCTGCATGCGTCTATGATATATTCTCCGTTGCAAAAGTATCCATGTCTGAGCACGTCCATATATCGTAATGGTAATTTTGTATGCGGCATACGCATCCAGCGTCCGGCTTCTGAAGTTGCGGCGATTCAGAAATTCGGTATCGCGATACTGTATGCGTCGCTCGTACCATGTGAATAGGTCCCTTTGAATGTATGTTTAACCTATATCTCGGATACGCGTATCTCGCATATAGTATCCTGGTCTGAAAGGGCTCTAAGAGCAAAGCTGGGCAGAAATCGTTTCCTTTTGGAATCCATTACTGGGATTTTTGATCCGGACTCGTCACATAATATTAAAACGATTCGGAATCGATTTTTTTAAGACTCACGAATTGCTTTCTTTTGAGACCCGGTAGATACATATGAAAATTGAAATGTTTTTTTTTATTAGTTTGTTTTGTAGGTGTCTCCGTAATGCATTATAATAATTAATAATTAAGTTTCTGGATTTTTAGGTCTGAATATGACCTTGGAAATTAGAGATTTTTTGAGTCAATTTAGGAAGAACCAATCCCTATTAATTTTTGAAAAAAGGAAAATCTTTTTCATTTTGCATTGCCAAAACTTAAGTTAGATATACAGGAAGGTACAAAATGTAAAAATGTGATGTAAGAAAATTGAAAATGACACAAACCAAAATTTTAGCAAAAAAATTAGTTTAGTATTATTATTATTATTATAACGGATTTATGTCAAAATTGAAGCTGAAACATCATCATATTTTGACGTTAATTAATTACGAAAGCTCGTAACGAACACTTAGAATTCCGTAAAAGATGTTCGGAATATCAATAACAATAGTTATCCAAATATATCATATACGTTAACTTTTAAATTTATTACTAATGTTGCTATTTTTTAAATGTGTTGGGAATAAATAGAAAATATAAAAAAAAACCATTATTGTAAAAATTTAAAATTAGTGCTTTTCTGTTTTAGCGTTAGGAGGGTTACGGAATCTTTTATACTCCATGTCACTAGGTGTACATAAGATTGATTTTGGTGGCTATGGCAAGTTCTTTCAAAAGAGCAAATCCTCTTGATCCAGATTTTGAGGAAGTGTGTAACAAATGGTTTTAATGAAACAAGCACTGATGTCAGTGATTTAGTAGATGATCAGGAAAGTTATATTTGCAGCGGCCAAGACACTGATAGTGAGCAGAAAGCGGATTCTTCAGATGACCTCTCTGGTAGGGAAGATATTGAATCAAAGCCGCTTTAAATGAAGTGAAATGGCACCAATGAGGAATGTACGAATACCGCAACATAATATCGTTTAAATTCCAATAGTATGCCTTGAACTTGATGATATAACTGATTCGTTATGTTATTTCGACAAACTGATCTCTCAAGATATGAAGAATTTAATAATTACAATAGCTTGCATGAGGGAAAAATATCAAAGAAAAAGCCTAAACTAGCGGATATAGATCAGGTAGAGCTAAGAGCGTTTTTGGGCATATTACTTTACATGGCAATATTTAGATCGAATGATGAGGATTTGGTGCAGCATTTTTGCGGCAAATGGCAATTAGGGTTTCCAATTTTCGGGATCGGGATCCCGTTTTGGGATCTCGAGATTTTAAAAAAACTAGATCCCAGTATTCCGGGATCCCGGGATTAACTCCACTATTTTCTTTAAATTAAAAATAGCAATAAAAAAATGCAGCAATCAAAAAAATGTTTCTATTAAAAAATACAAAAACAAAAAACCGTTTTGTTTAATTTAAGGAGTACAATATCAGTATGGTTATAAAATATAACACTAGGAACTGGAAACAGTGAGAAAAGTTTTATTAAAATGTGCAATTAAAATAATTTTTAAACATCTGCGCTTTGCTTAGTAAAATTAAAATATGCCCTTAGATACACCATCGCATCTAGAGTCAAGTCTTTTAAGCGTGATCTAACTTTTTTCGAAATGAGACTGCTGAAGAAAAGGCTCTTACAGCTTCCACACTCGTAGGTGGTACTGTGTAACATATTACATACGTAAATTACCGAGGTAAAGCTAAAATAACACGCGGATAAAGAAAAAATGAATAAAGCAGATTGAAATTTTATCTTTTAAACAAATCGAGATTTTTGTGATCTTAATTTTTCAATCCCGAAATTTTCGGGACGAAAAAATCTTTCGGGGGCCAGAGATTTCGGGATCCCGGGATCGCGGATTGGAAACCCTATAATGGCAATGTCTGGAGCTGCAATGTCACTGGAGTGTTTTTTTATCAGTTTTAGCCGCACTTCGATTTGATAATTTCGAAGACAGAGATTAAAGAAAAGCTATACATCCAGGGATTTCGGGATCCCGGGATCGCGGATTGGAAACCCTAATGGCAACGTTTGGAGCTGTAATGTTACTGAAGTGTTTTTTTGTGTCAGTTTTAGCCGCACTTCGATGTGATAATTCCGAAAACAGGGATTAAAGAAAAGCTATACATCCAGGATCAGCTATACAGAAATTTTTTGAGATGTTTGCAAGGAACGCCCAAAATGCATACTCAGTGAGTGTTTCGACACGTGTAGATAAGTTGTTAGTTGCGTTTCGGAGTTGTTCTATGCATCACAGCAGAACTCAAGATGTGTATACCGAGAAACCCGAGATAATTTCTTGGTACAACTAAACTTTGGTACAACCTTACAGAAACAGAAGGCAGAATGGATTCAGTGGATGAGGAAATGTGTGAAGTATAGTTGCAGCCATCCAACAAGGCGCTGGCCATTAGCCATTTTTTTAGAGTTGTAGACCTATGTAGTGGTAATTGTTTTATTATGTATGCGTCTCAACTCCAAAATTCTAATATTAGTAGATTTTTGGTAAAAAGTCACATGATCAGAACATTAAATATTTTCTTAGTAAATAACTAAGAATACTTGTCCGTCATATCCAGGTTATTTCTGAATACGAAATTGTGGAAGAGGCGTGAAATAGGCAAACCTTGTTATGCATGTCCGGCAAAAAGGAAAAGAAAGACAGCATTGTTGTGTTTTAATACAAAAAGCCCCTTTGTTTACAGTGCTCAAGGAAATTCTGCATTCCTTGTTATAGCCACGATATATAGGTATAAACATTATATATGATTTATTTAAGAACGGTTTTTTCTCTAGGCTTAGGAAAAATTTGATGTTTCTTTTAGTCTAAGTTTAATGATATTAGAAAACATGTTATGCTTTCTTTAGTTTGTTTAGCAAATGTTGATTGTAGTGTTTACTACTTAATATTTATCTTTTGGTATGATAAAACCGTCTTTAAAACGTTATATTTTTCATTTTAATATACCAAAATATAGGTACATTTATCTATAATAGATTAAATACTTAGATGTAGATTCCAGACTCCGTGTCAGCTTGAGTGTGGTATTTTTAGATATCACCAGGTAAGGGTTAAACAAAATTAGTTTAATTTGGTTCCGATTGATTATCAATCATTATAGAAATATTATGTGAAGCAAAAACTTAATTATAAATGATGAGAGCTTAAACCTGAACACTTTTAGAACACTAATGGCCACTACCTTGAACTTCGATTAGTCACTTTTAAACACTCGTTAAATTAATCAGTGTTTTGAATGTGTTAATGCCAGTATGGCATTATTAGATGTGTGATATTCAAAACACTGATTAAATTTGCAGTGGCTAATCGCTGTTCAAAGTAGTGGCTCTATATTTGGCTGTTGAAGTTACAACGCGTGTGAATTAATTTCATGACGGCCATGGGGATATATATTTACCCTATATTACTGATGGGATTTTGGGCATACAGCAATATAGCATGAATACATTTGAGAATGTGGAGTACCGTAAAACGGGGCTACTTTGGACATCCCGGGTAAATTCGGACATTGTGACTACGAAGGTTATTAGGGCAAAATTTGGTGAGAAAGAGAGATTGTGTAAGTTTCTCAGAAATGTATCTTAAACAGTTACTTTTGATTAGTTAGCATCATTTAGCGGTAAGTGTCTCATCTCTACGTATGATTTTGTTAAGAAGCCATTGTTTGCTCTTTTTGAAAAGCGGAAAAAGTAACTGGAGCACGCTAAAATTGTTAAACTTATTGAAAGACAGTTGAGGAGTCTCACCTATAGAAAGTATTCTAAAGATAAGTTGACAAGGGCTGTACAAGATGTTAGACTACGCAAAATCTCTATCATTGGCGATAAAGTTAAAGGAATTCACGACAAGAACCCAGGACGTCAACCAGTTCTAAGTACTGATGAAGAAGCAAGTTTGGTCATTGGAGTGACAACTGCTGCATAGTGGGGGTTTCCCCTAACAGAATTTGATTTGCGTAGAATTGTACAAACTTATCTTAACCGAAAAGGAGTCCATATTCAATGTTCAAAATAATTCCAATTTACCAGGACCCGACTAGGTAAAAAGAAGGTTCTAAATAGAAATAAAGAACTGTTCACATGGCTCGCACAAAATATTAAGAGGAGCAAAGCTCAGATCACCCATTCCACTATGCGAGAATATTTTGAGTATTTGAACATTTCGTTCGTGCCCCTGTAAAATATAATTAGCTATGAAAAGACAAACTTCAGCGACGACCCTGATCGTGTCAAGGTTGTGTGCAAGAGAGGCAACAAATATTGTGATCGAATTATCGACTACACAAAACCAGCAATTCTGTCATAATGGCAGCTTCCAATTCGGGAAATTTATTGCCAACTTTGTTGTTTAAAAAGCAAAATATTATTACGAACAATGAGAAGAATATGAACCATTAAGGTGCAGATATCCTTGCACTTAATCTGGTTGGTTTGAAGCCCGAGTTTTTGTAGAATGGCTCCAACAAATAGTTTTGGCTTACTTCTCGAAAACAAAACAAGTAAAGAAAATTATGATTGTCGATAACTTGTGATCGCACCAATCATTCAGATGCGCAAAGAAAGTAACATCAAATTTGCTTTATTTCCTGCAAAATCATATTTGCCAGCCCCTTGACGTATCGCCTTCTTTGTTCCCCTAAAAAAGTGTTGCAGGAAAATTCTAACAGATTAGAAATTTAAAAAAGACCCTTCCAAAAATCCGATTTCCCGATGTTGTTAAAAACTGGCCTTGAATGGAATCGAAGCAAATTAAGAAAATATCTCCTTTCGGTTTAAATTGAGTTCTCAAGAATATCCCAAAACAGGAAGAAAATATTCCCAGAATAATTCAGTGCTTCGAAATACGCTGTTAGATATTTTCAAAACATCAAGAATGCCTGAACCTAAAACGAGGACAAGAAGAAAGCGTATCAATGTTAATCAGAAGCAAGATTGGAAGATGCTGCGGATGAGGTTGAAAGTTCTGATGATGGACCAAAAGGTGTTCTTAAATGCAGCAACCTTCAAGCGAACCCTTCCTATATCAACAAAGATTTTCCTACAGGGCACTCTGATCAAGAACGTCCAACGATAACAACTTGGAGACAAATCTGGAAGTCTGAACATTGATGTCGATAAATTTATACTAGTAAAATTTTTAGTAGAAAATTACTCACGCCTTAAACATTATGCTGTCCAAGGTGTGGAAAAATACGAGCAAGTTCTTTCAGTTGGAGTTTTAAGAAAAAAGAAGACTAAGAAAGATACATATTTTCACATCCCTGCAGATGTTCATGACCGAATTATTGTTGACGATATTTTAGAGAACCTCAATCCAGTACCTTTAACAAGAGAACGATATAGGTTTTTTAGCATGCCAAAGATTAATCTACAATAATAGGGTGTTTTTATATACATATAAAGACGCCTATTTTTGTTGTTTTGAGAATATATTTTTATTTCTGTTTTTAAGAAAATGTTTTTTAATTTATAAGATTTTCAGAAAATCCCATATTATTACGTTAAATATGGTAAATAAGCCTTGATTTTTAATATTTTTTAGCCTTTATGCTAACTGCGTGTGGTAATATTTTTTTAAACTTATATCCGAAGTTAACATCCAAACATGTTTACTTCAATTTTATGCAACTTAAAATAGGTGCCCAAATTTGCTCAATTTTTCGAATAAATCTGGACAGTTTTCGATCAATAAAAACAACTTTTTCTTTAAAAAGTGCTCTAGCATTAACGTAGTGATCTACAAAAATATTAGTAACATGGTAAACATTTTTTACTTCTAGAAAATGGAAAAACCTCAGGATCTATCTCAAGTAGCGCCGTTTTACGATACTGTAAGCATTTAGTACTTGTATCTATTTTTGTTGAGAGAAAGCTCAAAAATTTAACATTCTGATTCGAGTATTTTATATAAACGCTCATAATATGCTACAATATCTGTCATGGATCGTATATATTCTTATTTAGTTTAAGCTTATATTTAAAAAAAGCTTCTAGTACTACAGTATAGTATATACCTAACGTTGGGGTCATTTACTAACATTAAACTTTAACGTCATTCGAAACAAATTTTTAATTTATAATAATTATTGTCTCAATATATAATAAATTAAATTAATACTGTAATTAGCTGAAAATGCAGGTTAAAATGCCAGCGCTTTAATAACATGCCATGTAGGTACACATTAGGTTGAAATTATCTCTAGTGGGCCATATTTTGAAGCTATTTAAAGAAGAAGGATTAGGTACTGAAACTTTTAAAAGTATAATTCTGTTAGAGAAGATTATCGTAATTTCTTGAAAAGTAAAAAAATAAGTTAATGTATACATACTGAAAATATTTCTAGCTACATTATCAGACTAGAAATCAACAAAAAAAAAGCATAGTCAAAACATAACAACGCTAAAAGTACGTGATGTGTATGCAGTCTTTGATTGAACAAATTTAAGTAAGTATAATTTAGTTGCTTATCTTCTTCCATTAATACGAAAAACCGTTTAAATTTAAACTTATAACTGTACAGTGCATTAGATAAGATTTAATAGGAATACTCTAAATACAATTTAATAAAATAAGCAGAAATTAAATAACCAATAATTATCTAACTTTGGATAAAAACATGTTTTCACAAGAGAGATAAATAATAAGTTAAAACAAACATAATTGTTAATAAAACATCACGTGTTTCTCTTTTAATAAATAGATGTTTAATCATTGCTTTGACCAATAAAAGTCTAATGTTAACTAATATTACATTGGTAGAAATACTCACCACAAGGAACACACTATACAAAAAATGGAATGTTCAACAGAAAGTCCATAACGCAAATATTCGAGTTTTACCTTCTAGTTACAGTCAACATAAAAATATTAAAGGTGCAACCCCAAAAATAAGTCGTCAATATTTCCAGGAATATCGTGCGTAGTGTTTTTCTTTAAGGCTGCAGACATAATACACTCGCGCACTAAACAGTCGTTAAAATTAACATATGTATTAAAATATACTTAAAATAGTAAGTCGCGAAAAAATCCCTTTGGTATTCAGTAATTTAAAATTTGAAAATAAGTCCACCCGCAAAACCGCTGTATTAAATAGGATGATTCAGGAGCTGAAACGGAAATATTTTTTAAAATTTTTGACATCGGTGTTCATATTCTTTAATTTATTAGCAGCAAATCATACGCAATTAGCCTGTAATTCGGTGATAGTTGAAAACGATAAATATACAAAAAACATTAAAATTAACCAAAAACGCAACAAAATAATATAAATGGTTGTGAAAGAGTTAAATTCATCTGGTATATTTAAACGATATTGGAAAAATGCAGGGCATAAAAATTGCTTTTATACCAACGCAATAAAAAAATATTAGTAACAAGTGAAGTGCTATTTGTTTATTGAAATAAAACATATATTCCTTCTTTTAATACTAACATTTCAGGTAGCAAATCTGCATATATAATATATATATATAAGTATTGTTTGTTATCTGATCTTGTTTTAAGTAACTTTTTCTATATTTTTCAATTGACGTAAATAAATTTAATTGTGGTTTTAGTAGAAACCTTTACCTATTAATACAAACTGATAGTTTAATTATCTTTCTTAAAATAAAGTATAAATCGTTACAATATTTAATATATTGAAATATGCTTTGGGATAATAGATTTTTTCTTCTGAGAATAATATTTTCAGAATTTTTACCGTTTCTAACTCCATCCACATCTTTTTACACTACGTCTATTTATTTATCTGTCATTACTCTCAGCCGCAGGCAGTACTGGCACATGTGAAGATATTCTCTTCTTCGTATGGTCTCTACCTTTGTGCTTTTTTTTCTTTTTGGAATTAATGGGCATCACCACGCAACTACATCCACTTCGAACGCTGATGTAATCCAGCGTATAAGTATTATTTCCCGTACCTGCTCCTGGAAAGGTAGGAAGGTTTTTGTTCCTGTGATCAGGTGTATCCTTTACAAGGGCGTACGTGTAGCTATGCATCTGTACACATCTGAAAAAAAGTACTGAATAAAGCAGAAGTCACAATGTTCCCTATTTTTCGATTAATCACTCTTTCAACTTTCAAGGTAGTTATTTAGTCAAAAATTAACTGTGGAGGCGAAAATTAAATGCTCATGAGTCTGTTCGACTTTACATGCCAACTATTGAATTTATTTTCACTTTATTTCATTCACTGCTATTCTAGTCAGTCAACGAAGACAAGTTATTTCTATACGGGGTGGACACTTTCTTTCTAGGACATAGGAAAATACTTGTAAAATTAATTGATAAAATTGTTTCAATTTTCTACCGTTATTTAAACTTTTCAAATGCAGTTCATTTGAGGTGAAGAAAAAAAATTAAATACCAAATTTTTTGTATACCAAATAATATGCTTTATTTGCGATACTTCAGTCATCGCTCGATTTAATAAAGATAAAAACCTCTCATCTGCAAAAGGTAACAGTGTTTATCAAATACAAGATACAGTAGCTGTCTATTGGGCTGAAGACCAATAGAGTTTTGATGATCTAGGAAAAATACGCCATCGATACCCTCGAATTCAACATTATTGACATGGTCTATGCTGAACCGATCTAAACGTTCATCGTTCAAAACAATTTGAAGTGATTTAAATTACAAGAGCACTATGAAGGGGCTCGAAAAAAAAGGTCGAGAAAATTCCCAAGACGATAATATTTCTTAAAATATCTGCTTTATAGATGAATGTATTGTTTCCCTTATTTCACAGCCAAACAAGCAAACTACAAGGGCTTGGGCATACCGTCAATTCTCGTATTCAGTACTCACGTAAAGAAAACGTATAGGCAGGGATTAACTCTCGCTTTACCAAGATCTGAAATTTTACAGGCTCGTCCAACATAGTTACCTCACATTAAATTTTCAGTTATTATCATTTCGTGAACTTAAAATTGTTGTAAATAAATTACTTGTAAAATAAAATTACAAATATAATGTCATATAATTTATTTTGCAAGCAAGTCAGATTCCGACGTTTATAAAAAAGAAGTAGGTAATTCGAGCGGTGTGTGTGCGAAGATGTTGATTGACACGGTTCTTGAATAGTTGTAGGTTGTCATTAGGGGGGAAACAGATGTCCTGGGAGTGAGCTCCACAGTGATGCAGTGCCCCAGACAAGGAGTTCTTGTAAAGCGATGTCCTAGGTGCTTCCAATTGTACGACGAACTGGTGCGCTCTTGCCGTCTGTCGTGACTGTCTGACAGGCGTTGCCAGGGGCGGGATGAGGAGGGCCAGATCCTAGGAACATCTGCCGTGAAAGTATCTGTAAAACAGGGACATCTCGGCCACATGTCTGCAATGTTCCAGACTATCCAGATTCCGGGTCAACTCCGGTTCGCCGACGAGTCGCACAGCTCTCTTCTAAATGGAATCTAGCAGCTTTAGGGTGTGCTTTGGTGCGGTACCCCAGATGTGTGAGCAATGTTCTAAGCACGGTCTTATTTGCGCTTTGTAGAGCAAGAGCAACTGCTGCGGTGTATACAGTTTTTTGTTGCGAAATAGCGCACTAAGCTTCTGGTAGGCTGATTTTGCGATGTTAGCAACGTGGTCATGCCAGGGCATATTGCTGTTGACCGAAACACCCAGTAGTCCGACTGACGAGGATGAAGGAATGGTCGATCCTGCCATAATGATGTCAGGGCCCCCCGTATTGGCCCTCTTGGTAAACGTGGCTGCTTGGGTCTCTGCTGCATTGACCTGGACCAAATTATTATCGCCCCAAGTCTGAACTTTCTCCAGGTCTTGATTAATTACTGTAATCTGCTCCTGTATGCGGTGATAAGTCTCAGTCGCTGGTAAAGGTTTTTCTGATATAAATTGGGAGCCACGGGTGCTGCCATCTGCAAAACTGTAAACGGGATTATTCGTTTCGGTCAGCAGGTCATTAATATAGATGAGGAACAGAGTTGGTGAAATTATTGCTCCCTGAGGCACGCCCGCGTTAATGGTGAATATGTCTGAGATGTGCCCATCAACTGCAACGTGCAGAGATCGGTTCTTAAGGAAACTGGCAAGCCAGCTGCAGAGAGAAGCTGGCAGTCTGAAGGACGGCAGTTGGTTGAGCAATCCGTCATGCCAAACTCTGTCGAATGCCTTCGAAATATCTAACGCAATCGCTCGAGACTCTCCGTAGTCCTTAATTATTGCCCTACTCCATATATGAGTAACATAGGCTAATATATCTCCTGTCGATCTCTCTTTGCGAAAGCCGTATTGATTTTAGCTGATTATTCTGTTGTTCTCGAGGTACTTGAGTAGTTGCTGATTGACTACACGTTCCATGACTTTGGAGATTATTGAAAGCAATGCAATTGGACGATAGTTTGAGGGCGTGGTTTTCTTGCCTTTTTTTGGAACAGGTTGCACTCGAGCGAATTTCCAAGAAGATGGGTAAATCCCTTTTCGATAAGACAGAGAAAAAATCCTGGAAAAAACGGGTTTTAGTTCGTTGGCGCAGTGCTTTAACACGATGGCAGGTATTCCGGGCCTGATGCCTTTTGCGTATCTAAATAGTTCTTTAAGGATTTTACGAATGATGAAACTTGACTTCTGCCATGGTAGTGTTGATGTTCGATATGGTGGGGAGAGCCTTGCCTTTGGAGAACGTCTAAGGTCGAGTGCGATGAAAACATTTCCATAACATGTTTTCTAAATTCACAATCGAAGTGGTGCTTTCTTTGTTTTGAAATTGTTTGTGTTTCTTATTCCTGTCCCGCTAGTTTTAAGAAAGTTTCTATAGGACCAGCCGGCAGCCAGAATCTGACAAGCGTATTGACCCTTGGTTTGCAGTTTCTCCACTGTAACACGCTGCTTAGCTGATGGTTAAAACTAACTGACCGATACTGATGTAAGACGATTTGAACCAAAGCGCCTAACAAGTTTAAAGTTAAATTTAAGCAACTTTGAACCAATATTTTATTTTTAGTTAGCTTTATAATGTAATGTAATAAGCAACGACCATTTCCAAAGAGGTATTGCATGTAAACTATTCCCATTTAAGAACCTTTTGCTGTGGTGGCTGAGACTTATAGTGTCTGATGAGAGTGCGTTGCTAATTACTTTGATCTATTTTCCGGTTCATATTAGCGAAATGGCTTTCATATGTTTTTCTAGACACATAGCCCAATGCGTGTTTAAAACCAAACCTTAAAATGTAAATCGTTAAAAGAGCATATAACTCCACAGCAAACGTAGCTGAATTAAATGAAAAATGTTAATACAATTAAATGTTTTCACTTACTTTGAGGAATGATGCAGCCTCTTATCCATGAAGCGACAGGGTTTATTCAGAACATCTTTGTGGCACGACAGCTCATAGAACCTGAAAGGAAAATGATACAAACATTTTTCATTTTTATTTGAGGAAGCTGCGAAGCACTGAGCTCGAAGTCTTGATAAACTCGATATTTTAAGTGCTTCCAGTAAAAAGAATCTAGGTAACCAGAAATAAAATTTGTGACAAGCTCTACTTTTACAAAAAAGCATTTGAAGATACGCTTTTAATATATCTGACATAAGCCAATAATTATTTCTATTTATTAAATTTCCTTAATCACATCCTATCAAAATGGTTTTTTAATATCTATAATTTATTTACTAAAACACAATTTTATCCACGATAGAGGTCACATAATTTTTGCTATCGATGCGTGATTCGCTTACCATGTTAACATCATCAGGAGATGATTAAAATTAAACACACAATCTACCTAACCCTATTTTATACAAATCAAGCGAAATCAAAAAGAACCAATCCTGGGATTCTACTGGTACTAGTCATGCTCGATCAACCAGTACAATTGACTATACGGAATAGGCCCTCTATTTCTATTTAAACCATTCTTACATTTAATATTTTTTATACTTTGGTATGCGTCTGATAACCTCATATCACCACCCAGGGTTGTAGTGCTAAGGAGAAGAAGAAGAAGAAGATGCTCGGCAACACATGAGTTTTCTGTCATACCATACTTTAAATCAGCCATGTGTTCAATGAATCTCGTTTGTATAGATTTTCAAGTTTGCCCAATATATTTTTATAGATAAAATACTGCCACTAACCCATATATTCCTAGTGGCTCCTTTCACTGCAACCAACACCAAGGGGCCAACTTTCCTCTCTTAGTAAACCGTATGGTTAATTTTCCTATCAGTAAAGAAATATTTAATAATGAAAAGGCGACGATTAACAACATAGCGAAAGTTAATGGTTTCAATACTAACTTAATAGGTAGACTAATTAATAGGCATGCGTTTAGAAAGACCATTCGTGATTCCACTTCTTTCGTTAATCAGGATGAAGATACAAAATTATAAGACTTCAAAAAGTATTTAAGATCGTACGTTTGAAATTAGCATACCAAACTCAGTTTAATATTAAAAAGTAATTGGGTGGTCCAAAGGACAAAATTGAAACATCGGAAAAAGTGGAGTTTATGAAATTTGATGCATGGACTGTATCTAAAAATATGTTGGGCCAACTATAAGATCTTTACAAACGGGATCCAAAGAACATATAGCTCAACAATATGCCGTTTAGAAAATTTTTAAATTCCGAGTATTTCCGGAGATATTCGAAAAGAAAGCGAAATATTGAAAAATCGTTTTATTTTTTCCCGAGCTTATTTAAAAACGGATTTCGAATTGAATATCACTTTTGCATTGCCACCTTTTGCGCTCTATCCAATGCTGGTATCCAGTTTAAAATCCGACGTTTGGTCTTCAAGGGATCATCATTAGCTCTGAATAGTTTCGGCGGTAGGATCCTTGTGGAACATCGTTAAATAATAATACTAGGGATAATTAGTACACTGCTTTTAGATGTTTCAAAATACTACTACTACTCTTGATAAAGGCCTCATCAAGCCGAAACATATGTAGAGAAAAATATCTCATTAAATTATTTTGAAACATCTAAAAGCAGTGTACTAATTATCCCTAGTATTATTATCATTAACTTTCCTTTTTAAATACGAACTTTATTTTTTTTTTCGTTATTCAGATGATGTCGGCGTTATAAATACGAATACGTTTTTAGTTTTTTTTTATGATTTTTAATTTTTTTTTAATTATTTATTTTCCTTGAACTATCAGTACTTCAAAATGAATATACCAAAAAACTTAGGAATCATAGAGTTACTAGACTTAATAATATTCTATGGGGTAAAAAATAAATGAACCTGTTTATTTAATGTTATTATTAATAATTTTTATAAAAAATAAAGGTTTTAATTTTCCCCTAAATACGAAAAACAAAATAAAACATTTTCATAGTATGTAAAAATTTCAAAAATTTTAAACTATTTAAAATTACGCCAAAGCAATATAAGTAATTAAAAAAAAATTTAAATATAAATTAAAAACAATAATAAAAAAAAATTAAAAACACATTCATATTAATAACGCCAATATCATTTGAGAAACGATTAAAAAAATTCGTATTTAAGAAAAGAAAGTTTTTAAATAAGCTCAGAAGAAAAATAAAACCATTTTTCAATATTTCGGTTTTTCCGGATATCTCCGGAAATACTTGGAACTTTAAAAATTTCTAAACGGCATACTATTAGGCACCTAAATGCGCAATTTTGCCTTAATTTGACCGATACTGTATCTTTTACGGTTTTCGAGTTCCCCATACATAGACTCGATTTCGAGCCACCCTCTTCAGGGTGCCTCGAATTCGAGCCACCATCTACACACATTTCTTGAAGAGATGCTCTTATTCTCTAAAGAGGCATTATCATGCTCTAATTGCATGAACTACAAAAATGTAGTTTTTATTTTTGTAGGTTTAAGTCGTTGCCGTCTGAGACATACACATTTCATTCATAACACCCTACAGCTAAACTCATTCGTTTTTGAATTACTGTTTGATAAAGATTTTGAGTTTTTCAAGCACATTTACAATAATATAGAAGCGCAAAGAATTTTGATTGATTTCATCTTCGATGACATAACTGGGACTATTTTAATGTAATTTCCTATAATATTCTGAGAATGGAAAATAAAAAGTAACATTTACTTTATTTTGCTAATTCCTGCCTCTTTTTAAATTTAATTTTTAATTATTGATGCTTGTTTACCTCTGTCGATAGTTCTCGCTCTTATATAACTCCACATAAATGTCTTGGTCGTTTTTCCCTCCTTCTGGTTCAATCATTTCTAGGACAGATGGGCAACAATCGACTCCCTGTCCACTGTTTTCCATGAGCCCGTATTCGTATTCTAAAAGCTGCTTGTTTTGCCTCGGAAGTAACATTTGGCCGGGGTCAAATTTCAGTCCACTCTTATGAGAATATGGGTAGTATCTACCATGAAAAAACTCCGGTTTACTGAAAATCAAGATTCATAATTATTGGTATACAATTTCTCAATTTTTGATATATTTTCAATTATAAGGAAGTAAAATACATAATATTAACTAAAACAGAGTTTTATCCACAATATCAAAACAGGATTTTTGCAGTAGACACGCGTTTCGCTAACCATGTTAGTATAGTCAGGGGATAATTGAAACTAAACTTTAAATATATCTTACTCTATTTTATACTAACTGTTTGCTTAATCAAGCGAAACCAAATAGAACCAATCCTGGGATACTCAAGAACTCAAGCATACTAGTCATGCTTGATCAACCAATACAATGTACTATACGGAATAGGCCCTCTATCTCTATTTAAACTATTCTTATTTAATCATAATTTTCATGCTTTCGTATGAGTCTAATAATTTCTTATCAGACATATTACGAATTAGATTTAAATTTTTAATTGTCATTCTATGATTATTTTCAAAACCATGCTCGACAAAGCTTCATTTTTTTGTTCTACCATACTTTAAATGAGCTATGTGTTCTTTGAATCTCGTTTATATACATCTTCTAATTTGCCCAACATAATTTTGGTTATAATTCCACTTTTTCCAACATTTCAATGTGGAATTTATGAAATTAGACGTATGGATTCTAACCAAAAATATGTTGGACAAACTAGAAGATCTATACAAACAAGATTCAAAGAACACATAGCTCATTTAAAGTAAGGTAGACCAAAAAAATCAAATGTCCCCGAGTATGCTTTTGAAAATAATCATAGAATAACCAATAAAAATTTAAAATTAATTCATAATATAACTGACAGGAGATTATTAGACGCATACGAAAGTATGGAAATTATTAAATGTAAGAATAGTTGAAATAGAGATAGAGGGCCTACTCCGTATAGTCCATTGTATTGGTTGATCGAGCATGACTAGTAGGATCCCAGTATTGGTTCTTTCTGGTTTCGCTTGATTAGGCGTACAGTTAGTATAAAATAGAGTTAGGTAGATTTTAAGTTCAGTTAATAATAATAAATAAATAAATTATTTCAATTCACACGTATATGAAATGAAATCACGTCAAACACTCACAATATTTCTATTATAAATCTAGACAAAAGTCCCTTAAACAGTATGGCTTCAAATTCATCAATAACTCCTTAAAATCTAACTTACTCTTTTAATTGACTGAATATTCTTTAACTGCATAGGGAGATAGTTGAACAATCTTATACACATGCAATGGGGAGACATTTCTGTAAGTGCAAGTCTATGTGCCAAATACTTAAAGTTTAATGTTCTTGTACTATAATAATATTCTGTTTTTGATTTAAAAAAAAAACATCAGACATTAGATACTCTATATATTATAGTCATGATACCCATTTTTAAAAGACAGATCGGCAACTCGAAATATAATCCATTTTTTGATTATCCTTATGTCTTTTCTGCACTACAAAAACATTTCTTAACATACCTAACCCAGGAAATGATACCATATACTTCTACCTAATCCTGTTCCTTGTACGACGCAGACAATCACCTCTGTTTACCTCCTTAAAAAGGCTTTTGAATTGCAAATTATTTTTAAAGAAATTAAATTCAAAGGTAATCTTCAGAGCTTTATGATCAGAAATAAAACTTCCAAATACCACAACCTCAGAGTTTTCAGCATTTGTAAATATATTATCAACACAAATGACAGACGTTTTCGCGGTCCTAGTATTTTTATTCTCAATTAACATTTCAATGTTAAAGTCTCCTAATACAAAATGGTCTTTATTATCTCTGAATACACTTATCCAGTAAAAGCTCAAGCTCGATGGAGGTCTTTATATGAATAGAAATATCAAGTTACGTTTTAGAAAAGAACATTCTATCACCGTTTATTCAGACACACCAGTAACTGATAAACGGTTTAGTTTTATTCTTGCCCTACACTTAAGTTCAATTTAGCAGTATATCGGAGTGCCTCCATGTTTTCTTTCCCCCTGCAGAACAACGACGCTAAACGGAAGTTGATATTGCCATATTTTTGAACTGAAACTTCTTAACGCGCGCCGGGAGTAAAGTTTGAAGGTAGCGACACGACGAGAGGCCGCGCCAGCAGGCCGTGGCAACGGAACGAAAAAGGGTCACGATATTTTATTGTGATATCTTTGTTAGTTTACAAGCGAAAAATATGGGATTTGCTCTATTACTTTGTCATGACATAAGCGAAACTTTTATGAAGAATATATTTTTTTTTTCATTTAGGCCTTTCCTTTTTGATAATTGAGTGGTATATTTAAAAAACTACTTTTTAACCAAATCCGTTACGATATGTATAAGGAAGGCTAAGGCGTTTAAGTTTAAGAAGTTTCACTTCAGATATGCGCACATAGTGCACACACTTTTTTTATTTGTTCTTCTGATTTCGAATGTTCACTGGCTTGATGAATAGTTGATGTTACCCTGGTACTTTGCAGGTATTCCTTGATATATCGGATATTGAAAATTTCTTGCTAAATGCTGGCAATCTTCAGATGCTTTTAATTTTAGTTGTGAACAATTTGGATACTTTCATCTTCTAGAGATGCAGTTTTTTGTCTGATGCTTTTCTCCACATTTCTAATAGCACCTCTATTCTCTACAAGATTTTCAATATGCCCAAATCCTGCGCACTTAAAATAGAATTGCCTAGTTAATATGTTTTTGTACAATGTACAGGGTGTTCCATTTTCGATAATGTTATGGGGTATCTCACTTACGAGTAAAGATAGAGAGTTGCGGTTTTCGCAATACAATGCTACTTTTTTGTGAAAAGAATGATGCTATAAACAAAATTTTCATAGCCCGCCTAGTTAATATGTTTTTGTACAATGTACAGGGTGTTCCATTTTCGATAATATTATGGGGTATCTGACTTACGAGTAAAGATAGAGAGTTGCGGTTTTCGCAATACAATGCTACTTTTTTGTGAAAAGAATGATGGTATAAACAAAATTTTCATAGCCCGCTTCGTTTCTGAGATACGGGGCAAAATTGAAAATATTGCATTTTAGGATCCCCCCGTATCTCCGTTATCCTTTAACATATCGCAAAGCTCAAAAATTTATCATATACAGTTTTTTACGTAGAATCCAGTCGCGTGATCAGATTTTTGCTGTGAGCTGTCAATTTTTAGCTATAAATCAAACTTGTATTTTTTTAATGGAACACCCTGCATATTTTTCTTTAGTTTGATTGGAAATATATAAGCTTTATAAAAATATATAATACATTATATGTGATTTAAATAATAAGCCTAAAATTCATAATTTCACAAAATGTGTCTCTATACGACACTCTTGTATTTTTTTAATGGAACACCTTGTATATTTTTCTTTCGTTTGATTGGAAATTTCATAAGCATTATAAAAATATATAATACATGATATGTATTTTATATAATAAGCCTAAAATTCATAATTTCACCAAATGTGTCTATACGACACTCTTGATGAGTATTATAGTATAAGTATTGTCTTTTAAACAACGGTATAAGTATTAGTAGGCAGAGATTATTAGAACAATGGAATGGTCATTTCTTATTGGCAAGACCTGCCAGTGGCAAAATTTATATTTTCTGTGTAATATTGTATTTATTACGATGGCTGAAAATGAAAATTGTACATATTTTGAAAAATGTGACATGTTATTCTGCTATATACAGAGCAATGAAAACTTCCGTGAAGCTTCTCAGCTATATTTCAATAAGTTTGTTCGAATATTTATTTACCTTTTGACTTATTTGGGTTTATTTTTTTTAAGTATCATTTTAATTTATAGATATCCCGAAAGAAGACAACCTGGACATTTAATGTTTTCCGGAATAACGAAAAAATTGGTAGAACAAAGAACGTTGCCTCCTTCCTTACCGCGATTTTCCCTATTATACGATTTGGTAAGGGTCGTATAAACGTTCCATGCTCTCTTTATTCCGGAAAACATTAAATGACCAGGTTGTCTTCTTTCGGGATATCTATAAATTAAAATGATACTTAAATAAAAAATAAACCCAAATAAGTCAAAAGGTAAATAAATATTCAAACAAACTTATTGGAATATAGCTGAGAAGCTTCACGGAAGTTTTCATTGCTCTGAATAAATGAGACTAACATGTCACATTTTTCAAAATATTGACAATTTTCATTTTCAGCCATCGTAAAAAATACAATATTACACAGAAAAAATAAATTTTGCCACTGACAGGTATTGCCAATAAGAAATGACCATTCCATTGTTTTAATAATCTCTGCCTACTAATACGTATACCGTTGTTTAATTAAAAGACAATACTCATACTATACTCATCAAGAGTGTCGTATAGAGATGCATTTTGTGAAATTATGAATTTTAGGCTTATTATTTAAAATACATATCATGTATTATATATTTTTGTAAAGCTTATAAAATTTCCAATCAAACCAAAGAAAAATATACAGGGTGTTCCATTAAAAAAATACAAGTTTGATTTATAGCTAAAAATTGACAGCTCACAGCAAAAATCTGACTATGCCACTGGATTCTACGTAAAAAAGTGTTTAAAAGCAAGTTTTTAGCTTTGCGATATATTAAAGGATAAAAGTAGTAAAGTATAGCCAGTCTCGATTCTCAAAGGGGGGCATTTTGGAGCACTCGGAGTGAATTCTGATTTTGGGGCAGCCGTCGTCGATTCTGATTTTAGGGCAACCGGTTTCGGCCCGCATTTTGGGGTGCTCATTTTGGTGTATTCGACCTTGATAGCCCACTTGGCCTCGAGTGTATTCAACCTTGAATGGCAGGTAGCCGAGGTCGATCCTTTTTGGCAGGTAGTCGGGGTCGATTTTCTTTGGGGCGTAGCCGACGTCGTCCTTGGAACTTTTAGTGTGACGTCAGAAATATATTGTGGTCGATGTAAAAGGTTTAATGATGCAGAGAACAGTTATTGTATGACATTGAGATAATTTGATCTTGGCTCTTGAGACTGTTTGCAGAGGGTTATTGTTCACGAAGATTGAAAGTCAGCTAAGGGCATGCAACTTGACTTTGTGCGCCCTTGAGATAATTTCTAGC
>MU181926.1:763704-786995 GCA_016904865.1 Pissodes strobi | reverse complement strand
GCTAGAAATTATCTCAAGGGCGCACAAAGTCAAGTTGCATGCCCTTAACTGACTTTCAATCTTCGTGAACAATAACCCTCTGCAAACAGTCTCAAGAGCCAAGATCAAATTATCTCAATGTCATACAATAACTGTTCTCTGCATCATTAAACCTTTTACATCGACCACAATATATTTCTGACGTCACACTAAAAGTTCCAAGGACGACGTCGGCTACGCCCCAAAGAAAATCGACCCCGACTACCTGCCAAAAAGGATCGACCTCGGCTACCTGCCATTCAAGGTTGAATACACTCGAGGCCAAGTGGGCTATCAAGGTCGAATACACCAAAATGAGCACCCCAAAATGCGGGCCGAAACCGGTTGCCCTAAAATCAGAATCGACGACGGCTGCCCCAAAATCAGAATTCACTCCGAGTGCTCCAAAATGCCCCCCTTTGAGAATCGAGACTGGCTATACTTTACTACTGATAAATGCCCATTAAAATGCATTATTTTAAATTTCGCCCTGTATCTCAGAAACGAAGTGGGCTATGAAAAAATTGTTTATACCGTCGTTCTTTTCACAAAAAAGTAGCATAATATTGCGAAAACCGCAACTCTCCATCTTTACCTGTAAGTGAGATACCCCGTAATATCATCGAAAATGGGACACCCTGTACATGCACCACCATTAAATCAATAACTATAGTTTCTTTTCTGAGAATACACTTTGCTATGTCGGAAGGTGCTTGAAGAATTAAATTTTAATAAACTGGTTTCTGCATGTGCATCAGGTTCTGCAATATTAAATCCGGAAATGGTGAGAGGGTGGCCTTGAAAGGCCACAATACTTAGGCCCCAGAGGACCTCCTGTGCGTCCTCCCTAGGTCAACCAATCCATCTAGGCCACCGCCCAGCCTAGTGTTGTAAAAAAGGCGGTAATGTTGCCCGAGGAGGCTGTTCTGAGAAAAGCCATGGTTGGCCATCGTTCTCCCAAAATGGATTCCCTTAGTTCCGAAACAGCGTCGCAATCGCAGGGCAGATGCTCTACTGATTCGTCCTCCTGTTTACAGCCTCTGCATAGAGGTGTCACATAGTCTCATTGTGTTGAGATGCTTCCTTAGCTGCCAGTGTCCAGTCAGAATTCCCGCCAGGAGTCGTAAGTTATTTCTTGACATACCCAGGTATGCCTTTGCTGCAGACTCATTAGGGTAGCTTAGTAGCTCCCTGGCTAGTCGACAGCTGGTTATTTCGTCCCATCTTGCCCTAAAGTCTACATGGGTGATCTTTTTTTATCATATGTATCAACGTCGCTATAGGTAAGTTTGAAGGACTGGTTCCCATAATGTTTGAATCGCTGCCTTTCTAGCTAATTTATTCGCTAATTTGTTACCTCCGCACTGTGCATGTCTTTTAACCCAGCTCACAGAAATTCTGTTTTTGCAGGCGGCATCCTCCAGTGAGAGGGGCCATACCCCCCCTCCTGGGAATTTAACCGATTCATTTTGCAACATACGATTCATGCCATGCCATTCAAGAGGGTGCCGAGTCCTTGTTTTTTTTAACGATTTTTGGGTAAAAATTGGGCGTGGCACCCCCAAAATTGTCCGCCTTCGGCGACTTCCACTCCTTCATCGGCTACCCCTGCGGCCTTGTCTACGATTCGCCCCCCCCCCCCTGAGAAAAAATCCTGTCTACGCCCATGGGCATTCTAGTACTGATCTGGCTGTAAGTTTATACCTTTTCAGGGCCAGTAGTGCTTGTCTACTGTCCGTGTAGGTTTTAATAGTTTTGTTCTCAGTATTACTGCGAAAAATCTCTTTTGCGGCTATGGATATAGCAGCAAGTTCGCGTCCCTCCATAGACCATTTGAGTTCAATTCACAAGCTTCGGAAGTAAATTCCACCTCCTGCTTCTTCCTAGATTTTTGAGCCATCCACGAAAATGTTAATTAACCGCACCTTCGGTTATAGGCTCATTTGGTTTTATTTGTACATCATATAGTTTGTCGAAAATTAACTTGGGAGGTATGCTGTCTGCGCGGGCCTGCAGTAGTGTCTCTTCCCACAGGTGGCGTCTAGTCTTTCCACATTCTATGCTGGGTTGCACACCAACGATTCTGAGCCTCAGCAATGTAGCCAGAGCCACCTCCCTTAGATAAATATCTAGGGGCGGCATGCACAACATTACTTTCATGGCTCTGGTTGGGGTTGTTCTCATAGCTCTCGTTATGGTTATGTGCGTCAGGTTATTTTCTTAATTTTTTTCCTTACCGATTTTTCGAATTCACTTTCAATATCCTCGTTAAAGTTGACTATGTCAATAGTTCATTTTCAGTAAGTCCCTTTCTTAATCCTGTTAACATAAACATTGGGTCTATGTTTTAAGATTCATTGATTTTGATGTAATTTTCATCCTTCAATACCATTTTTAGTTTTTCTTGTTGTTCTTTATTGTGACTCTCACCAGTCGTTGCCCCGTTTTTTAAGTATCTGATATTTTTAAATCCACGACCTATATTTTTTGATACCTTTCACTTTATTTGTTGCATTGTTGTGCCTGTATCGGTAACTTTGTCTATCGGGATCATAGTTATATATTTTTTTTAATTTTTATAATATTCCATTTTTGTTTTTCTGATTGATGACTATTGTTTTTTGGTATTAGGGTTGATTTTTAAGTGCAATAACATCAGCGTACGTTTTTATCTTTGGTTTGATTTTTTACTGTAATTATTAAGTTTGTTATTTCTAAGAATTTAGACTTCTGATTAGAGCTATACCCTTCCTAAGTTGGAAATTTAATGAAATATTTTCCAATACATCACCCATTTTGTACATTAATAAGGTAGGTGATTTATGTATGTTATAATTTAAGGTATTCAGACAATGCTGACCTAATGTAAAGTTGCAATTTTATCTTAGGTTAAAAAGGCCTCCAAAATTATGTATTCCATGTTAAATTCACATGGTCTCTTGATAGATCCCGACTCTGATAAAAATATAGATCTATTATTTTTCACATATTCAGTTTCTTTGCCATTTTGGTTTTCCTTTGTAGCCAAAGAGGGAGTCCACATAACCGACTTCCTTGGCTTAAAAATTCTATTGGGATTATGCATATTTTTCTGGGTATTTAATTAATATGGAAAGCTATTTTCAATTTAAATATTATTTGGAAATTTATTATTTATGATATTATCTTGGCCAACAACCATGGTATTTGTCTGTTCTCTTTACGTGTATTATCAGTAATTGCTGAATGTTTATTGTTGGTTATGATGTCGATTTCATCCTTTGTTAAATCGACTTTGGAGCCAACTGAAAAACTGTTTTCATTGGATTGGTAGGGATTTTCTGATGTTTCTTTCTTTTTATTGCCTCTGTCACTATCACTGTTATTTCCCATTCCAAATTTCAACCTAAAACCTTTTAATTTACACTTCAAGTGCAGAGCGATTTAACTCACGTTTATTCACATAGTAAAATATAGTACATATAATACAATAAATATATTTTTTCTTCAAACGTCAGTAAATCCGTCATTACTCGACTGTGTAGGCGGCCGTGAAGTTTCGCTTTTCCTCCGCCGGAGCTTTACTTTTCACTTTTCCGCCGGCGGAGGTAAAAGTGTTGTCATAGCAACATAGATACAATACAATACAAACAGAGAACAAAATAAGCGTCAACAACTCAAGATTTATTAAACTACAATTTGTATTTATCACTCAATTTGTGACTGCATTTCTAAAAATCACTAATTTAGGAACAAATTGGTTATTATTTAATTGAACTTACTCAATAACTGCTTATCAATACGGAATTAAAACGCAATCGGAGACGCAATCTTAAAAAAATAATTATTGTTGACAGTGTCCACTGACAGCTTTATGTTACATTACTATAGCAACAACCTGTGCCTATTCACCGACACCGGTCTAAGTCGCCTTGCGAACCCACTTATCTTTAATAATAATTAGGTATTATTGCTATTAAAAAGAGATGTTTTTGCATTAATTTGTCGACATTTGAAGAAAAAACAGCATATTTTATTTGGAGGAAAAGTTACTTTTCATGACTTGCTCTCTATTACCAGCCTCACTCCGTTCGGCTGTTAAACACGAGCGCGCCATGAAAAGTATCACTTTTCCTCCATATAAAATAATATACTATTTCTCCGATTGACAACAAATATTAATTTTGCAGACACATATCAATCACCAAAGTATTACTTGTCCTGCCTTGGCAGCAAAGTGAGCACTTTGCTGCCTAGGCAGCAAAATGATTAGTCTCCATGGGAATAAAAAGTTTGACATAAAATGTCAAACTATAATTATTATGGACATGTAACATTTCCATAGCATACAACCGTTCCAAGAATTGCGATTTCTAGCAAATTTTAATTTATCACTACAGGAAAAATAAAAAGAATGTGGGAATTGTAATAATTTGCAAATATACAATATACACATATCATTATAAACAATCGGAGAAAAAATTATATGTTCAACTCGGCAGCAATTGACTGCAGATTGACTGCCTAGCTGCCTAGCCTCGCTACGCTCGGCTATGAACTATCAGCCGCGACAGTCAATCTACTACTTTGCTGCCTAGTAAAACAAATAACTATAGTGGTTGGTGGCTTCTGTCGGGGGTAAGTTCGAGATATCTCTAAATTGATTGCTTTCTCAGCCAGCTGTAATAATATCGATATTTACCTCCGATGCTTTTTCTTGAAGACGATCCCTACGCCTATTTATCGATAGAACAACTGACGGCGTCGCTGGCATTCCATTTTCTTATGCATTGTTAAAAGGCTGACCTGAATTGTTTAATAAGAGACTGTTTTGCATATTCGGCATAAACTAAAAAAGGGTTCTTCGATCGACCTTTTTTTTACCGGGGCAAATGAAAGGTTTTTCTAACAGTGCAAATCCTGACAAAATTTCCAATGATACCTACTGGTGAAACTTATATTCTTTAACAATATTAATTTTTGCTAATATGTCAGTCAATAATAGGACCCAAATAGTAAAAAGAGATCAAACAAATTGTATGAAATAAATACTACCATATTAAATTGAAAAGTTTGTGCGACAAATTAACAGAAATATTTAGGCTGAAATCTGCCATAGCCGCTTTTTGAAGCAGGTACAAATGTCAAATACATGCATCTACTGAAGCTGTAATCCCTGAAATAGGTTAAATAAGCTTCAAATCAATAATACGATCTTAAACATAAATGGTGACAAATGGTGTTAAATAGCCGATGAGTTTGAAGGAGCCGACAAAGAGGCTACTAGATATCTTACAGTACTGTTTGCCAAATGAAAGAACCCGGACGAAAAGAATGTGGGCAAAAAATGTCTTCGCATATTTAGATGCTGCCACATTTTTTTCACAATAATCCTAATTTATTTTCTGTCTAGTTTCCTATAGTGAATTTACATATTTAAATTTCCTACTTGAATACTTAATTTTGTTATTTTCCTTAATACTACTGTCTTCTATTATTTACTATTTTATTTCCACGGGGAAATACGGAATAAGTATACTTTAATATTTATAATATTTATATTTTATTCGCGTTCAAGCTATTTAAAATACGCGACAATAGGCAACAGTGCGACGTTTACTTGGTTTTTAGCGGGAGGCAGTTTCGTGATTGGTCGCAGGATATATTAAATACACTTTGACCCTAGACCAACACCTAATTTTTTTACATATTTTAAAATTTCGGCAGCGATTTGCTTTAGCCATTGGCGTGGAAATTGCCGATGCCGGACTGTGTGGTTATTTATATTATTTGGTTTGTACGGTCTGGTGATATATAGGTTTTGTCGATTTTGCAAATTCTCTTTTTTCACTAGAAAGGGGGTGTCCTATAGAGTAGTTTAAGCCAAAAAAGTCGGAAGATCCGCTACATTTGAACTGAAAAAATGCCCTCAAAGTTCGAGTTTTGACACAAATTTTCAGCACCACTTCACAAAAGCACTAGAAATATAGACAAAACACATCTCAACATCAATTGTCGGGTGAAAATATTAACTAGGATACGCTTGCGTCGAACGAGAGACCTCCGTTTTGTTCCGGTCCTGATTTAAAGCGACTCATAGCCCCATTAGACAAAATTAAATTTTACTTGTAAATATCCATCCTCCTTTTTACTGTCAACTGTCACAATAGCCAAAACAAAGATTTTTAAGAAGGCACACTGTTGCCAGACGTTTACTGTAGTTTCGTTAGCAAAATTCATTAGAAAAATGGTGCGCTATAAGCGCAGCTTATTTACTACCAGCTAGTCATCTTGCGGCGGCATCCTTTGATTTGGGAAAGTCAATAACCAAGTTTTGCAAATTTTAGAAGAGGGTCATGACTTAATATTGTTTTAAACACCTGGGCATCTGAATAAAACTTTTGACAGTTCGTTTAATTTAAAATATGCTTTTTATACTACCGTGCGTAAAGTACTCACTTTACGCACTCTCTAAGATTCGTAAAATAGGCTTTTTTAGTGTGCAGTGCGTAAAATAAGTTATTTTACGCACTAGTGCGTAAAGTAATTTAATAATATTTTTGTTTTTTCATATATTTTTCGGTAGTAGAAAAAATTTTGTATGCTACTCATGTGTAAAGTACCCTTTTTTATTCGATTTCAATTAATTTTTTTTATCAATATTCCCATTCATAAAAAAAGATTCACTTTACACACTTGTTGCATAAATAACTATTTTATCGTCAAAATCCGTTTAAAAATGATTTTAAAACGCACAATAATTGTACAAAAATCCGAAATTTCCGAACCTCTCAGGGCGATAGCCGAGGCTTCGGACGAATTTGTCATGTATTTTGAAGCGAAAATTCATTTGTGGAACTGAACCGCTCAGAGCACAGTGCCCGACACACCACCTTTCCGATTTCGATAGAGTTCACTAGCTGGTAGTGAATAAGCTGTGCTATAAGTGTCTCTACTCTTTTTTTTATTTAGGTGAATGATTTTTTATGGCAGTAGCACATCCTATATTGCTCGACGAGCGGTGTGTGTGCGAAGATGTTGTTTGACACGGTTCTTGAATATTTAGTTAGGGGAACAGATGTCCTGGGAGGATATTCGCATGTAACAGGCAAGATGTCCATTCGGCAATGTCGATCGTTTCTTTATATGTGACGTGCACGATAGCATTTAGTCAGATGTCGTGACTATTACATAGAATCAACAAATAAGTCTTCAATTATTTTAACACTTCATGCATGGCCCTCCGCTCGCTACGGGGGCTCAACAAACAGAAACTAACCAAGTGCTAACCAAAACTAACCCAAAATATTAAAAAAAAAATTGGGTTAGTTTTGGTTAGCACCTGGTTAGTTTCTATTTGTTGAGCCCCCGTATAGAGAGCGAAGCGAGCGGAGGGCCATGCATGAAGTGCTTAAATAATTGAAGACTTATTTGTTGATGCTATGTAACAGTCACGACATCCGACTAAATGCTATCGTGCACGTCTCGTATGAAGAAACGTTCGGCATATTCGAATGGACATCTTGCTTGTTACATCCGAATATGCGTCCTGGGAGAGAGTTTCACAGTGATGCAGTGCGCCAGACAAAGGAGTTCTTGTAAAGCGATGTTCTAGGTGTTTCCAGTTGTACGACGAACCGGTGCGCTCTTGCCGTCTATCGTGACTGTCTGACAGGCGTTGTCAGGGGCGGGATAAGGAGGGCCAAATCATGGGAACATCTGCCGTAAAAGTATCTGTAAAACAGGGATTTCTCGGTCACATGTTTGCGGTCTTTCAGACTATCCAGATTCCGTGTCAACTCCGGGTCACCGACGAGACGCACAACAATTTGCTGAACGGAATCCAGTAGCTTTAGGGTGTGCTCTGGCGTGGCACCCCAGATGTGCGAGCAATATTCTAAGCACGGTCTTATTTGCGCTTTGTAAAGCAAGAGCAACTACTGCGGTGTATACATTCTTTGTTGCGAAATAGCGTACCAAGCTTCTGGGAGGCTGATTTTGCGAGGTTAGCAACGTGGTCATGCCAGGACATATTGCTGTTGACCAAGACCCCCAGTAGTCAGATTGAATTAAGATGAAGGGATGGTCAATCCTGCCATAATGATATCATTTCCCGCCGTATGGTAAACGTGGCTGCTTGGATGATTTTTCAATGTGCATTTGCATTCATACATCGAAATGAAAGAGACACTCATTTGATTACACTATTCCTTTGTAGGTATCGTCAAATATTTCACTTCATACATGGCCCTCCGCTCGCTCCGGGGGCGTAACCAAACAAACCTAACCCAAACTAACCCAAGACATTCCCAAATGAGGAAAAGCAAACTAAAAAATATTTGCATTTTTGACTGACAAATTTCAATTTTTTTTTATTTCCGGCATGCCTTGGGTTAGTTTTGTTTGGTTGCGCCCCCGAAGCGAGCGGAGGGTCATGCGTGAAGTGGAATATTAAATATACTTAAATATAGTAAACAACACTGTTATTCCCCATAAGAAAATGTGCAACTTTTGGAAACACTGTGCCAGGTCCCCCGTGTCGGTTACTAAAATTTCATTATTTTCACGTTACAATTTCAATATTTTCACGTTACACCTGGGAAAGTCGTAGTGGAAGTTTGCCCTTCTAGGGCAATTTGGGCTCAAAACACGGATATTTTTTCGGCTCAAATGTGGCGAATCCTCCGATTTTTTTGGCTTAAGCTACTCTATAGGACACCCCTTTTCTAGCGAAAAAAAAAGAAAATTTGCAAAATCGACATAACCTATATATCATCAGACCCTTAATTTGATGATATCTTTGACGATTTTTAACCTCTCTTATATTTTTCTTGCATTTGGTGATTATTATACGCGGTTTACTAATTTTTATATATTTCGGATAACTCTCTTAACTGAACTCTCTAAATTAAAATTTTTATTACAAAACAAATCCGAACGTTCTATAAAGAGCGTTTTGGAACATACTTGCTTCAATATTGCCTAACTTGAAAGCTAGAGAATTTATATGAATTTGAATTGAACGCTAGAGAATTTATATGAATTAACTACGATAAACCGTTTTTTTTTTCAAATTAAGCGACGTCATCGATGACGTAAATACAAAATCTTCGGGAAACGAATTCTACTTATTATTACATATTTATGTAATGCATGATTTGATTTATTTGTAATACATACAACAAATATCATAGAATACTATCCTTATTATAAAAATGAGATATTATTATATGACATATTTTGTACTATAAGACTGTAATATAAAAAAAACTGTAATTAATTTTAACGTCTTAAACTAATCAATATTATCAACAATAATATGGTAAGAATAACCTCGTGCGACTATGGGAAGGCAAGATTTTTTACGTGCTAGTCCTCTACCCCCCTCAGTCGTCGTTAAGGTTCACTCGCTTGGCGCACTATAAGTATATCCATGCATTATAATTATTTACACTTACTCAAAGTGGACTCCGTGCCGATGCTTATTTTCACGAGGACTCCTCTTTATTATATCGTGTATTAACGTTTCGTTGTAATGCTCTTCAGATTTCACTAGTTGAAATACAGCGGCCAAGCCGAGCAACTAGAAATAGAAAAAGTCTAATTAATATTATTTTTACATAATATTATCTCTGCAAGATATTTAAGAAGTACAACGACATGCTTCAGTTGCCTAGCATGTTTAGAACACTCGTCAATGGTTCTTTTGATATGATCACAAAACTTTAAAATAGAATGCTTCTTTAAGTATAGACCACAATATTTAAGATTGCGTTAAATGAATTCAATTATGCATATATGCATTTGATATGCCTAGGTCACCGAATATTAACTACGATAAGAAGATTCACTCTCCGCGGCGGCACGTCAACGGTATGCCTCCTTCCCCGCGCGAAAACTAGCATGATACTGGCATGCGACCTTTGGACCCGCGCACACTGGTCGAATTTCTAGGAAAGCTGGCCATAAAAAGGTTTACCAGAAATAAGACATAAAAGTTATTAAGTATTACACGTTTAATATATCGTGTTTTAGACAAATAATTGTTGAATTTTTGTCTCATCATCTATGTTTATATATAGGGTGTATCAATTATCACTAACGATATAAATCATGTATAAAAATCATTTGTATGTTCTTAAACCGTTTTAAAAAATGATTTTGAAAATTAAGGGTTCTTTCGTTGTAAAAAAGGGTTTTAAATTTTTAATTCGATGATCCAATTTTTGTTTTTGCAACGGTTAATTCAGGAGTCTCACGAGCAAAATGAATGTTAAGTGGAGGACAGAAACGCGTTGATGAGGGCCTGCAATTTTGCCATACATGTATTTCAGAGTTATCGCTATTTTTAAAAATTAATCTAATAGGGACGAAACTAGTAAAAATATAGAAGCATCAGTGCAGCTGTTGTTCAAAAACACTTGCTTATATTCTGACTATCCCAAGGTAATATCAAAGCCATATTTACAAATTAAAACTAAATTATAAATTTTATCTGCTGATTCAGCCAAAGTATTTATTACCTATTTTTATAATAACATCAGTCTTGCATCAGCAATAATGATTCTTCAGAAATTTCAGCTTTTCAGCTTCAGTTTCACTTACTACAATATTATGGGGTGGGCGAAAATCGATTCATCGACTTATCCATTAATATTTCAGAAAATATCGATAATCGATCATTTCGATTAATCGATTATAACGATTAATCGATAATAATCGATTATTACAAATAATCGAACATCGATTATTACTTTTAATAATCGCCCAGCCCTAATTGGGACAACATTTTTTTGGGCTCCAAAACTTTGTCGAATGAAGAATATAAGTTGCAATTTTTTTGTCCCGCTTGCGTTTTGATAAGTTTATACTGATGTTTAGACAAATTAGCTTCTACGATTTTTAAAGCTAATACTTCATCAGCATTTAACTCTAAATGTAAATTATCTTGATTGCATGTTTTTGCTTTCAAAAATTTTGGTTTACTCGGGTTCGTTACATCGTTACGTTACTAATAGTTTTGAGAACTTTCGATGCGGATAAGTTACCACATGATCTGTAGCTCATTTGAGCAGCATAAGTTAACTCCTGTGGTGTTGAATTTTCTGGGAGTGGTTGTGTTTTCCGTCTTTTGGACCGCTCACTACACTCACTGGACGCTACTGTTTTGCATCCTTTTACAATATATTTTTTAAAATTTTACAACAGTTGTAAGCCAATTTTTATTTTTTTTTCTAAATATCTCTCTTTGATCCTACTTGATTGATTCAACTTGGAAATATATTTATAGTAAGAAATATTGCAAGTCAACCTAAACTCATTGGGAAAGTCTTCATATCCAGACGCCACTAAAAATCACCGGATCCTGGCCTATCGGATGACGGGTCCGCCCACGCCACGTGTCTTCGCGACTCGCGCCATGTCTTCGCGATGCAATCAGTTTGTCGCAAGGGGTCTAGATGGTTGGGTCTCAATCTCAATTCGGCGGCTCGTGTTCAAATCGCGTAGCTTTTTTATATATATTTTTTAAGGTTATGTTTCTGAACAGTTTTTTTCTTGATTTTGGGTATGTCTTGGGTATGGCTTGGGTTAGCACTTGGTTAGTTTCCTTTTATTGAGCCCCCGAAGCGAGCGGAGGGCCATGCAAAGCCATAATAATTACCCGGCGACCTGACCGTCGACGGAAACAGCCTAGGATCCGGCGATTTTTAGTGGCACCTTTAATATCCTGTTAATTCGGATAGTTTTAATTTCAATTTAAGAAATTTTGCATTATTACTTTGGTCGGGAAAGCTTTGAAGTATTTCAAACAATTATTGCTTATACGGTATAGTTGAATAACTTCGATCTAAAGCAAAGAAATAAGAAATAATGGAAGCTTTATTCTTGTGAGAACAAGTTTTATTCATAAATAAAAGATAAATTATTAATTTACTTTTCCTTAATTATTAAAATTAAAAATCGCAGTCATCACAATCATTAAAATTAAAAATCACCGTAATTTCCTGGACTATCGTGTTAAGAAAAGAAACAATTAATTTTTAAGTAAATTAGGTAATTTTTCGGAAATTTTTACGAATTTTTGCAGTTATAAAATAAGTATTTTAATAAATATACAGTAAAAATATTGTGCGAAACCTTTAACCAATTTTAAAATCACCCAAAAGGCCAAAATTTAATTAAATATAAAAAGATGGGGCAAATTCAAGCAACATTTTCTTCTTGATGTCTTTTGTCAGAATATTTGTATTCGGAAATATGGTGAAATCATTAACACAATATCAAAATTTTTTAAATATTAGTAATTACACACCTTGAGTATTGTTATCAATAATAACTAATTAAAAACGTTAATAGATTTTTGAAACAGCCAGTTGAATATAAACTTTATCAAAATATTTATTTGGTGATAATAATAAAAATCCATAACGTAAGTTTGACAGGGCGCTGCAAACGATTCAAAAGATATCAACTGTGTTTTTCCAAAGCCAACTAGAGTACTAGAGGGCTATACATAATTTTGTCATAAATTTGATTAAATATACCGCAAACGAAAATATCGTTTATGACCAGCTTTTATTTGTGCGGCGTAGTTCGCCGATCGTTACCAGGCAACGAAGAAAATAAACGACGATTCCTTTGTAGCGCTTGCTGAACACGCACATCCCGTTGAGTGGGCCTTCTTATCGTAGTTAATATTCGGTGCCTAGGTGTTCGATAAAATTATTAAACTAAAACTCAGATTGCAAAATTTCTCATATAGAATAGCATTATCAAGTCCTTTGCATATTCAGAAAAACATTGATATATAGGTACACACACATTTTGTGAACATTTGAATCATACTATTTCGGTCCTTAGAGTTAGTCTATTTACAAATGCTTGACAGCACACAACCTCAATTATACCGCACACAGATAACAACTGAAGTACTGTCTACATATTATACATGCAGGGTATTTTACGAAGCGCAATAGGGTCGTACAATTCTAAAAAGGGATAAAGGGAATATTTTTGGTTAAGTATTATAGAACGAATATTAAAACAGTTCTTTATTTTGTCATATTTTTCATTTCTAGTGAATTTGAATTAATATTATTATTATTATTAGTATTATTAT
The DNA here is from genome assembly GCA_016904865.1 of Pissodes strobi. Lineage (NCBI taxonomy): Eukaryota > Metazoa > Arthropoda > Insecta > Coleoptera > Curculionidae > Pissodes > Pissodes strobi. The sequence continues at coordinate 773,878 of MU181926.1, read as the reverse complement.
TATTACCATTATTATTAAGAAATCAGGTAGTTAAACATACGACGATTTTTCTTTTATTAATTTGTGGTTCTGAAAAAAATCGATATTTTTAAATTATGCGCTGGAAAAAGACCTACGACTTTTTAGATTTCGAGGTCATCATCAATCAGTTCAAAAAGTTGTCCAAAAATTCTTGAGAAAGAACAAGTAGTGGTTGTACAGTTTCTACCATATGGTTGTCTATATCACACATTCATTGATCCTCCGTTATTACATGGTTCACTTCATAATCGGTGATTGTTTTCAATGAGTTATCGGAAGTAATTATTGCACAAGTGCATCAAAATTACCGATAATAATGCATGACAGCGTGTCGTATTTTGCGTGTTCGTATTTTGTTCGTATTTTGGACAAACAACCCGACACCGAAGGTGGAGGGCTCTTTTTCCAAAATATGAAAATGACCGAATGCAGTTTTTCGAAGACACGTTCGAATGCAAAATTATCTGGTTATTTTGATGCACGCGGCGCGGCGAGTGTAATTCGGGGGAATATTTCCCGAATAAGGACATGGTTTTATAAAATACATTTTTATTCTTTTTTTAATACAATACATAACGTACAATACATAACGTACATGTAACTGTAAATAAAATAAAAAAGGCAAAAATACGATTTTATTAAATATTTTTTATTTATATCATACCATAGAAAGTACGAAAATACATATTAAAACTATTTTTCCAAAGTGAAACTAAATTACAAGCTGCATGAACTGCAATGAAATACACAATAATTGTAATAATTCATCGTATTCTCGTTAGACAATGCAGATACAGGGAATGCTTTGGTACCGTCATTGCCACGCATTTTTGTGGCTATTTTTTCGTGATGGTTTTCATCTATTTGAGGATATGGCGTTATTGATTTCGTATTAGAATGGCCAGTGATTTTTGTGAGCTGCTGCTTGCTTACGACTTTTTTGCAAGATTGGAGACAGCCGTAGCTCGTAACGCATGGTTAGTTACTTTGATATTTTCTGTATTTAAACCAGATGCTTTATTGTATTTCGTCCAGCCAGGACCATCTCTATACCAGCTTTTGTTTAACTTCCAAGCGGGATTTACAGTGACAAAGAGTCGATTGTTTTTATTCCATCTCGTTTTTCTAGGAATTTTTTGTATAATCGACTGGGACACAAATATGATTTTATTCATTATTAGCCATTTTAATGAAGCGCATGTTTTTTCGCCTCCTTGTGTATTATTAGTAAATACAGGGTCGTAAACGATCCTTCCTGTTTTTTCACCTACGTTATTTTCTTCTTATTCTTTAAAGCATGAAATTAAGTACTTGTGGCCAAACTAACTCAAAAGCAAAAGCAAAAAATACCTCCTTTTGTAATCATTCTGGGGTTTCTTCGCCCATATTTTGAAATTCTTCGTACTGTAAAAAAACTGCACCTTCTTTTCTTTTCTCTGGATTTGTTTGTAGTTATTTCCTCTTGGCTTTTTCAGCATCTCTGGCTGCCTTGTACTCAATGTCAGTAAAAGGGTTAAAAATGATTTTGTATTCGGTGAAAATTTTCTCCATCAGTAACTTTGCGGTTACTTCTCTCAGCAGAAAAGCTCATAAGGTGTCGCCACACTTATTGTCTGTTATGTTTGGTCTTTTATACTAACTGTTTGCTTAATCAAGCAGCACAGACCTTGCAATAGCTTGGTGATTTACTTGAGATTAATAGTTTTATTAACGAAATTAAACAAGAATATTTAACTTTAATCAAACTTTGCATGGATCAAAATTATTTTCAATATAAAAGTTACCAACAACTTGAAGGCACCGCAATGGGCAACTGTTTATGGCTGTTCTTTGCTAATCTCTTCATGAGAAAATTTGAAACTGAAATCAGTCTGGAGATCCAATATTTTCCAAGGGTATTGTACAGGTATGTGGATGACATTTTCGCGATTATTGATACAAAAACTGCTAAAATCGAAGATATTGTAACAAAATTAAACAACCGTTTCACCACGATTAAATTTACTTATGAAGTCGAGAACAATGGCCAACTACAATTTTTGGATACTTTAGTGATTAGGAACACATTAGAATTTAATATTTATAGAAATGTACTGCCACTAACCGATATATTACTAACTCCTTCCACTTCGACCAACACAAAATGGCCAGCTTTCATTTTTAGTACACGGTATGGTTAACTTTCATATCAGTAGAGAAAGATTTAATAATGAAAAAGAGACAATTAAGAATATAGCGAAAGTTAATGGTTTCAATACTAACTTAATAAATAGACTAATAGGCATTTGTTTAGAAAGACTATTCGTTATTACACTTCTTTCGTTAATCAGGATGAAAATACAAAATATGTCTCGATACCATATAACCCTCAGTATACTAGAGGACTCCAAAAAGTTTTTAAGGAAGTAGGTTTAAAATTAGTATGCTAAACTCAGTTTAACGTTAAGACATTATTAGGTGGTCCAAAGAACAAAATTGAAATATTGGAAAGAAGTGGAAATTAAGAAATTAACCCAAACTAGAAGATCTATACAAACGAAATTCAAAGACCATATAGCTCATTTAAAGTATGGTAGACCCAGTAGCGTGCCGTATAGGGGGCCAGGGGGGGCGAATGCCCCCCCCCCCGCCCTCTATCTAACCCGCCTCAGCAAACTGCAAATGGCTCATCATTCGGCGCCCTCGAAATAGCTCGCCCCTCCCGCCCTTATACCCACGGCACGCTACTGGGTAGACCTGAAAAATCAGTGTTGCCAAGCATGGTTCTGATGATAATAGTCATAGAATAACAATTCAAAATTTAAAATTAATTCATAATAACTTATATTAGACACATATGAAAGTATGGAAGTTATTAAATGTAAGAATAGTTTAAATAGAGATAGAGGGCCTATTCCGCATATTACATTCTACTGGTTGACCGAGCGTGACTGGTGTGATTCCAGGAATAGTTCTTTTTGGTTCCGCTTGATTAAGCAAACAGTTAGCATAAAATAGAGTTAGGTAGATTTTAAGTTTAGTTTTAATCATCTCCTGAAGATGCTAACATGGTTAGCGAAACGCGCGAAGAGTGCAATTTTTTTTTCAGTATTGTGGATAAAACTGTGTTTAGTGCATTTTGCCGAAGGTTCCAAACCTCCACATGGTGTGGTGTTTGGTGTTACTTGGTTCGCATTCCATTTTTTCATATTTAGTAATAAATCACTACCGAAACCAGACATTTTTAACAATATATTTTGACTTTACTTTGAGGTTATTTATACATTTTCGCTGTCATCGTAAGTTCACAATGGAATTACCATAGATTCGTACGATACAATTATCGCCGTGGTCTTTCGGTTTCTACAGTGCAATTATCGCTATAATTTTCACATAATTGCGCTCCTCTAACGGGGATACATGAGGGAAATATTCATCATACTCGTAAATTCATGTACTTCTTTCATTTTCAAAGTAGTATTATTTCTAGTCACATAACCTTTGATTTAATTAAGTTCATATGAGCTTAATGGAATTTAATTAGCAATAATATGGTGGTAATCGCAACACTTTTGTTCCCCAGCAGTTTCATCAAAAAGAAATTTTTTCAATTTTGATTTATAATTTTTAGTAATTTTCAAAACACCCTTCTTTAGCATATCGGGGCTTTGTATGCCTTTCTCGCCCAACCAGTTGATAATTTCTGATTTCTTCGAATACCTTGAGAGCCTAGAAAGAAAGCTAGCCCTGTCCATCGCTTTAATAGGATTTTCTGGAGTAAATTTGCTTTTGAACCGAATGAACCGACTCAAATGACTAAAATAAGTTGAGACTAAATGAATCAAACTGAAAGTCGGTTAGACGATTAACCAGCTCAAATAAGTAAACTAAGTTGAGACTAAGTGAAACTAACCGAAAGTTGATTAGACGACTAACCAGAACTAGCCAAATCTATTAAAATTGATTATAACGTATCGGAACCGACTCAAATAACTAAAATAAGTTGAGACTAAGTGAAACTAACCAAAAATTTATTAGACGACTAACCAAAAGTAACCAAATCTATTAAAACTAATATAACGTATTGGAGCCGGCTCAAATAAGTAATATAAGTTGAGACTAAGAAGAAGAAGAAAAAGGAGGAAGGGACTCACCACCCTCCCACCAGCGAGTCCAGAAGGGGCTCGCCAGTGCCCTTGCCCTGAAGGGGCCAAAGTGCCCTGAGGGGGCTTGAAAATGTGATAGTGAAATGACATAATCTAAAATTTAATAGCTACTTAACTATGATATTGGTTCTTTGAACCAAGTTCTAATCCTTGCTCTGAAGGGGCCAAATTTTTAAATTCTCCTTCTTTTAAAAGGTCTCCTTCTTGAATAAACGTTTGATAGTGAAACTAACTGGAAGTTGATTCGACGATTATCCAATATCCAATACTAACCAAATTTATTAAAATTGATTGATTATAACGTATCGCAACTGACTCAAATGACTAAAATAAGTTGAGACTAAGTGAAACTACCCGAAAGTTGATTCGACGATTAACCAAGACTAACCAAATCTATTAAAACTGATTATAACGTATCGTAACCGGTTCAAATGACTAAAATAAGTTGATATTAAATGAATCTAACCGAAAGTTGATTAGCCGAGTAACCAAAACTAACCAAATCTATTAAAATTGATATAACGTATCGTAACCGTTCAAATGACTAAAATAAGTTGATATTAAGTGAACTAACCGAAATTTGAATTGACGACTAACCAATACTAACCCAATCTATTAAAATTGTTTATAACGTATCGGAAACGGTTCAAATGACTAAAGTAAGTTGAGATTGAATGAAAATAAGAATTACTTAAAAATGATCTAAATGTCAGTATAAGCCAGATAAAAGACTGTTTTAACCTCCATTGAATTTTCAAGTATCTTTAATACAATTTTTATTACATCACGTCAAATATTAGGGGGATCATTTTGCCCCGGTCTCCCCTACTTAGAACTTAATTACAAAATTGGTAAATAACTCTTTAGATGCTTTCATGACAAACAAATATTTTTTAATCTTGAGTATTTAAAATAATTTCAGTTTCATATACTCCTAAGGGCAGCCGAGATCGAAATTAGAAGATTGACCCTAGTGTGCTCTATTAAAATGTTGCTTGCTAATGAGATATTAACAGTATTTTGCTTTTGGCGTTAAATGAGAAATGCAAACAAGAGAGTAACATACATAGTAAAGAAACATTTCGGAAGTCGTGCAGTTAAAACAATATACGATCTTGTAATACTTAGCCACTAACGTAGCTTCTGCATATTTTTTGTTTGTAAATAACATTCTAATATATTATGAGCGATCTCTCTAATTAATAATAATTATGTTATGCTACCTAGAACTTTATATTTAAAAGAAATATTTTTGTTGGACATTATTTACTATACATCCTTCACTGGCAATAAAAAATATTGTGTTAGTAATAAAATTAGATGTACAAAATACCTAAGTAATGCAATTCTTAAAATCCTGGAAATAAAAACTAGTTCTAAATTCGCACAGAATTTCAGGCATGCACATCTGGTGTATGCAAAATAAAACATTTTCCTTTATTACTATTTTACTGACGTAATTAACTACACTGGATAAATAGCTGATTTCTGAAAATATCTGAAAAACATGAGTAATAAATTTGCAAGAAGTATCGATTTTGAGTCTACTAAATATTGGCGGTCAATAAACATATAACGAAGAAAGATAGAAACCTAGTAAATATCCGCGTTGTTTTTAAGGCTGTTTTATTGTTTTAAAGATACCTATTTTGATTCAGATCATGGGTGAGTATCGTTAAGGGAGCTTAAATGATAATATTTGAAGATCAAATGTGGTATTTGATATTGAATAATATTAAACTGATTCCTCTTATTTTTCATCTTCTTTATCCTATTGGTATTCTTGCTGCACACAAAGCAGAAAATTACGAGAGAAAAAAAAAGAAATGGTGGCAATAAAATGAGTAGTCAGGATCATCAATGTCGATAGTTATAAAGTTTAGATTAAATTAAAAAAAAAGTTATACTCGTAAGCACTGTTAAATTGGTGTCGTAAATACTACGTTTTTATGGAAGTCATAATACAATATAGAAATAATATATTTTGCAACTACATTTTCAGTCTTGTGCCCGATCATTAAGGTCCCTAGAATATTGAAACGATAGCTTGATCTATGTCTCGCCCATAAACTTTCAGAATTACTGAGAGTCTTGCATCTTTCGATTTTAATCATCTGACATCTTTCGAATTCAGTATGCCCCAATAAGCGTAAGGTAAGGGGATGTCAAGGTTATAAATCCTCTTGTGATACATTAGGCTTATATTTTTCTCATGACGCCCTGCACGTATTAGCCGTGCGTTCGCGGCGAAATCAAATAAAATATGATAGGTTACCAAATATTTAAAAATTCTACTGCGTTATCGCTTGCATGGCGGCGGGAAAGGTCGGTCTACTGTTTACATTTGCAACTGCACGCACTTAGATGATACCTTCAGACCCAAATAAAAGTAACTACTTGCTTTTTTTTGCATCGTTGGTGATACCTTGGGTCTCACCGACTGCAGTCGTTTTAAATGTAAGAATCAGATTTCCGAGTTTATTTATGGTCAGAGGAATATTCTTGTTATTTCCCAAAATAATACTTCTTCTTCTTAAGAGCCTTTAACTGCCTTGAAGCTCGAACAGTGGGCCTTTAACCTAGGCTTGGATTTGCCAGAAATCCACAATCTTTCTTCGGAGTAAGGTGGTTCTAGGTTTGGAAAATGTGGATCGGAATTCAGATGACATGGAGACCGTAGGCAATATGAGCGATTTTTCGGATGAGGAGCTTCTTGCTCCTACCTACCAGAAGACTAGAGAAGTTGGTCACGTAGTTGTCAATTTAAACCATGCTAATTCAATTTCCAAACGAGAATATTTCACCGAATTAAAGCGACCAGTTGCCTACCTAAATAAATTTCGGATAAATTTTTCGATGACGTTACGTTGCCCGTCTTACGAATATTCGCGAGTTGATGCTAACAGTCGTTCTCTGGAAACACCCGAATATGAAAGAGGAATATTTCTTGGGGTTTCCATGCGGATTGGCATCCATGGTCTATCAAGGATTATGATGTACTGGACGCGAAGCACAAGAGTACTCTGATAGCACTTAAAACCTGTAGAAGATCAAAAAGTTTCCTAAGAAGAAAGATACTTGGATAGGTTCTGGAAATAAGGCTCACAATGAACATGGGGTCAAGAGAATGCCGTTAAAATAAAGGAACTCAAGATATGCCAATAGATGAACCATTCCATTTCAGTCCAATCCCGTAGGATTGAGACATTGCCTCATGACAACATTAACGGGAGTATCATTAAACTTTTATCTTTACGAAGGAAAGGGACCGTCTGTAGAGTCGTCTTGCAATGAAAACACCCAAAAAAATTGATGTAGGAGATGGAATGGTACTGAAATTAAAAGAAATCCTGCGAATAAGAGTTTCACTCTTCACCGACCGATACTTTACCTCGATTTCGTTAATTGAGGTACCCTTCTTGGTACAGTTATAGCTTCTAGGATTCCCAAAAACGCAACTTTTCTAAATGGTTTTCAGATAAGAAAATCAGGCCGTGGTTCACAAGATGCGCTTGTTAGAGAAATTGAAAAGATTATTCTAATTAAAAAGTTCGATTTTAGGCTGGTACATTTCGCTTCCTCTTGCTCTGATGATCAAAGACTGAAAATAAGTACATTAACATTAAACAACTGTCACAGTTAAAAATTTTGACCGTAACTTTTTCTGAACTTGAATAAATAATAATTACTTATTCTATGCAGTTTTATTCATATCTAAAGTGAATTCGCCAGACCAGGGCGTTAATATAATCAAATTGTCCCCATCCTTAGCCTAAGCAGAAATTAACGTTTATTTTAGTGAAGGGACTATTCGAATACAAATAATCGAAGTATTCGATTCTGGCTTACATTCGAATGCCTTCGATTCTCAACGAAGGATTCGAATACTAGCACTATTCGAATGCGCTAACAACGAACTAATCGTCCCTCGAATGCTGGTTGAATCGAAATCAAATATGAATCGGCACAATTCGCGTCAAATGCGATTATAATATAACTTGTTCGATTATGCTGGTCTGCCGTCTGAGCAACAAATAATAGCGGGATCTGTTTTGTATTATGGTGAACAATAATCAAAAACGCTATACTATAAAAAGTATAAAATAGAGTAGATTAATTATTACTGTGGTAGTTTTTTAATTGTTGAATATTTTTCTTCTGTAGTAAACATATTATTAATTTTAAATGCGGTAATCGGCAGGTGTGACATACATATTTTTGCAATATTCAGATAAGATAAGGATTTTTGGGAATTCAAATTTAAATTATTAAAAAGTGAAGATTTTAGTAAATCTTTAATAAACTTTTACATAATACCTAAACAAAACAACTTTTAACCAATATTTTATTTTTTAATTGTGAATCCTTTCCCTAATCTTCGTAAAAGATTTTGCCCTTATGCTTAAATGTATGAAGAATGAAGACCTCAAGATCAAACAATCCAGAATCAGACAATTTGTAAATTTGAATTCGAGAACGAGACTTCGAAGTCACTCGAAATCTCGAGAGGTTGAATCGCTAATTGAAACATTTGGGATATCGCGACTAATCCAAATAATTCGATTCTTTGTATTCGAATAAACATTCGATTCTCAGAAGTATTCGAATGCAAGATATTCGATTCTAAAAATCATCCGATTTTCCCTTCACTAGTTTATTTTAATTTAGATCTATATGACCAATTTCTGCAGTGTAAATATATCGGAAGTAGATGCATAGGTACTTAATTTATATTGAACAATTTATATTATTACCATCAGATGTTCAAATAAATCGGTTTTAAATGTAAATACTTAGTTCTATGTTCAAATATCGCGCTATCATGGCAGCCTCAAAACATGAACGTGTACTTGGGTATTATTTATTTTTGGGGCAAGATATTTTAGAATTATTTAAAGATTGCATTTGTCCTGTGATATTGATTGTATTTTGATTTTCGTTGAATATTGGTTTAGAGTAAATTAGTTCGTAGAAGTTTTCTACGGGAAACAGCTTTAAACGGTCAATAAATTCTAGCTGTGCCTCGGTGACGAGTCGATACTGACTATCATCGGATAACCTACTATTGACGAAGGAAAGGTTGGTAGTTTTTTTTTGTTACGAGAGTCGAGATTTTTCTTCGAGTTTCGACGACTGGCTTGGAGAGAGAAAACGTGACTTTCGATGTGAATATAGCAAGTTTGGAATAATATTTTCGCTATCATTAGTTTGGATTTCTATAACTTAGCTTAAGTGAAATTCCGAGTATCTGAGTGGCAAGTACCTATTTGTCCTATATTGTGCCGAGGCACGTAATTTTCAAGATTGGAACTTTACTACCTCTTTGCTTTGAGGGATTTGTTACGTTCGGAAGACCGTAGAACATCAATCTCTATTTTCTTTGTCCATGCCAGAACTAAGGATATTTTCTTGGAATCGGATACAATAGGAAAAAATTCTTCCTTTGTCTAGCCTGACTGAGGTACTCAAAATTGTGGAGAGAGTTTTGTTTGCCTTCTCTTGGCATTTAAATATTCTCTTTGCTTCCTTACTGGTGGCACTGTACCCAGCGTGTTTTAGAACATTTCCAGCGTCATAGTGTAGGCGTGAACCTACATTTTGAAGAGCTACCTAGTTCCAGTGAATAACCTCCTAAGAAGTTTCATCAGCAAGCTAGAGTCTACCGATGTCTTGGCTATGTTATAAGGATATGTAAGATAAATGTTCTTTTCCTATATAAGAACATAAAATTTTGCATTTCGGAATTATATGGTTATTTTATCACGTAAACTAAAAGTATGGTTTGCTATTTTGTAAGCCAAGTGTGCGATGCAGGGTATGATGTAAGCATACTTATTTGCTGGGTTTTAATACTGATATTTAGTATCAAGTTCGTTATAGTTTAAGTGATTATGAATATGAACTTTGATCGACTGCTAGCCTAGACCTATTATAAACTAATCTTATGATTTTAAGTCATTTAATTACTTGGCAAAAATCATTTTATTAAGAATTAAGATCAGTCAGTA
>MU181926.1:745665-763304 GCA_016904865.1 Pissodes strobi | reverse complement strand
AAATTAATAACATTTTTAAACACCATGCCTTCTAGTCAATCGAATGTACAAGCCGCACACCAAATTTCGTGATTCTAACTTTTTTCGTTTTGGAATAAAACGTAATATCAATAAAGGTCGGTAGTCTATCATCTTAATGATTGCCATTATTCACTAGGATGGTTTCAATAATAAGTTTCAAGTTACATTTTGACTATGTGTTGAGTAAAATTATCATATAAAATAAAATCAGTTGCCATAAAGAGAAATTGTTGACGTCGTTTTCGAAAAAAGAAAAACTAATTCATGTTTTATGCCTTACATTTAAAATTCAGATATCTCAAAAGAAATCTTGCCTATGCATTAAGAACACCCCCTGTAATTGGTTTAGAGATACACGAATCTGCACGTAAACTAACCTATAACTACACGTATTTTATTGTTGTCACGAATCTCTCAAATGAAGATGTTAATTCACTATCTTGCTTCTGCATCTGTAAAGCTGTAACTTTAAACCCCGACTTCTCCACAATGAAGATTCAAAATGAAGATAAGTGAGTTCTGCAAATCTCGCGGTTCGTTTGTATACTTTATTAATGATTTCGATTGTGTCTCAGATAACTTTATAACTTAATTATTACGTGTGCCTTCTTTGGTTTTCGAATCCCAAGAAGATTAACAGCACATGAATCTGCTTTTGATGTTACACGGTAAAAAATACAAGTTACATCTGCAGAAAATTGCATTCCATATTAATTATATATAAACGTCTTCACGCTGTGTAGATCTTGTTTAGATAAAAATATATAACAAAATAAGGTCAAATTGACAAAATTTCTACAATGGCACAAATTGTAACTCATTGATACCCTACAGTGAATATTGTAGTGATATTTAGTGAAACTCTTATTGAAACGTTTTTTATGTTCTCGACATATTGAGAAACATTAAATGTATTTTCAACAGAGAAGTTATGAAATTAACAGTTTTAATTTTATATTCTTTTGGAACCAATAGAGACGAAAATATTTCATCCTGTCACTGAACACAGTTATAAACTGTAGGTATGATGCAGGGGGTATGAATTTTTGAGACGTGGCGGATAGTGCGAATTAAACTAAAAGCACGATTGGGAGCCTGCGACAAGGTTATCGAGAAACCGGCGCGGCGATACAAACGAAAAATAATCTGGCTGTATGAGCAAAACAAATGCTCTTCATAATCTATTTATTCGCGTTTAAGCTCTTTAGACCCAAAATATGCTTACCAAATAGTTAAAAAATGAGGTGTAAGATATCCACCAGGTAGTTATCAGTGATTAATCTTTAAAAAAGAGATTACATGAAGCAGACTGTCGTGCTCGATGAACCTGTTGGGATTCCTATGCTATCATTAGACTGAGTTTAAGAAGATATCTGATAAGAACAAGACTGAGCTGATGTACTCTTTATCGATGAATCCAAATTTTGTTTTAGGCTAGATTCTATAAAACAGAGGGTGTGGAGAAGTCCTGAAAATAAAAATTGATTGCAAACTGTGCAAGAAGTGGATAGATCCCATGATAGAACAGTGATGATTTGAGCTGGGGTTGGAACTGGCTATCGAACTGATTCCTGAATGCATATCTGGATACCGTTCTCCAATCTGTTATCCTTGCACATACGTAAAAAGTTCTGGATGATTTCTTCCTTATGCATGCCTACGCACGACCACAGGTTGCCAGAAGAGTTAATTATTGCATAGATTAACAAATTAGAACATACCGTTCGTCAAAAGCTAAAGAGGCGGGGCCTAGAGGAAGCTACAAACCTTCAAATATGGGAGGAGCCCTTAAATTGTGTACGGCTTGAGCGAAATGAAATGGACAATTTAACTAGGAGTAAGCCCAATAGATGCAGAGCAGGTGATTAGCAGGATGTTGAGATATGTGTGTGTCTGTTTTTATATGCCGGTGTCTACTCAAATTGTAACGTGACATGGGTGCCGGTTCCGTTGATTCGTTTTGTGTTGCTTAAGTGATGTTCTGGTTGGCTTGTTGAGAAGAGTTAGTGATTTTCTTGAATCTCGAGAAAAGATTCACAAATTTTTGGAATGTTTAGAGCGTCGTCTCGCTTACTGGGCTGTTCATTATTTTCGATTTCTAGGGCTCCTCTGATTATATAAGTGGTTTACTGTGGCTGGTGGCTACTCATCTGGCGTTGTTGAAATCGACGTAGTGTTATATTGGTAAATGTTGTTATTAAGATGCAGCTGAACTATGCCTCATTATGTCGCTGTTTTTGAACTCCTGGAATCTAGTTCAAATTCATCTATTTATCTGCCTTTTGCAAGCCTTTAGGTAGTCTCTGCAAGGGATGCTGTACGCTCTTTGATTTTCTAACTTTACTTTTTCTTTTGCGTTGTTTAAGCGCGTTCGTTGTTTATTTATTTCATTTAAATCTTTCGGCTAGTTGAAGAGGTTTGCGATGACTGGTGATAGTGAGAATCCTGTGGGGGTACCATTGGTTTGACGGCAGATCTAGTTATTAAACATGGAATAGGTATATCGGTGCTGGAAAATCTTCATGCATGACGATCTGATATAGCGCTTCCTCGACAAGTATGCTGAAATAGAGTGAGACGATATGTAAAGTTGCAAGAATAGCGTTTCGCCTCATCTGCTGGCAAAATCGTTATTTTCTTATTGTCCTTGAGAGTTTTAAGAGCATAGACTCCCGCAGGTTTTAAATCTAATGTGTGGTCGGCTTATTTTTAATACACGGTCAATCTACAATCTCACTTGCTCAGCTTCCTCTTCTAATTTCTTGTCTAGTATTGCTTCTACGTTAAAGATGATATCTTCTATTAGTATTATTTTAGCAGCTATTGTAAAATTGAAAGCGTTGATAAGTATTCTACTTACAGCTTCCGCAAGTTGGTGATGCGAGATCTTGTAAACTACTTGGTTGGTGTCCAGTATTCCTTCCGTGTGCCCTGCTTTACGTTCTTGCGGGATTTCGAACTTTTCTCGAGCTTCTCTGTTTTAAGACTGGTGTCAGATTTCTTGCACCATATCATTTTATCTATGTATGTCCAAGGTAGCGGATTGATATCCTTGCCGTACTGTACATGGTGATCACGTATAATTTCAACTATGCTGGGGTTTGGAACAGAGTTTTTACACTCGACGCGCGTTTCGCTAACCATATTAGCATCATCAGGAGATGATTAAAACTTAATTATTAATCCCTAAAACTTAACCTAAGTTCAATTGTTCCTTATATATTGACACCTGAAAATAATTTGACGAACGGTATGTTCCAAACGGCCCACTTTAGATCAAAATGGTTAACACCTTCCCTTATTGGTTTTTCATGAACTACCTAGTGGTACCACCTTCCGTACTGACAGAAAGTGATGATTTTGTCACGTCCTATCGGAAAACTGGTACTTCGTGTTTTAAATAGTACAACCTTATAAAAATAATCAATATGACACGTTTTAAATTAGCCAAATATTTCCGTTTATTTTGTTGAAAAATACCTTAATTTAAGGATTAATAAGGCGAATAATTCTATTTTAAATATTAGTTTCCCATAAAAGTGTTAAATTTTTCAAAAATAATTTCAAAATATCTCGTTTATCAACTGTCGGGGGTCTTCTATTTTACCAATTATTTGCCTGCCATGTTTCTGCAGAACTTGTGTATCACTCCCTATTGTAAAAATGACGTATTTGGTAGGACGAAGTCATATTTTTTTATTAAACCCACACACACACACACACACATGGGCATTTTGCTTGATATAAAATTAAAAATGCTTAGTGATGGGAAAATTTCCATTTACCATTACCGGAAAACGACAAAACGGGAGACACAAAACGGTGAGCGCCATAAGCTACCGACTGATTAGTTAAATGTCGACTTATACGTAAGAACCTTTTAAAACATCATTTTATATTCAGTTTCTAGTTTATTAAATAAGGCATCAAATATATTACATACATTTATGGAAAAGTCCGCCAACTTAATGCTTAAGCGTCGTATAAGTTCTTACAATTCTCATTTTTGAAACAAAAATCAGAGATTTATATATACCATTGAGCAAAGTTTTCTTTTGTGTATTTCTTCGTCAACATTTTCTTTCTTTCTTAGCGATACAAAAAGAAATACCAAATAATTAATTTCAATTTCTAGATTATTTCAATATATTTGTTTATGTTCGGCACACCACACAAAAGGAAATGCCTATACCACCCAACGAGCGGTGCGTGTGCAGAGATGACGGTGGACTTTGGACTTGAAGCGCTGTAGGTTGTAGTTTTCGAGAAAGACATTACTCGGAAGTCCATTCCAGAGCGCGGTAGTCCTCTAGAAAAGGGAATCCCGTAATAGCGATATCCAAGGTGTTCGTAACTGAATCGCATGTTGATGAGTAGCTGGTGTCTGACGGGTGTTTCTGTTTGTCACAACTCTGGGCGGAATCATAAATACCAGCTCATTCGAACACCTTCCGTAGTATTATCGATAGCAAAGAGATAGGTCCGCCACTTTTCTTCGATATTCAAGGCTATCAAGCTCTTTAGTCAACTCTGGGCCATCAACAAGGCGGGATGCTCTCCTCTGTATGGAGTCCTGGTCTCCTCTGTATGGAGTGTTTGGGTGTCGGGCTCCACACACGGAAACAGTATTCCAGAGATGGTCTTATCTGGGTCTTTTAGAACACTAGAACAGTAAAAGCTGTATATATAACTTTTTGTCCCATAGAGGACTCCTAGGTTTTGTGCTGTTGCCTTGGCGATTTTGGTGACGTGACGCGGAAGCCATATTGGTGATCGCTTATGATACTTGCCGATTCGAGACATTTAAAGAGCTGTTCGTTGATCAGTTCCTCCATGACTTTGGACATGATGGAAACTAAGGCAATTGGACGGTAGTTATTTGGAATCGTTTTTTACCTTTCTTCGGAATTGGTTGCACCTAAGCGCATTTCCAGCTAGAAGGAAATCATGCAGTTCTGTATGATAGAGAGAAAAGCCGCATAGTGGAGCAGCAGCACATTTTTAAGCACTATTGCGGGGACGCCCTCCGGTCCTGTGATCTTGTTAGTGTCTATGCCATTGAGTATTTATTTCATTGCGCGTTGACGAAATACCAGACCTATCATTGAGGAATGCACTCTCGGGATAGTTGGGGGTTGGGGAGCCTTTCCGTGAGGATCTAAGGTAGAATTTGATGCAAACATTTCAGCAAGAATGTTTGCTTTTTCTTTGGTCGTTTCGGTACTAAGCAATCATCTTTGGTCACTGGTGGGATTGGCATCTTTGAGAAACCCTGATTGATAGCTTTGGCAACTGACCAAAAAGATCTCGATCCATTAGGACAGTTGAGAAGCTTGTTCTTGATCTGTTCGTTTTATCCCTCCTTGCTCTCGTCAATGGTCTGCTTACACTGGTTTCTAGTCTTGATAAATATATGTTTTTAGCATTAACCGCTTTTAAGCAGATTTTCCCAAACCATGGTTTACTGTTTGAGATACGTGTCATAGAAGATGGGATGAAAGCTTCCATAGCAGCTAAGATAACTTGAATTGTCTCATCAGCAGAATTGAAGGTATTTTAATTTCTAAAGCAGACATCTTTCCAAGGAAAGAAAGATAAAAGTCGCGAAGATCACGCCACTCTGCATATTTGTAGTGACAAACCTTTCGGAATACCTGTGGCTCCTGTGATTTCATAGTAAGTTCACAGGTTGCGGAGATAAGATTGTAGTCTGATAAGCCCAACGGAGGTTAGACCGTTAAAGGTCAGGATTAATTGTTAAGAATATATTTAACAGACTAGCAAAGTCTCTTTGACGCTCAGCGATCCTGGTAGTTTCGTCAACTAGCTGAGTAAGTCCGCGACTAATAGCAAAAGTCTCGGCTTCTCGTCCTTCATCGTTGTTTTTGTTGGAGTAATTCAACCAGAGGATGTTATGTACGTTGAATCTGCAGAAAATCAATTTGATTGGCAAGATTTGAAAAGGCTCTTTTTGATGGTATTCGCTAGGTGGTCTCTGTATGAATTGGTTGCTCGATCTGTGCTTAATTTGAACTAGATGACATCGGTGCGCATGTTTCTTCTCGTTGGCAACATTAATCGTCTCATATAAAAATAGCTCTTCCGAGTTATGTGGAAATCGGGAGTAAAGGTCATATTCGTGTATATTCCACTGAACATAGTGCTTGATTTCCCTTTTGATTCTGACAGAGCTAAAATATAAGGCTTATTTGATGTTAGGTGCTGGTGGATCAAATAAATATTTGTGTTGATGCCTCTTATGTTTCAGAAGTCCAATCGCAGTTTGGGTTAGTTTGGGTTAGCCTGATGGTCTCCACAGGGCAGCCTCCACCCGTAGATCCGAATGGGAGGCAATTTTACCTCCGGAGTATTTTGATCTGGGAGGCGCCTTCATGCAATCTTTCTTCTTCAGCCATTTCACTCAATTGATTTTGCAATGATTAATTTAAAAAAAAAAACGTCAAAAGCTCTATATTGTTAAAACTTTGTTAAAATCATTTTACAAAGATTAATTTCATACACTTTTATAAAGTATGTGAAAGGGAAAAAAGTATTACAATTACTTACACAATGTGAACACCAAATAACAACGGACCTTTGGTGGATCTTTGGCGAAATTCATGACAAAAATGTTCTAGCCGAAACGCTTAATGGTATCAGTGTTATAACTTTTTTTAAATTCGTGTTTCAAATCTCGTCACACACAATACAAGTTTTAGTCAAAAATTATTTCGACAGAATTGAACAAACGTCGTTCAAACCTAAAATATATTACAAATTTGGAAAAGGTTCTTTGGATCTTACTTACCGCGACAAGGGCTTGGATGCAGTGTGCAATTAGCATAGTAGCCAGTGCAGGCGGGGGTGATTTTCGAGGGGGGAAGCACCGGCCCCCGCTCCTTTATTCCTATCCACTGCTCACTTTTCGAGGCCACAATATGGCCACATCGATAGAAGGTTCTCATTTAACATACTGGGCATAGATCGTCGGTTGCTCACAGTTCTTATATATCTGTAATAAAAGAAAGAAAATAGTAATAATACACCAATACACTTATCTATTTTTTACAAGAAATGATCTTGGCTTTATTAGCCTCTTGAACAGTTGGTCTTTAACTGTTCTTGATTATTGACAAAGTGGTTATGCGTATACATTGATTTAAGTTCCATATATGGCTTATAAATATTCAAAATCATGATTATTCTTGAACAAGGCGTGTGAATCTTGCGAATTTTAAATTAGTTGGAAATGGATATAACTTTAAGGCAGGATATTGATCTAAAAAATAATTATATTAACGACTGTATTTCAAATCTACGTACATAGTAGCAATATTTAGCAACAAGGGTGGTACTTTTCTAGATTAGTTTACGTTCTCTGATTATACGAAGCTACTTTCTCTATTCTTAAATGGTGCAGCAAAGGACTTTGCGCAATTTAACAAAGACAGAAGGGTCATGTATTGGGTTAAAAGTAACAGTTGTTTATTATTAGTGTGCAAATTATTTCATCGCAATAAAACATGTAGTTTAACTGAACTATCACCCGCCGTGATGCTCACGTCACGCTACGCCACATGACTTGGCTCTATTCGGTGATCGTTTGCAAGATACTATGTGAGAACAATAGTAGCTAAACCCCACGCAAAACAAATGATGCCGAGTCGGCCCGAACGAGTTTCCTTATTTACCCTTGTCTATACGATCTGGCGAAATGTGTCGAAGAGGCCTCGTGGTCTAGTGGTACGATTCTGGGTTTCCGGTATGACGTCCCGCGTTCGATTCCCGTCGGTGGCAAGAGACTTTTTTCTTTTTTTAAAGGTTTTGTTTGTTTCTTTTTGTAAATTTGGGTTAGTTTTGGTTAGTTTTGTTTGGCTGCGCCTCGGAGCGAGCGAAGCGAGCGGATGGCCATGCGTGAAGTTAAGATTGATTTCGAAATTCGTTCGGGCCTACTCATTTTGCGTGGGGTTTAGCTGCTAGTTGTGAGAACACGTTTAAATCTATTAAGGAATGTTGCATAACTACAACATGGAGTATGAAAGTAGTTCATCTAGCGGTAATTAATTTTGAGAAGAATGTATTGCTGGATTGCTGCATTAATAATATAAGAACGCAGCCGCCAAAAAATATTGAATGCACTTGATGTCAGTGATGTCTTTCCGTATTATAGTCTATTCATTTGAAAGGCGAAGTGACAAAAGAGATAAAAAGATAAGGGCCACCTAGTGGGTAATAAACCAAACGCGGGGGCCGTTTACCTGTAGTTCGGATTATAAAACGTATCGTAGATACACTGTCAACTTATTTTCTATTGTAACAAGTCCCGAGTCGTGTATCAGTTCAGAATAATAAAGATCTTCCCCAAAACGTTAAAATGTAACAGATTTAAGCTTAAATGAACAAATCATAATTAGGAATGTGTTTGAATTATATCAACAGTGAAGAAGTGGTGAAAATTTTAATTTAATTCCAATATAATTTCAAAATTCTGTCGTATTTTTCAAAAATGTTAGTCCAGAGACTCCTATTATCGCATGAGGTTAATTTGCATCATAATTTTAGATGATTTATTACTTCGCCTTCCAAACGGATTGACTAGAGCCGGTGAAAGATGATAACACAGATGAAAGACCCTCAGTCTCTAGTTCCTACTCATCCTTTGCTTCAGTAACATTTGTTCGTTCTTCACGGTCTTTTTCCATCATTGTGATTACTATTTTGAAACCTGTGATGAATCCTCAGAATATGATTAATTTGAGTTCTGGAAATTTTGAGGTGAACTTAAGTGAGAAATGCGAACGAAAATCAGGAGCTCTTGCATGTTAAATAAAGGGCTAATTAAAAGAAAATAGAAGCAAATATATCGCGTGTATTAGCTGCGCCATGAAGAAAACATTGTAAGAGAGATTTATAGACTCTCATAAGTTTGTCACATAACAGATTTTCCTCTGCTTGCACATAGGCAAGGAAAACACTCGTATTGGCCGATCTTCATCGTTGAATATTCGAAGCCTTCGCATCATCTTTAGAAATATTCAAAATTACCTTAGACAGACAATTAAGGAACAAGTATTTCACCCAAGCGCAACAGGATAAATACTTTCAGGGCAAAGTGAATTATGTAAACTTGTATGTCTAATTCAATTGCCTTTTTATAGAAATTCTGATACTTCAGATAAATAATAGTGAGTAAGAAAGTACTTTGTAATATTAGCTGTACCACAGCCTTTGCATGCAAAACGCTACTTTCAAAACTAGACATACAAATAAGTATTAATGTAGATTAGAAGCGATTATGTATAGTACCAATGATACTGACATCTTCTAATAGAGCATTCAGAGCAAATAATCCTATTAAAACCTAAATTCATTATTGCTTTCTTGGATCATATAGTGGATATTGGGTGTCGGGGAACACCCCAACAAGTGTAATTTGTCCTTTTTCAACTTATAGTTTGGTGATAACACCCTGTACGTCCGTAGTATGATTGAGTCATAGTTAAAATCGGAATAAACTTATTTCACCCCAGGTAAACAACAATTTGTGTATTTAAAGCTTCACATTTCAGTTCCTCCTTAGTCCGAAACTGGATTGTCGATAGAATAGATTCTAATATATGAAATAATCCCTGAACATCTAGTTGTCACTCTCCGGTAAGGAAATCGTTTTTAAACTTTTAAATTCAGTAAACAACAATATGTCAAATAAAGAAAGAGCATTTTTTACCCTCTCAAATGCAATAATGGGCTCGCCACCACCGCGCCGTTCCCGCTTTCCTATCCACTTCTAGAAAAATTAGATTTTAGTGCAGTATAATCGTTCACTTGTAAAGCAGCTAAAAAGTTAGCTCTGTTGGTGCCAAAATATTGAGCCATTTTCTCATTTTGTTTGCATTGTATTCTGTTCTCCGTGTCCAAGCTTGGATAAGGAACTCTTTTAGACGATTTTACAGAAACAGAAACGCCGTAGCATCTCTCGTCTCTTCTGGTCCTGTTGTTGAAGAACGAAGTAGGTAAAATGGCGGCTGGAAATTTGTAGTAGACAAACCTACTCCTGTACCCGAGATTCAAATTAAATGTTCGAAGTCTTACATCCCTGGTGATGTTAAATTGAGAGACTTGAAGAACACGTAAAGTAACAAGGTATTTAGAGTTATATGAAATATAAGAAATATTAATTAAATTCAGTAAAGCATGGAGTTCATTTTAAATTAAATTATCAAGAAGTTTTCTTAGACATTTAGTAATAGTTAAGCTGATGTACAGTATTTAGTTTCATGCGTGAAAGGATAAATGCATGAAAGTAGTTAGAAATCATTGTATATATTAATCATATTTAATGCAAATTAATTCTTGCATTATTAAAGTCCGTGATACCTAAGATACATGTTGCAATACACACCCTCTGAATAAAACCCCCAACAACCTATTTTGATTCCGTCCACTAATTAAAGTGGTTAATTATAAAGTTAATTACCACCCCCTCCTTATGGTGATAAAGGATTTAAAGAATTAATTGTTTATACCGACCACTGGGTGTTTTGATACTTATGATAACTTTTTTAATAGGGCAGATGGGAATATATCCTTTATTTTGTGGAAAAAAGAATCTCAAGTTTTTGTTAAATGAACCTCACAATTAATATCAAATCAAAACTATAATAAAATAAACAGTTTTAAATTCTGAATCTGCCCTATTTTAATGTGCACAATTTACTTTAAATTTTTTTAAACTTCACACAAACCGGCCAGCCAGACTTCCTACTTAACAAAACAAAAACAATGTATTTAAAAGAAATAATAGTTGTTTTGAAATCAAAGGATTTGCAGTTACCTCTGATTAAAACTTTGCTTATTAATTTTTGTAAGAGAAATTTCCACCCGTGTTATCTGATCGGAATTAATTGCCAAACGTGGGTAGTTATAAAAATAAATAATCAAAATTGACAAAACAAAAAATAATTCAAGAAAATACCAAGAGTGTTGGAAAAAATCTCTAATGATAGATATTTTTTTCTATTCCTAAACGTCTAGAAGACCTAGAATATCCTAAGTGAAGTTTGGGAGAGAATCTTAATAGTCAGGGCACTAAACCATCCCGCAATGTTCTTAAAATTTTATCTATATTAATAATATTGGCAAAATAATAAAAAATAGAAAATATTGGTTTTTTATTACGCATGCATCATAATCAACGATTATCGCACGCTGCAGCGTGCTTAAAATGATGTTTATGATGCGCCTACTTTTTTAAAGGTTGCTATAGAAACATTTGATCATGTCAAATGTGACAGATTAATATATTCGTCAATATATCCCTTAAGTTTAATATTTAAAACATTTTTGAGATTATGATGCATTCGTAATAAAAAATAGCGTATGATATACGTGTATAAGAGGCCTATAAAGCCCTTGGGACTTACAAAACACTCCGCTGCGCGTCGTGTTTTCAAATATGTCGCGCGTGCTTTAAAGGCCCTCTTATACACTTATATCATAATATACTATTATATATCGTCTCTATAATTTATATATTTATTAAATCTTGCGTATTATAATCAGTACTTTGTTTTGGTTTAGTTGTTATGGTTAGATCTTTATAAAATACATCGATATTTTAAAAGCGTGTATATCAAGGAGAATCAAGCGGACACTGCTCGATCGTTTTTACGAAATATTTGAAAAAATCCCGGGAAAAATAAAAACCCATATTTTTACTACAAATTTAAAGATTTGGAATTTTGCACTTTCAAAGAATTGAAAAGTTTGTAATACATTCATATAAATTATTATTTGACTGCTGTTTATTTCCAGCTTCCATTTATAAACTGAAACATAATATTACTGAGAAAAAAATATTGTTATTATTTTTTTAAATATAATTTGTGAAATAAATTTGTACAAAGATACATTATGGCATAGCACTTTGGGTCCTATAGACCATCACACAAAGGACTGGCCAAGAATTCCTGGAAGAAGACATTTTGGGATAGCAATCAATAATGAAAATTTCATCT
This sequence comes from Pissodes strobi, assembly GCA_016904865.1. Classification (NCBI taxonomy): domain Eukaryota; kingdom Metazoa; phylum Arthropoda; class Insecta; order Coleoptera; family Curculionidae; genus Pissodes; species Pissodes strobi. Next base: position 751,266 of record MU181926.1, on the reverse strand, counting down.
TTAAGTTCATGTTGAGCACAAAGTATAGGTACTGTGTACCTTATATACACTCGTTTATATGTAAGTTATGTCCAAAATAAAAATGTCTATCCCCTTATCTCAGAAACTGTTAGAGATGGAGAAAAAAGTTTTATACAAAACTTTTTTCGAATCAAATATAATTTTTCTTTACTTATTTTTTTATATACAGGATGTTTAGTTTTTCTGATACAGGTATCAATTTTTTAATTTTAAATCTAATACCCCATATAAGATGTTGCTAGAGCCCGGCGATATATTGTTTGCAGGGTAGATCTCTGATAGTTAAGGAGGTAAAAGTATTTTCTTTACTAAAAACAGAAAAAACGGCAACGTACAATAAATAGGCCATAATTATATTACTCGAATGTTTTTGAACACTTATGCTATTGCTCTTTAAACGAAATCCAAAAATGGGGTTTCTTATGTTTAAATGTTTCCTAATATATACATGGTATTTTTTAAGACCTTACAAACTAAGGCATAAAAAAATTAAAAGTTCATATTTTTATATAGGATACCTTGTAAATATTGCTCGTTCACTCCATTTATGCATACTTCAATAAGTATTACCTATACCAAAGATACATACATGGATCTTTGCCTATACTAAAAATATGTTTATTTTTTGCTTCCTTATAATTTTTTACATTTTTGTGTTATTTCTCAAAATCAACGCAAATAAAAAACGATACAACTGCCAAATTTACTTAGAGAGAAATTTTATATACAATAGTTACTTAAAGAAAAAAAAAATGAATCCTCGTTTTCAGCAACATAAGTTGTAAGTATTAATTTCAATTTATTATGGGTCTTTCGAACTGATGCTCCACTTCGGTTTAAAGTTGCAATTTCCCCACTCTAATTTCGTTTTCCAAAACTTCAATATCTTCGCTGCGGTTATGATAAACTTTATTATTTAGTGTTCCCCATTAAAATAGTCCAGGCCATTGGATATCTCAACCCCCCCCCCCCTTCTCCCTTAAGATATTCGAAATAAAAAAAAGATCATCCTCCTACGAAATTCCCTTAAACTTAAACTTTATAATTTTGAAAACTTACTGGTACTTACAAATTGTAGCTTTAGTCCGCGGCACAGTAAATCACATAAACATCAACATGTATTACAAAACAGTCGTAATGAAGTCATACAAGAAAATTAAATAGCCAACTGAAGTAAAAAGAGCAAGCGATTCGTATTATAAATATAACGACCTAATGATGAGTTCAAGTTCGCGTAGTTCTTAAGGAATTTAAAAAGAGATGAAAATATAAATTAATATTAAATAATTTGGGATGGTACCAATTACTTTAAGAGAATAAATTGTGGTTTAGTTCCTGTAGTCACATAAGTGAATTTTTATATAAATATATAATATATAACATTTATGTTTTAAAGTTTTAAATAAGTGCTTATATAAATTTTGATTTTAAAATCTGCTAGAGTGGCTAATTAGTACCTAATTATAAAGAAATTATTGAATACTTTTTTTAAATTTAGTTACATATTATGACTTAGGCTAGTTTTCCAGGGTGCAGTTTCTTCATGAATAATTAAATAATTAGCATTTACTTTACAATAGAGCCTACGGCTCTGGCTCCAAGGTGTAACAGCACAAGTGCTAGTTTAGTGACCCTAACGAAGCTGAATCTAAAAGAAACTGGAAAACGGTCGACATTTCGAGGAATAAATCTGCCGCCGTTGTCAAGAATGAACAAATCTAAAAATGAAAATGGTTAGTAAATGCAAATAACAGTAAAAAGCACGTGCAGCATTTTCATTTTTAGATTTGCTCGTCCTTGACAAGCGGGGTCAGATTTGTTCCTCGAAACGTGGACCGTTTTCCAGTTCGCCGGGGTCACTAAACTAGTACTTATGCTGTTTACATCCTGGAGCCAGAGCTGAAGCGGCTCTATTTTCCAAAGCATCGTACAGTGAAGTGGAGAAAAAGGCAAAAAATTGTAAGATAAATAAAATTGAAGTTTCGTATTTGTGTGATTAACCTTGCCGAGAGCTTCAAGTCACGATTTTACATCATTATTAGGCAGTAACCTATAACCGAGATTATGTTACGCACCAGTGCATAAAGTGCATTTTACACACTGAGAAGCCTACGTAAAACTAATACTTTACGCACGGTAGTAGAAAAAAGTACTTTTAAGTTAAGCATGAGGGCCAAAATATGAGGTTTTCTTATTTGTATATCTAACGATCCACATGTTTTCTCTGATACTTGTCGATCGGAACGTTCAAGTTTATAGATGTCGCTCTTCTATTTAATATCAACTTGGTCGTTGGCATCACTAGTATATAGTACTTTCAAGAAATGATCTGATGGTTTTTGCTAATTTCTCTGAAATAAGGCTCATGTTGAGAAATTACTACATATGTCGCAGATGCAGAAGTAGCTAAAGTGCGATTAGGCCTAAAAGACCCCTGAGGAAACCACTCTTATTCCTGATCACCTTTCCCCTCTCTCCGGCACGTCCCGTTCTAGAGCAGTCTACATCAATTCAGAAGCCTTAGCCAATCTGGAGGAAGGGCAGAGCCGCTGAAGTTTTCCTTCTTAAGGTCCTTCCACCTAATACATGCTTCTATCAAGTGCTGTGGGGTTACATCTCGCGTGCGATTAAGCCAATGTTTGGTAATTGGGCATTCCTAGCAGTGTAGTAACTCGCCAGAATGTTGACCAAGTTTACCATTTATTTGGGATACTTATTGCTTGTACATGTAAAAGTAGGGCTTCGGGCTCTGCAGCAGTTTGCGCTCATCGGCGTACAGGGTGATCGCGTCGAATGTTAACCCCTTCAGCTTTTCTATTTTTCGCACTAGGAAAAATTGTTATAGACAGAAGTAGGGATTTTGTGGAATTAATCCATGAAAGTCCAAAAATCCATGAACATCCGCAGAAATCCACAGGAATCCGAAGAAATCCAATGAACTTTTATGGCCATCCACAACCTTGTTGGGCCGGTTGTTGGTACCAAGTAGTAATAGTTATTGTAAAGTTTAATTATAAGATTTTTATTAATTTTTTACTAACAAACATTTATGTAATAGAAAAACACAATGAATATAACATCGAAAAAAAAAGAAATAAAAAAAAAATATGTGCCTCACCTTTATAAGCACACAACTCAAAAACTTCCGAAAGAGATATTAGGAATTGAGTTTTTATTTTTTTAAAGCTTTTTTCCTCAACTTTTGCCCCCGGTTTGGGGGTGGTGGATTTTAATTCCTTTCCCCATTCCTATCGATTGTCAGATTTTCGAGCCGAGGCTCCGTTGCAGAGATATCGGCGAAAAAATGTTTTTTCCTCAAACCGGTCGAAACCGGGGGCAAAAATTAAGGAAAAAAAGGTTAAAAAATTGAGCGAGTCTGCTAGTACTCCAGACCCTGATGTGTAAACATAACCTATAACGACATCGGTTGAAAAAAAATGACATCAGCACGTTGTGTTCCCAAGCGGTCACACATCCAAGTACTAACCACGCCCGACGTTGCTTAACTTCAGTGATCGGACGAGAACTGGTATTTTCAACGTGCTATGGCCATTGCCTATACATTTTAGCTTGTTCATAGAATAAAAATTAGGTTAAATAACAAAGTGTAAGTTAATTAAATAATACTTTTGACGGTTTGTTTAATGTAAAATATGCTTTTATCGTCTAAAATCCGTTTAAAAAGATTTTAAATGGCAAAATGGTATAATAACGCCGCCCTAGCGGCTAGAATCGGTTTACACATTTCCGTCTCATTTGCCGAGATTTGCCCTCATACCGCCGCGTAAGATGTTTACACATCAAAAACTCAATTCCTAATATCTCTTTCAGAAGTTTCACTTTAGTTGTGTGCTTTTAAAGGTGAGGTACACATTTTTTTTTTGTTTTTTTTTGTTGCATTAGTGTGTACTGCAAATCACTTACTTGCAACGGTACTTTTTCAGACTCTTTCTCGGCTCTATAGGTATCTAAAAAAATTACCTCCCCCAAATTGTAGAAATAACATTGGTTTTGACTGAAATCTCTTTCACTATTTCCTTGTTTTTTTCAAGAACTTCACGACGTATTCATCGATAAAATTGTTGTGGTTATGCCTAAATACCACCATTGCTCGTAATAGATGGCATACAATTTTCCACATTTCGGCTGAAGATAATGTCCGAAAAATGGACGTTGACGTCGCAGAAGTCATGTTTGTATAGTGAGGAATAATGCATAAAACAATCCATATTTTCAGCGGTTTCATCCGATAAGTTCTCAGTGTTTGTGTTGTAAGCGTATTTGACACTTACTTCTTGTCGTTGGTTTAACAAAGCTGCGATTAGAGGTTTTATCTGTACGAAATATTCGCAACCTATCCGTACTCACTCTCTGTGTTATTCCTTTCAGTGTATGAAGATTTCTTAATGACAGTTGGCTTCCTGTTTTTTCCTACACTCGTACTAATAGTCCCTTTTCATTGGCATTACTTCTCTCTTCTGGCATTATTTTGTTTTTTTTTTATGGCAGTGGCACACACACTAAAGGGAGACCCTATGGCGCTCGACGAGCGGTGTGTGTGCGAAGATGTTGATTGACACGGCTCTTGAATATTTGTAAGTTGTAATTAGTGGGAAACAGATGTTCTGGGAGTGAGTTCCACAGTGATGCAGTGCGCCAGACAAAGGAGTTCTTGTAAAGCGATGTTCTAGGAGTTTCCAGTTGTACGATGAACTGGTGCGCTGTTGCCGTCTGTCGTGACTGTCTGACAGGAGCTGCCAGGGGCGGGATGAGGCGGGCCAAATCCTGGGAACATCTGCCGTGAAAGTATCTGTAAAACAGAGATATCTCGGCTACATGTCTGCGTTGTTCCAGACTATCTAGATTCCGGGTCAACTCCGGGTCGCCGACGAGACGCACTGCTCTCTTCTGTATGGAATCCAGCAGCTTTAGGGTGTGCTTTGGTGCGGCACCCCAGATATGTGAGCAATATTCTAAGCACTGTCTTATTTGCGCTTTGTAGAGCAAGAGCAACTGCTGCGGTGTATAGAGTTTTTTGTTGCGAAATAGCGCACCAAGCTTCTGGGAGGCTGATTTTGCGATGTTAGCAACGTGGTCATGCCAGGACATATTGCTGTTGACCGAGATACCCAGCAGTCCGATTGACGAGGATGAAGGAATGGTCGACCCTGCCATAATAATGTCAGGGCCCGCTGTATTGGCCCTCTTGGTAAACGTGGCTGCTTGGGTCTTTGCTGCATTGAACTGGACCAAATTTCGGTCGCCCCAAGTTTGAACTTTCTCCAGGTCTTGATTAATTGCTGTAATCTGCTCCTGTCTGCGGTGATGAGTCTCAGTCGCTGGTAAGGGTTTTTCTGATCTAAAGTGGGAGACAAGGGTACTGTCATCTGCAAAACTGTAAACAGGATTATTTGTTTCGGTCAGCAGGTCATTAATATAGATAAGGAACAGAGTTGGTGAAAGTATTGCGCCCTGAGGCACGCCCGCGTTGATGGTGAATGTGTCCGAGATGTGTCCATCGACTGCAACATGTAGGGATCGGTTCTTAAGGAAACTGGCCAGCCAGCTGCAGAGAGAGGC
>MU181926.1:715236-725665 GCA_016904865.1 Pissodes strobi | reverse complement strand
CTTAAATAATTGTGCTCAGATATTCCAGAATACTTCGAGGTGTTTTACGGCATTATTTTAGAGCACGCAGCTACTCAGTAATCAAACCAAGAGAAGACAATAAATCTGTATTTTATACCACCTAAACATGTTCCCTTTTATACGCCGCTGGCACGGACATAATAGGCTTCTATAAAGTGTGGTTCTCTTTATGTGTTTTAAAAAATGTGTTTGGTTTGTTTTTAATATATTTTTCTTTAGTATATAACCAGAGTCTAAACTGTGGTATAACTATGTTTCTTATTTTGCAAACACATTACAGTCAATTTATTTCCATTATTTAACTTTGCCACATTGGAATTCTCTTTTTTTTTAGTTTTCTCAATTTACATCTTGGGCCCTTAGACTCCCCGGAACTATCATGTGGTGCTCTCATTTTTTAATCTGATTTGTACTTTTGTACCCCATTATATAAGATGTGCGTATTATTTATCATAAATATCGCAAGAGATTCGGAGAAAAGCTTGTTATGTAATTTGTCTTAATTCAGGCAGAAGTGCAATTTTCCTTCTGGGTTATTTTAGTTTTTTTAATTATTAAACAGCCCAAGAATACTATGAGTCCTCAAAATCAAATAAAAACAAATTAACTTTAAATGCTATGATTTAGTAAGACTTTGATACATTGAATACTAAAATAAATGAAATATTGTAAACTACACGTTTCATAAGACGTGTACAGCACTTGTCTTTTTAGAAAACTTGCCGCTTCGCGGTTCGTTTCCTCAGTAGACGCGTGCTCTAAAGTAATATATTTTATATAGCTACTATTAGACCACCCTGAAGTATTTCAAAATATCCGATCCATTATTTAAGGGTAAATTATATTTATCTATCAATAAACTTTGTATGTATCTCTCTCTATCTTCCCTATTATGAGTAATATATATTTTTGTTTAACTAGCAACTAAAACACATTGCAAGTGTACCTCGAAAATACTCATATATCATTTCAGTGTTATTTCTGTAATTTACATGTCTCATAATATATTTTTAGCGAGGGAAGATTAAGAAAGAGAACAAAAGAGTTTACAAAATTTGTGGGAGGAAGTAGGAAATAGAAAATTCGGTGATTTCGAGGAGGATACAGAACTGGATAATGTGGAAGAACGAGAGATTGACAGCACATCGGAGCAAGATTTAGATAGTGATAGAAGAAAAAATTAATTGGGGCTATTTTTTACCGGTAAGTTCAAGCTGGAAAAAGCACCATATCCTAAATACTGCGAAACGAACTTCAGCAAAAAACATAATTGTGAAACTTCCAACGATAAAGAGACCAAAGAAGACAATACGTCACAATAGACGAAAAGCTGGAAGCCTTTCGCGATAGGTTTTTATTTCGGCAATACATTCCCTCAAAGCCGAATGAATATAAGAATTAAAGTTCTTTCCTTGTCTGATGCAAGGACATATTATACATATAACTTAGAGGCTTATGTCGAAGTACAGCTATGGCCCATTTGCTGGTAGCACGAAACCCATGCAAAGTCCTCGTTTTGCGATTATTAAATCCAATTTTTAGATGAGGTCATAATTTGACTACAAACAACTGATTCACAAATAAAGAACTAACTGATGAATTACTTACTAATCATATTATAACATTTGTGGGAACTAGGGGTTCGCGAGACTATGGTCTCGGTCTCGGTCTTGTCTCGGTCTCGGTCTCGAAAACGAGACCGAGACCGAGACCGAGACCTGGAAATTAGAATCGAGACCGAGACCGAGACTTACCTATCGAGACCGAGACCAAGACCGAGACCAAGGTAACGAGACTCTCGGTCTCGGTCTCGGTCTCGGTCTCGGTCTCGAAAAATATTTTTATTTGTTGAATTTTCAAAACTTATTTTTCTGAAAAAATCAAATTTTTATGTATGTTATTGGCAATTTATGCCAACGGGATCCAATCAACCAAAAAATTGAAAAATCTTGCAAATCCGGGTATAACGCTTGATTATTTTAAATTGGGCTGTTTTTTTTTAAGATTCTAGAAGAGAGGTTATACTGTTATGTACATAATATGTAATTATGTAGATAACTTATTTTGAGCCATTTCCAAGCAATAAACAGCTATGGAGTTTTCACATTTTTCGTAATATCTACAAGGTAATAAAACATCGCGTATCGATTAAAACAACTGGATATCTGCTTCTGGTACAACCGTGTCAGATTAGTATATTAAAAGATGAATGGCCACCTTTGACCATATCCACCTATACAATATATACCGTATACCTATACAGAGTGTCACAAAATTAGTGGACGAAGCCCTGTAGTTATTGGTCAAAAATACCTTAAACTTTTTCTATAAACATATATCGGGAAAGGCCCCCTACGGGAGCTAGGGCCTCTTAAAGGTGGGCCCCTAAACATGTTTTTTTTTGTAATTATTTCCAAAATTGTGTAAAATAGAGTTTGAAAATTTTGGAATTCTCCTAAGTACACTAAGTTTTAATATTTAGAATTTAGTCAGGTCAGGTGCTTAACATTTTGGGAGTGAATATAAAAAATTAACGTCAACTTTTTTGTGGGCTATTTTTTTATTTTCTTTACAAATTTTGAATTTTCTTTTTTTGGGTAAAAAAGTGCTTCTTATTTCGTATCATTAGGACGCAGGGTGTTGAGAAAAACGGATTATAAATGTATTCCGACTGCCAAAATCGGGTGTAAATTATATGCTATAGGGTCATTATGCTATTATGATACAAAAACTAAAAAGTTTCAAAAAAAATGTTATTTTTTTTATTTAAGTAAAACGAAAGGTCTTATGCGGTACAAAATTGCATTCCCTTCAGTTTTCTTATATAAAAGCTTATGTAGAGTCAACAGGAAAACTGTAAAAAAAAACTGTGTATCATAATAGCCCCTCGTTTGGGGCTTTTATTGATACACAACGGGGCTAATCTGATACAGTGCTTTAACTGCATTCTCTTAAGTGTGATTACTTCAGCGGGGTTATTGTGATACACTACAGTCCTTTATCATATTCCGCTATAAATTTGGTATTGATATGACTGTTGGTTTTAAAGATACAAGAGGTGAAGTTCAGCATTTATAAAAAAGGCAAACATATATGAATTTTAAAGCATTAAAGCATTGTATAAAAGGTAAGGTAAGCCAAAGGTAACAATATAAAAAAAGCCTACAACCTTAGAGAACATCTGAATAAAGCATAAACATCAAATAGCACGAAAAACTAAAAACACAACGATAAATTGTTTACATTTTAATAAAGCATAAACATGAAATAGCATAAAAAACTGAAAATACAACGCTAAATTGCCTCATATACTGGCACTATACTATCAAACACAAATTTTTCTGTTTCCAGATAAAACGCAGTTAGGAGAAGGTAGTTTGGCAATTATTGCTTCGATATTGATTAGACATGTCTTTTTCGTTCTTTTTAAAAGTCTTCTTGTCACTACCGCTCACATCTTATTTTCTTGGGGATGAATATGGTGGTAGGTACTTGTATCATAATAGCCCCACCACACGTATCACATTAGCCCCAAGTTGTGTATCATAATAGTCCCTTAACTTACATAGCTAATAAAGCTATCTCATCTAATGGTTAAGCTTACTAATATTAAGGTAAAACAAAGCTCAAAACTTAGATTTTCAGGTTCTGTAATAAAACTGATTTAATATAGCTGTATAAATCAGTGCCAAGAAAAGTTTACACAGGTCGCAGAAATTTTGGTGGTAGAAAAAAAGCGCTCTTTCTCCAATTTTTTTTTGTGAAATTTTTTCATCTTTTATCAAAAATAAATATGAGGCGATTGTTGTAATGCTTCTTGTAATATACTGCAATTTTTTCACGCAATACATTTTACACTAAACATCTAATTGGTTGGTGTATCACAATAGCCCCGGTTGACCCTAGTTTATCAAATTTTGAAAATCTGTCATAACTTTTTTATGGAACAAGTGTTTCTACTATTTTATAATAATATGAAGTTTTGTAACGTCAAAAGGAATTTTTGGGGAATATCAAAAATTATAACCTTCATTTTACACCCGTTTTTGGCAGTCAGTATACTTTAAAATCCGTTTTTCTCAAAAACGCTGCGTCCTGGCGAAGCAAACTAAGAAAATTTGAAGAAAAAATATATAAAAAGTTAGCCCAAAAAAAAGTTAATTTTTAGATTCACCCCCTAAAATGTTCGCACCTGACTAAATTTTTTTATTTTTAATTCCATTTTTAAATTCAGAATATTAAAGTTAGTAGAATCCCAAAATTTTAAAACTCTATTTTACACCGTTTCGGAAATAATTAAAGAAAACCATACTCAGGGGCCCATTTTGAAGAGGCTCTAGCTCCCTTCCCGATATATATTTATAAGAAAAAATTTTGTTATTTTTTGACCGATAAATACATGGTTGATGTTTCGTCCACTAATTTCGCGACACCCTGTATACCGTTAAATTTTAAGAGTTTTCCATATAATACAGAATGTTTGAAAATGACATCACTTTGTATGACTACGCTACAACTGATAAGAAATGTAAAAAAATAAATAATAAGAAAAAGCGTTGACTTTGACAATAAAATTGCCATAAATCGGTACCTAGTTTTTATGTGTACATACTTAAAAATCCCTATCACTTGTATACCTACCTAAATTAGAGGTAAGCATTTTTATATCAAAACAACAATAAAATTTAGAAACTAACATGAAATATATTAAAATATTATTAGGTACCTATTTAAGTTAACTATTATTATCCAAACAACTGTTGCAAACAAAAAATGCAAAATTATTTAAGAAGTTTCTCTCCAATATCACATCTACACCAAGAACTGATACACAAAAGACACTTATTAGATGTTTCATTTAACTTAACATTCCGAAGTAACGTTTGTGTTATTAACGAAATAAAACAGTAAATTATTTAATTACTTTTTATTTGCTCAAACCGAGACCGAGACCAAACCGAGACAAGACCGAGACCGAGACCGAGACCAAGGTAGTCTCGGTCTCGGTCTCGAGCTTCGAGACCCGAGACCGAGACCGAGACTAAATTTTTTCTTCGAGACCAAGACCGAGACTTGCCAGGTCTCGGTCTCGGTCTCGGTCTCGCGAACCCCTACTTTCAACTGTCAATATTTGGTAAACAGCTGAAGATAGGTATAGGATATTATACACAAAATGTGTTTAGATTTTTCTAGAGAGTCCAAAAATGTAGTAATATACAGGGTGCTCCATTTAAAAAAATATCAAAGTGACCCCTAGCACTTTTATTTGATGTTCAATTGTTTTTTGCTGAACATATCCGAAGTCGCGGGAGAAAATTACATAAGATGGCTATTTCAGTTTTTTTTTAGAAAACTACAGGGAAAGACAAAAAATCGCCTTGTCTAGTCCTTGCTGGATAACCCTGTACAGTACATATAATGGGACTTCTCCACTTGACCAGAATTAAAAAACGTCGCCATCGTCGCGGCTTCAAGGAGGATCCAAAGGAATGTCAAAAGCAAACCACAGTCAGCTATACATTTCCCGATGATAATAATTAATTTGTTCGCGTGTGTAAGAATACTTTGAATTTCTTATGTCAGAAAAAGTCATATTGCCACATGTCACGAATTCTTTAAAAACCTTCCCATTACTGCACAAAGAGAAAGAAATTCAGATTCTGATTAGAATAACTTAAAAGGAAAGTCTTATGCTTTTATTATTTATACGAGTATAATCTACAAGTAAGTTCATTTAAATTTTTGTGTCGTTTTTCATTTAATTGTCTATTTTTGTTTTAATTAACTATTATTAAAATAAAAATAAATAGTTTCACAAAAATATGTTTTATTTTTATTTTAAAACTCAAAAAATTAACGCTGCTATGCACCTTATGGTGTATCCATGTATATTCTATCTGATTGCTGAACTCTCCTAAGTCACACGTCAGATAACACAAACTATACTATATCCAACTTTTTCCAAAGTATACAAAATACATTCTTTTAGACTAAACTGTATTAAAAAGCTTCACCCTTAATGTCAAAAATATCATTTGTATAAAGATATTATCAAAACCCTGAATGTGAAGTGAAAAAAACCCTCTCCTGTAAAATTTAATGTTTGCAGTTAAGCTACTTATGCTCTGAAATGACGATATAATATCTACGTACGTGTTAGTGGGAACAACTAGAAGGGAAGACGGCATTTTAATGATTCTAATAATTTAACTTTATCTATAGCTGTTAAGGAAGAAGTTTCGCTTCTATCATGCGTGGACTTCACGTACAAATTTTTTTTTTATTTTCAGTTTGTAAAAATTGCAATAAGCGTACGTTCCATCCAACGCATAGCCCTTTTCAAGAAATCAATCTCAACGCTGTGATATCTGCTATAAAAAAGTTCTATAACAATTTTCAGCACGAGATCATAAAATACGAGAAAATCGAGATTAAATTGAAACATACAGAAAATCACAAAAAAAATTCGGCAATTTAATGAGTTTAGATAGATAGCTTTTGATGTATTCATTTGAGGAAATATATCTTCCAATATTTATACATTTAATCTTATTGAAAACAGTTTGAATCTGAACAAATGGGTCAGGATCGGAAAACGTGGAAATTTTTTGATGATTAGAGGCAGTTTCTGATGGATTTTATAGAATATTTGAATGTAAAATGTTACTTTTAGCATATCGATGCGTATAGATATATTGTTGCAACTAAGCAGATTTATTTGCCTCAAATCTCATTTAAAACGATTTGAAGATAAAAAAAAATGAGCCATGGTCGGAGAATTTAGACATTTTTGAGGCGATAAGTAGCGGTTTCAACAGATTTTAGGAATATTTCGAGGTCAAATTTTGCTTTAAACATCGAATTTGTGGCAAGTAATTTCAACTTATAGAACACAAGAAAGATTACAAAATTCAACAATTTTGCATTGTTGAAGTTTTAATTTTTTATGTATTTTTGCAACTAATAATCCAACACCTGTGAGTTTCCGTGTTTCAACAATAATATTACTATATAAAAGGTGAGCCTCAAAATTCCAGCCTTTACTACTGACGCGCAAGATCAGTCACCGCATCTTCACCCAGCAGCTGCACATAATGATTTGGATCGGAAGATTGCTGTTGTTATACATAGAATATATCCATTAGTAAAAGGAAAACTTGTACTTAGAGTGTTGCTTTGGGCAGAATAAAAATTCTGTCATAGGTACCAACAATGCTGCTATATTTTGTGATGAATAGTCAGTATACTGAGAGAATCTGCCCCAGATTTTTTGAAAAATTTCATGGACAGAACGAGGGAGACTTAACACAAAGTATATTAATTAACCACCGTCATACAAAAAGCAGATTATTTATTTTTGCCCAGCCAGATGGTACCTATAATTGGATTCGCACGCAGAATAAATCCGTATGCTGCTAGAAATTTAAACGTTAATGATTGCTTTAATTTTAAACAGCTTTTTAAAAATATACATATATTAACAATATAGAAAGATAGCGAAACACAAGGGGCAATTAACTGAAAAGAAATGTATGAGATTAAGGGAAAACTGAACTAGATAATAAGACAATGCAGAACTAGTTCCCTAAAATATCAGCATAGCGATTTATTAACCCTTACCTTGCTAAAACCACAAACATTTCTCCTTCATTATGCGAGGGAAATAATTTCATTATCTCGTTTATTAAAGCAAATGTCAAGTTTTTTTAAATTTTTTGTCCGACGAAAAGGTTTATCTACTTTTTGTTAATGATCTGCATTAAAAATACTATAAAAGATACTTATGTACCTTACTGTGGTCTAGGCTAATAATATTAAGTCATAAAACTGAAAAGGATTTTAGCTATAAGAGACCGCCAAATAATAATAAAAGATGTATTTTTTCCTCAAACGTCAGAAAAATATAAAGTTTAGATACAGACACGATGATACAGACACTATTATTGCCTGAGCGTCCGCGTCGCGTCGATTTTAAATCCCATGGAGGGTGGCGACCACGATTGAAGATACGAAAGCCGTAATATTGTTTAAAGACTACTGAGGGTAATGTATCCGATACTCCATGATTCAGTGATGCGACAGTGTTACTTTTGGTTAAACTGTACGCCAAGGTTGCTTGTTGGCAGATTTCGGTGTGGATCTTTTGATAATAAAACGAATGGTGAGTTAAGGAGCAATACGGTTGCCAAGGGATACCTATATCGAAAATTCGGATGAAAATAGTAAAGCTCTTTCTTCTAGGCATTATTAAAATATTTTTATCCAGCAATTACACAAATACAGCTTTTTTATACTAATCATATTTTCATTTGAAGCAGCTTCCTTACCATAACTTGAAACTTGAATGCACCTATACAAAGCTGGAGGTGATATGGTGGGAGAGTCAAAAGGGCTTACCATTTTTTGAACACAGTTTTTCATGGTTAGTGAATAAGACTGAGCCGTCACGCTGGGATAAGTGTCTTCATTCGAGTAAAGTCGGCTTCAACTGAGCTCTGCTGAAATTGGTGAGAATCGGAATATGGCGACTAGAGTATTTTTTGTTTGGGTGCCGAAAAAGTTGCCAGGATAGAAAAACTTAGAGTACAGTGCAATAGTTAATTTCTAGGAGAAAAGCTCTTATTCGAAAATGTCGGGAATTGACTCTTCTCAATATTGATTTCTAAGTAAAAAATTAAGGTTTTTTTACTTTTTCTCGAAAAGTAATTTCTTTTAGAAAAGCCGACGCTTAACGAAACTCTAGGCCAAAAAATCTATTAGGAGACAGTTTGGAAATGATGATGCCATTTTTATGGCAGTGGCACACACACTAAAGGGAGATTTGGGTGTGCGTGCGAAGATGTTGATTGGCACGGTCCTTGAATAGTTGTAGATTGTAATTAGTGGGAACCAGATGTCCTGGGAGTGAGTTCCACAGTAATGCAGTGCGCCAGACAAACGAGTTCTTGTAAAGCGATGTTCTGGGTGTTTTTAGTTGTACGAGAAACTGGTGCGCTGTTGCCGTCTGTCGTGACTGTCTGACAAATCCTGGGAATATCTGTCATGAAAGTATCTGTAAAACAGGGACATCTCGGCCACATGTCTGCGGTGTTCCAGATTATCCAGATTCCGAGTCAACTCCGGGTCGCCGATGAGACGCACAGCCCTCTTCTGAATGAAATCCAGCAGCTTTAGGGTGTGCTTTGGTGCGGCACCCCAGATGTGTGAGCAATATTCTAAGCACGGCCTTATTTGCGCTTTGTAGAGCAAGAGCAACTGCTGCGACATTTTTGTGTTGCGAAATAGCGCACCAAGCTTCTGGGAGGCTGATTTTGTGATGCTAGCAACGTAGTCATGCCGGGACATATTGCTGTTGACCGAGACACCCAATAGTCCGATTGACGAGGATAAAGGAATGGCCGATCCTGCCATAATGAGGTCAGGGCCCGCCGTATTGGGTATTTTATACAGGGTGAACTAGTTGAATATGAACTTTTCGCCATTTAGGATTTTGACACGTCATCACTTAATATTTTGTTAGTAAAAAGCTGAATAATCGGTTAAAAAACCGAATAATCGGAAGAAACCAAACTTTTGTACATTTAAGAGCAGAACATACCAAAAACTCGCATCGATCCGAATGAAAATGTCAATTTGGTGATTTTTATGATTTTCACTTTGAAAGTCTATTTTAAGCATATGTGGCAGCCATGGTATACCTACCTATTTTCTGGAAATCAATCTCAGATTCGCAAACCTCGTGATACATGCTATAAAAAAGCTGTGTAACAATTTTTCACACAACATCGGCAAATACGAGTAAATCGAGGTTAAATTGAAATATGTAGAATATCGCAAACAATTTTCAAACTTTTCAATATTTCAGCAATGTTATGATTTGAATAGATAGCTTTGCTCTTGATGCATTACGGAGAATTTGAAGGATTACGGATTACGTCTCCCAATATCTTGATATGACGTTTAGGTTAAAATATGTAGGTAGATTTATATATTTAATTACCTGAAATCTAATTAAAAACGGTAAAATTTCACTTCAGCATACCGATGCATATAGTTTTGTGGTAAATAAGTAGATTTATTTGCCTGGAATCTCATTTAAAGCGATTTAAAGATGGGGAAATGGGTCAGGATAAGGAAACTTGGACATTTTTCAAGCGATAAGCAGGGGCTTTTGCCTTCTGCCGATTATATGCGAGATTCATGGTACAATTTTCCTTTAAACATCTAAGTTGTTTCAAAATATAAATAAAAAATATTTCATTAATCTCGCATTGTTGGAGTTTTCACTTCTGTCGTGTATTCTTAAGTGCATACTGCTTTTTCTATTGTTACTAATATAAAAGACTAATTGAGAAAAAAACACTAAAACACGCTTTAATGATCAATCGAACTAAAAAACAAAAAATAA
>MU181926.1:668756-715226 GCA_016904865.1 Pissodes strobi | reverse complement strand
CTCTTTTCCAAACTTAGGGACTCTTTTGTGCATTTTATAAGCATTTTTTCAAGGCAGAAACGCGATGGCGTCGACGTCGCTAGTCTCTCTGATGATAAGTGGTATGAAGTAAGGCCATTGATTGAAATGGACACATCAAAATGGTAGGCGTCTCACGCTTCTTTTTGTCTACCCTGATCTCTACTCTGCAAGATCTCGCGTCTATCTACGATCGGGCTATCTAGCTATTTTCCATTTCACCTTTGCCACTTTCTTTATTATGTCTGTAGCTTTTATCCCTCTTATAATCTCTTCATTCCTAATTTGGTTTCGAAGAGAGGTAAGCAGCATACTTCTTTCCATTGCTCTTTGGGATGTTCTAACTTTTCGCCTATTTTTTGCCGATATTGTGTGATGTTATACCTACCTATACGAAAGATATAAGTTTTTAAATGAAAGTTTGTCAGTGGTGATGCAAGCGGGAGCGACAACTATTTCCATAAAAGACACAACAACGTACGATGTTTTTCATATTTTGGTGAAAATTAGTTGAATACTATATGTTTTGATACTTTAACGTTAAAAAAATTGGCAAAAGTTAAATGGGATGAGGGATGTTGACGGAAAGATCACTAACGTAAAACTGCCTATTCTAGAAAACGTTTCCGAGAATAAAGTTTTTTTGATAATTTTCTATGGAAGGAGAAATACACAGATTTATTTATAGTTTACACGCAGCCTAAGGACTTTAAATTAGATACATAATAGGGTCACTTACTGAAATTCGTTTTCAAACTATTTATTTTATATTTTCTCGAAGTATTGGAAATATATACTTATTTTGCTTTGAGAATATATACTTTAATTTATTTATGATGAAATGAAATTCTGATTTTTGTAGAGCCACATTTTAAGAGGTTGTCTTTCGAAATATAAAATAAAAAAAAGTGTTGAATAAGCCTATCAGAGGCAAAAATAACTTAAGAAAATTGGAGACGTTTACATATTATTTTAATGCATATTAAAATTAAGCAAACGATATACAGGATGTTTAATTAAAAAAATGTTTTTAAGTATCTTGCAGTAAAAGAACCCTGATGCTGTTTTAAAACATTATTACGATTTCAAGTATGGTAATCATCTAATTTTTTTTCTTGCACAACCTTTCAGCAGATTTGATCTTAATGAGATTAGTACAAATAGCTTTACGTTCACTTCGATTAAAAATCTTTAAACTTTTGATAAATCAAATAAAGGTAAGTCCTGTATTTTGGAATCTTTATTAGAAAGCGAATCTTCAGGCTACTAGTCTGGTTCTGAAGATTTTGATAATTCATCTGACTTTGAAAATATCGGGCCATTAATGAAGAAGTTGAAGAGATACAGACCTGTGAGAGAAGCCAAATAGCTGACGTGATTTAAAATGAGGTAACCGTCATGAAATAACATGAAAATTGTCAGATCAAGTTGGTATTGACCTTAAAATAGATAATATATTGCGACACACCAATACTAGATTTTATGAAACACGTCGCTTGATATCAAAATAGTAGGTATATTGAGAAACTAGTTTTGAAAGACAATATTTTTTCGCATGAGCACGAAATTAGGAAACTACTAGCTTGCGGAGAGTTTCCTAACGTGCGAGCACGCTAATTGTCTTTTAAAACGTGTATTTTGTACTATATTTTCTATTTTGCAGTTTTTTTAATGAAAAACATTAATTTATTCCGGTCCCAATCAGCAGTTGCGAGGCCATCTTGTCATTTATGACATCTCTATTCAATCCCATTCAAAGCGGTGCGTGTCGCAATTTTTGCGAGTGGGCCTTGACATTGAACAATTTTGTTAATATCAGAGCGACCAGTCAACAAAAGTAGCATCGAAAAGAGGCTTTTTTCGACACTCCTTTGCGTGTCGAAATGGAATCATTTTGAATGCAAAATAGAAAAAGGGAATTTGACAATGTGGTTGGTCATGTTTACGCGTTGACAATTAACCAGGTTCAAAAGACGAGACTCGTCAGAATCAGGTCTCTTATTTGCACCAGCTTTAGGCAGACGCTTTGGAATAAGTTTGCAAGGATTTGAAGAAATTTTTATCTTGTATGTCATTTACTAAGCCTGAAGAAAACTCTGATGATAAGTGGTATGAAGTAAGACCATCGATTGAAGTGGACACATCAAAATGGTAGGATATTTTTAGTCCCTGTTATAAACTGGTAATAGACGATAAAAGAACAATATTTTGAAGATGGAATGCCCGCAATTATTTAAATTAGCAATGTGCATTCTGGAATAATGATTGACATTAAAGTTAAAGAGGGCAAGGAAACGATGCAGCAGAATGGTAACAGCAACTAAGTTAAGACTAACTCTAGGAGCCATTGCTCACAAGGAAAAGAACTATTTTTATCGGCAACTATAACTATTGATTTAGTAAAGTTGTTCAGCCTGGAGAGACCAAAAATACATGCTTTCATTGTTACCCTCTGCACAAATCTTCCAGGAGAACTTGCCTGGAAAAACGCTATGATTCTGCGTACAAAGGTGCAGGCATGTTTCCAAGAATTAGCTACTTGGTGCAAGCGCAACAAACTGATGCTAAACAATGCTAAAACACAAGTTATAGTAATCTATAACAGGCATAGATCATCCAATAATCTTATTTTTAATTTTGAGGGTCAACAAATTTCGTGTTCAGATTCTGTAGGGTTTCTAGGAATAAGAATAGATAAAAATATGAATTGGGGTGAACATATTGATAAAATATGCAAGAAATTGAATCAAAGCGCATTCCTTCTTAACCAGTTAAGAAATTCATTAGGGAATGACGAACTTATGCAAGTGTACTATAGCTCTGTACTCTGTACATAGTGTGATTGGGTATAACATTGTACTTTGGGGTAAGTCGACAGGGTATATGTGACTCAAAACGCATTGTTCGACTCTTGTTTAATATACCATTAAGACATTCCTGCAGGAAAACTTTTAAAACCAAAAAAATCCTAACAGTTGCTGGAATCTTTATTTTAAATACCTTAATGATTATATACAAAAACAAACATAAGCTTAGGCTAGTGGGAGACCGACATAACTACTATACTCGCGATCGTAAGAATATATTACTTGGTAAGCACTATCATGAATTTTATAAATATTCGCCTTTTTATACTGGTAGAAAACTTTTCAACTTATTGCCAAATGAAATCAAACTATGCTCTACATTGGCAGGTTTTAGATCTAGAGTCAGGAAGTTTACCAGTGCCTTCTATATGTGGGTGAGTTTGAGACCTTTCTCGAAAGTTATAAATAGATAGTTTTTCTTTTCATTATTTTGCATTATTTTGTATATATATATACTAAAAAGTGAGTTTGATGTTGATATTTTATTGCTGGTGCATGTTATTCTGTCAACTAATTGTTTTGCCTTGTACAGAATTGTTTTAATATTTTTTTGACTTACATGTGATTTGGTGTTTATTTTTTTGTATTTATGTTAATCAATTGTTATTGTTTTTTTGACAAAATATGTTTTTGACATATGTCCGATTAAATTTAATATGATTTAGTATGTAGTCATTGCTTGTTATGGGATGTTTGATGTTGATCATTCATTGCTGGTGTTTGTTATTCTGTCAACTAATTTTATTGTATTGCACAGAATTGTTTTAATATTTTGACTTACATGTGATTTAGTCCTTATGTTTTCTATTTATTTTGATCAATTGTCTTTGTTTTTTTTTGACAAAATATGTTGTTTAACATATGTCAGGTTACATTAAAAGTATTAAATTTGGTATAATTTAGTAACTAATCGTTGCTTCTTAGAGTATATTAATGACGTTGTCTTTACTATCTTGTAATAGATATTTTGGACAATAAACGATGATTTGATTTGATTTGAATATTGTTATAAAGGAAGTAGCAAGGTCTGAAATTGTAGAAGAATATTTTGAAGGAGCACCATATATTAACATCGGTAACCACATCCGTCAAAGTGGTTTGGCTCTAGAAGAACTATGAAATACGCAAAGATGGCAGCACCGGCATTGACATTGAAAATCCTAGACCTGCATAAGAACCAGTTATACTACGTGGGGGCCATACTCTCATGGCATTTCATAGTGAGTCAGTGCTTTTTTTCATTTTCATAAGTGGTCGTAGGAAAATATATTTTATTTAACTCGAAAAAAATAAAGATTATGATATTAACAAACGTAATAATAGACTTTCTACAACTCTATGCACCTATGATGTTCTAATTTTTCAACTCATATGTACATAAGTCCTGCCAGTAGTAGGCAACGTGCTTCTAGAAGCCGATTTCCAAAATATTCAAATGAGTCGAATAGGTCCTGCCGGAAAGACACTGTGCGCACTTCCATTATCAATACTAATTTTCAAATGACTTAACTGTGTCAGGGGCTTACATATTGAAAGATAAATTATTAGAATAAGTAGGCCTTTGTGAAAGATATTATTTGACTACAAGTGTTTGCAATCGTAGATACGCACGAGTTACAGAAGTACGCACATCTGCTTGGCCTAATATTTCTAGCAGCACTCGAGTTTATTCACTGGCTTTTTCGTGTATCTATAATAATATGTTGACATGTTGAAATGTTAACACTGAAAGTACCACTTTCATTACTGACCGTATATCCTGGAATGAAATTTAGACGCCTATAATCACTTTAATATTAATAAAAACAAAGTAGCATAGTATCTAAGTATCACTCAATTTTTATTTTCAAAATCGAAACAGGTAACTAAATATCTGCTTTATCGAACGTTGCGTTGTAATTATAATTAGATTGATAATTTTAAATTTAGTTGTAACGTTGTATTTTTAGGTGAAATTCTACGTACAGCATGCCTACGTGGAAACACAGGTATTTTCATGCGATTTACAAAAAATTTGCAGTAAATGTTTACACTGCCAATAAAATATTTGCAAAGGTATGTAAACTTGAATGAAATATATTTAATCGGTAGTGGCTGATTAATTTTGCTCTGAAAGCTACGTGACATTGAGGTAGTGTAAAACGTCGACTAAATAATTCAGCAGTAAATAGAGTTGGAATGCAAAATTTACGTCACAAATTGAATAGTCATACATCATGAGGTTTAAAATATAAAAATTTAATATTTGTTTTAAAAAAGTCTGTAAACAGGATGCAACTATTGCCGCTGAATATGAGAGTTGAAAAAACGGGGTCAAGGACATAAAACGCGATCCATATTTAAGAATATTTGAGGTAAATGTTTAATTATTGAATGGAAGGTATTCGTCATAATTAGTTTGGGTTTGTGAATGCTCGGCATTAACTTAATCAGCAACATGTTTGGATGGAATAGGTGTGGATGTATGCTACTTTTATCCTACGTACAATTACAGACATCTATAGAATTAAGCCAACTGATATATTCACATATATATTATATATGTGATTCGCAGTCTTGACACAAGCATTCGACAGAGTGGCACCAGAAGACGTAGTGAAGCTGCTTAACAAAATGTCATCTATGTTCTATTCAGTAATATTTGACAGTACACAGCCTCAATTATATCGCACAGAGTAGGTGCAAATTACATTTATATACACAGAGTGGACACAATAATTTTATAAGTAAAATATACATTTGCATAACAATTCAGGTAGCTTCTACCTATACATGCATTAATCCTATACATTATGGAGCGCAATAAAGGGGGTAAAATTATAAAAAAGGAGAAAGGGAATAATTTTGGTCAAGATGATATTAGGTTAAATTTAAGTGCTTATGTTGTGTTTTGTGTGTTGATAGCATTTTCTGCATAGATTAAGTATCTCTGTTTTTTTTCAGAATGTATTTTTAGTAGTTCTAGGTTCTTATTACCTACCCGGTCTTGTATCGCTAACATGAAGCTCTCTGTTTCTAGATAGATTTGTCCTTTTATATAGCCACTTGTATGCGTTTTCTTTGTGGATATATTGATTGTTAATAATATATAGATGCCCTCCATACAATTTCTTCTGTGACCATTTTAGCTTGTGGTGATTGCGTCCATTGTGATTGCGGTTCACATTGTGAGATATTTAACGATATGCATTCTTTGGTTGCTTATGTGACTGTTTTGTCTAAGGAAGTATGTTTGTTGTGGAAATATTTTCTGAGGATTTTCTAATTTGCATGGCGTATGTGAACGTCTATGAGCCCTCTGCCTTCTTCCTTCCTATTGTGACTATCTTTGCATGCATTTGGGTGAAGTTTTCTATGTCAGTTCAGATCTTGCGAGTATATTTATATCTTCTTCTAGGACTGTAGCTGTCCATTTTATTGCTCCAAAGGAATATGTGAAAAGAGGAATGGCCAATATATTAATGGTTTTAAATGGATGCTTCGAATTTGATTTTGTGTTGAAGATTAGCGTTAGGTGTTTGTTATATTCTTTAGTTAGTTGCTTTTTATTGTCGTGTGCTTGTGTTCTGCTGAAATCCCAAATATATGTATGCTTTATTTAATATCTTGCTTGTTAAGAGTTTCCGCACTTATTTTTCGTCTTTCTATTTACCTTGTTCTGTACATAATGTTTTACATTCACCAATTCCGAATTCCATGCCAATGTCTGCTGTTGTTTCCTATATTTTTTTAGTAGTCCTCTCATTTGTGTCTGTATTAGTTCATACATTTTGAAGTAATCTATATAAGGAAAGTGATTAATGTTGTGTTCTCCTTTGTTCTGATGTTTGATCTGAAATCCGCATTTCATATTATTTAATGCATTGGAGAATGGGTTCAGGCAGAGGCAGAACCATAATGCGCTTAGTGAGTATCCTTGAAAGATTCCTTTGTTAATTAGTAGTTTATTTCTTCTTTGGCTCTTGTTAAATGTATGTTTGTTATCTAGGTGTTTAGGATGGTTAACAGGACATTGGATGTATTTTGTAAATTTGTAGTATTTTCTTTAACCATGAATGTGGCACAATGTCGAAAGTTTTCTTGTAATCTTTGTTCAATGTGCGTCCTTTAGGTGTTTTTTTTTTCTATTTGTTTCGTTACCACAGAGTCTGTAATTAACTGTTTTTTCCTCCCTGACCGTCCCTCCTATAGCCTCTTTGCTCTTCGCAAATTACATTATATATCTGGTGCAGGTGTTGATCTATTTTATTTCATACAAGTTATTGGTCGATAATTAACTGGATAATGTTCGGTGTTATGGTTTTTTGTTTTAATATATGTCTTCCCTTCTATTAGAAATTGTGGTAATACTTGTGGGTTTTCTATTATTATATTTATTTATTTATTTGAATAGTTGGATATTTACATATCGATGTGAATTATTTATACCAAAAGTTTTGCATTTGATATGTTTCTGGGTATCTTCTGTTAGGTGTTTATTATAATGTTTGCCAGTTCTTCTGTTTTAATTTTATATTTCGATTATGGTTTTTTGCTCTTCGGATCTTTTCTTTTTTCTTTAATCCATGATGAAGCACAATTATGCTGTATGAGCTTTGACCCTATTCCTTCTCAGAATTCGGCGATTGCTTATCTACTACTAATGTCTTTAGTTCCAGTTATTTCCTTATAGAATATTTTTTCATTGCGGCTCAAGAAAGCATTATCTCCTTTTCGGTCATTGGATTCTTCGTACCTGCGTAGGCGTGCTATTGTTAAATTTATTTCATGTTGTTCAAAGTTTCTGTAATCGTTTGCTCTTTATTTTTTGTTATATTTTCACTGTTTTTTTTTAATATTTGCTTTGCGTTGTTTCCATTTTTAAACTGTGATAGCATTCCAATGTCTGCTATCGGCACTATTATATTGTTTTGTTGTTTTTGATTATTGTGTTTTAAAGTTTACTGTTTGTTACATGTTAATACATATCAATGTGTGAATGTATTTCAATATGCTTGGGGTATCTAGGTATCCGGCAATAGTTTTTCTGTTCATCATGTTTTTTAAGATTTTTGCCTGTCTAAAAATATAATTTCGGAAGTATATTTCTCATAATTGGATTGCTACGTCTCCAGACTGCTAAACTTGTTTTCATTTATGTTTTACATTCTTGTTTGATCTCAAATGTGCTTTGTAGCTAGTTGTTTGAGGTAGATAATATGATCTATATTGTTGTGGATGATTCATGTTTACCATTTGATGTTGTTTTCCATGTAATATTGTTGTCTGTTCAGAATGAGGGTGATAGTTCCTGCTTATATTTTGCTTGTGTGAAGCGTGGTTGTTCTTGCTCGTTTGGATGTATTATGTTTGTTTCTTCCTTATCTCTCAGTTCCTTTGCGATTCCACCTTTGATAAGTTGTATTTTTTAAAAGCGTTTTCTCCTTCTCTTCTGTATTTTTGAATATCTTTGAAATACTCTCTTCTCCACAACCCGATTTCTACTATGTCGATCAGTGTTGACTTTCGGTTTTTCTTCTTAATTTTGTGTAATAGTTTCCATAGGGTAATTGTATTGAACGTTTTTCTATGGTTAGGATCTCCCTATAAGAAATTAAATGAGTGAACTTCCCTACTTATTAAATGAACAGGTAATGGTAATGAAACAATCTTTGTATATCATGCAAAATTTAATCCGAAGGGACTTCTATAAAGAGCGTAACAGAGCGCTTTCGGCCGTAGCCATCATCAGTGTTACTTGTCAGTGGAAAAAGGACATATCCATGGAAGGAAACAAACAACACAAACCGACAATGGTCACAATTAAATTTCACACATTGTACGTCACATTTTTGAGAAAATGGTTCACATACAAAAGCGTGGGTCTTGGTACCATGCTTTTATTTTAATTTGTTCAATTAATGATTTTATCCTAAATTATGTGAACCATTTTCTCAAAAATGTGACGTACGATGTGTCAAATTTAATATTGTGACCATTGTCGATTTGTGTTGTTTGTTTGCTTCCATGGATATGTCCTTTTTCCACTGACAAGTAACACTGATGATGGCTACGGCCGAAAGCGCTATGTTACGCTTATAGAGGTCCCTTTGGATTAAATTTTGCATGATATACAAAGATTGCTTCATTACTAAATTTCCTACTTATGGCACTTTGCACACCTCGATTAAAATTTAGTGGTTTCCTCTCCTCTGCAGATTTTTTAGAAGGGACTAAACTAATTGTTTTCTTTCTTTCTTTAAGAAGTCTATAAGTTGTATTTTTACTAATTCCTGTCATGTCATATTGGTATAGGTTAATATTAAATTATTTGCAGTGCTGGAAGGCATTTGATATACAAGCGCATCATGTACACTCAAAACAATGGTTTTTGCTTCTGTATCATGAATTTATTTACAACTACGCGGAATAAAATTTGACGTTATTTTCTCGTGTAGCAAGTAGAACACAATATTAAATCTAGCTTTCATATAGGGCTTATACTTATATCTACACAGATTTCTGAAACAATAAAGTAGTTTGGGCTATTTAAATGATGAAAAAATATTGTATGCCAGTGTCAAATCACCTTTTTATTATCGAGTATTGAGAGGGGTTGGTAACGCCTATGGTTTTCTGCGTTTTTGTGGCCTTTGCACCTGATCTGTGTGGTATAATTGAGGTTGTGAGCTGTCACGCTTTTCTGAATAGATTATAGACACCAACATTATTTCATTTGTAACAGAACTGAATACAAGCAATAAGATACAACACTATCCACACTCCACCCCCGTAAACATGATATAAGACATGATATTCTCAGCTTGATATTGTATTACCCGATAATGGATGCTGTAAAAGCTTTGAGCAAGGGTTGTAGAATGCAAAATAAGGAGATATGAAGATGATTTGCTAAGCCGGTGATGCGTAATAATAATTAAAATAATGGAGTATCACGACTAGGTCTCTTGGGTAGATATAAGCTATGCCAAATAGCTTATATCTACCAAAGAGACCTAGTCGCTCGACAACTTAATAGAATAATGACAACTAAAACATACCTACGTTGACAAAAAACCCAACGATAAAACTTCACCAAATTGTATTCCTACTGTTTTCCTAAATAAGCCACCACTATTATTTTAGTAATAAAACAATATTCCTGTAAACAGGAATAAAGAACTACTCTAATTCTAAATTAAACCATATTAAAAAAACACTTGCTCAGGACTTTCAGTACTAATGTGAATTTTAAGAGATATTTGACAGGATTAAAAATATAGTTAAATTCGAAGTCCTGAATAAATGTGCAGGAAGCAGAGTCTGACATATACCAAATAAAAGTGTGTTTATTACTTGACTCAAAGATGTGAATCCCTAACCAAATAAATTGACAGACTGCGAGAAAAAAAATCTAATAGAAGGGGGAATATGGGATACATATTTAAAAAGATAATTTTTATAGCTTTCTAAATATTATATGCTTAGTATTGTGTATTTGAAAGAGCTTGCGCTGGTCGCCAACTTCAGCAACACTTTGCAGGACCTAGTCTGTTGGGAGCACTAATTAACCTCAGAGTTTCAAGCAACACTTTCGCACGATAAGATTGGAGAAATAAAAAAATACTGATGAGATTACGTGTGTGTTCTAAGTTCTAATTCTTACATCTTATATCTCTTTGATTTGACATGGTCAAACTTTATTGTAATACGAAAGGCGAGAATCGTCTCCTATTTGGGTCAACATTGTAAAAGAAACTCTATTATTGATAATAAAGGAATAAATTCTATTACTTTGTCTAAACAGATGTGTTAAGCTTGGTGATATTTTCTCCAAAAGATTAATGCATTAGTAGCGATATGTTTGGTGATAATGTTTTGCGAATTAAGTACATTTGCATAAATATCTAACCTAGCCCTGATGTAAGAGTAGAATAAATTAGTGATTTATCTTGGACATTGCTAAATATTTACTGAATACACAATCATTGTCATATTTTTATAACTAGAAACAATATTTAGAAAGTGCTCGAAGTCCTTATGAGATAGCAGTAGGAATTAAATTAAATTTAACCAAGACCAAGAGGAATATTATGGTAAATTAATACTAAACTTTTTATTTTTATTTTGAAGAACATAGAGATATCAATGTAGTCATGTATTCTCAGAGATCAAAATTTACCGTACCAATTCCAGAGGTTATAAAAATATAAAGGGTAATATCGCATTGCAAATAAGTAAATAGATATACAGAGAGGAAGCAGGGGCGGCTTCTGGCTTTATGGTTAGGAGAGGTAGAGATGTTCCCAAAAATACGGGAAAATGCTTAGGGAGAGACCAAGATGGAGGAAGCTTTTTGGGTTGCCACGTCCAAAAACGCTCATTTTGAATCCTGGAAAAAATTAAAGTATATTTTTTAATTGACTTCGTTCAATCTAAAAGTTTATTGTCATCTTAAACATAGAGACTAACCCAAAAAATATTCCATATATATACAGAAAGAGATCAGATATCACAACGCAGTAAATGAAAGCATAAATAATCACAATGAAATTATCTTAATTCATATTTATAGTAAAGTTTCGACAGTCAGGCGATTACTTGACCACTTACAACTTCTTAGAGCAAAGCAAACTTTTATGAAGACATATAAATAAAATTACGCTTTTTTAAATTATTGTGCAATTTCTGGTATATGCATAAGAATATATAGACAAACATCGATCCCGGGATTGGCAAGCGTCACGTCAATAATTTGGTACTGGCGACCTGTACCAAATTTATAAATCATGCATATCAAATAATTAAATTAATGATTTAAATAGCAGCCTACATATTATTTTGATTTTCAGACTATAGACAAAACAAATATATCTCATTGCTCACTTTTGTAAATAAATAGTGGATTTAGCTAGATGTAATTATATATAATCCCTTGGCCCTTGACGCCATCAATGGCCTTAAAAATATTCTGCATTGACATATTTTCTAGACTGGAATTCAAAACCAACAAGATAAGTCTCGCTCACTTTAAATAAAAAAAGGATGAAGTGGTTTATTAATTTTGGGAAGATTCAAAATTATCAAGTCTTTGTAATTCAGAGATATTTCATAAAATTGTGATGTCTGTGGCAAATAGTGTGAACAACTGCATCCAGAAGGACAGTAGTGCAACTTCCTTGTTTAATTTACCTGGACGAGTCTAACCTGGCATAGTGTCAGTGGCCTTCGAAAGGAAGTTAAGAAGCGTAATAAAAAGTTATGATGTGATGCCATAGTTGATACCAAAAATTCGTAGTACTGAACAACAATGGGAAATCGAATTATGTAACGCGATTAGTTAATTGCTTAACAACCGATCTATATGCCTGGTTCACTCAGCGGTGTTAATATTTATAGGTATTGGTCGTAAAGTTGAAAGTTGGGCGAACGCGCCACCAACTTTTTATTATGAATATATCAATGATTTTTAAGCCTTAAAATTAGGGTAATAAAATTTTGAAAAATACCCTATATAAGAATATCGAGAGACCTTAAAGGAAATTGTTTAACTTGGCCTTGACTTCAGCATACCAAAATAAGTATCAAAAATCCCAATTAAGGCAATTTATTTAAATATGGAACATTTTCTTGGACATAACCTACAGAAAGGAAAATTAATTAGGTCTCAAACCTAATTGAGATTATAGTAACGCACTTAAAATAATAATAAGATTCTGTAAAATAAGTATTACCCAAATTATAAGATCAGTAATCCTTAATCTTAAATTCTAAATCAACAATGCTACCTAGTTTTTATATTTCCATCTAAAATCTGAATTTTAAAATTCTGACTAAATACAGTTAATCACAGAACATCTTAAATAAAGATTCCTCTGCTAAATTAAAAAAAAATCCCATGGCACCGAAAATATCAGTGGGCAGATAAACAGAAAGAAGCAAATCGAATAACAACCTGTGAAGAGAAAATCTTATCAATAAAGATTTACAAGGGAAACCGAAGTGAGCTCAATTCGGTAACCTTCATAAGGACGAATTCCTAAAGTGGTAGTTAGGTAAAACGGTATACATATAAGTTCAGAATAGATATGTTAAGTTCTAATATAAGGTAGAGAAAATATCAACCACATAAATCTCTGTGAAATGAAAGAAACTATATTTTTGGATTTGGTACCATTTGCAACGCTACAATTAGCACAACTAAAATTGCATTAAGGCAATAAATCTAATAATAGCGTGCTCGACTTTATTTAATCTAAAGTCCTAATCTTTAACCACAAAAAAAGAAAATATGTTACTAAATTAGCAAGATGTAGATTGTTTAAATACCAATATTCTTGTTTTTTAAAATAGCATAACCTACTCCAGTCCCAGAATTCAATCGGCAATCTCCCGGTTCATAAAGATGAAGTGAAGATAACATCATAAGTCCATATAATTTTATTTTCTATATTCAAGCAAACCAGTCATGTCATGATGTGATTTTGATGTTAGTTATCATCACTTTAAAATGGAATACACATTTAATGAGCAGATATACACCCTTAAAATTTCTTCCAAACCTTTTACAAAATCTTTTAGAAGATGTGGTTATGCATTATGGCTCCGCCTCATTTTAGCCTTGCTGTGCGAGAGCACCTAAATAAGATGTATCGGGAGCAATGAATAGGTCGAGGAGGACCGGTTACATAGCCTCCACGTTCCTCCGGCTTAAACCCCTTAGATTTTAATTTTTGGCGAGATGTCAAAATCCAAGTCTTTTCACCTCCTGTAGAGACTAGGAAATAACTACTGGAATGAATCACTTCTCACTGCCAACAAATAAGAAACAATGCTAGAGTATTGTGTAGGGTGCAGCCAGTTTTCAGCTCGTCACGCTCACGAGTGCTTTAGAGTCCAGGCCGCACATGTTGAACGATGTTATGAATTTTTTAATTAAACATAAACGTTTTTACTTTTTTTACGATGAAAGTAAATTTAATCTCTAACCGATGTATTAGTTATTGACTTAAAAAGTTACAATTTCCTAAAAAACGTGGTTTTACTGAAAAACGGTTCGTTTTAGCGATATCAAACGAGGGTGCTTTTTTTTGTAACCGAAGGGTCAAACTGTCTTAAGTTTTAAGTATTTCAAGCAAAAGTGATTTCCAGCGGCGCTATTTCCGTAAGGGGTCATGAAATAAAAGAAAAATATATAGGAGCTTGTGATATTATTTTCACCTCATCTATACGAATCCGAGAGATTTCCCACAAATTCTGGCACACCCTGTATATTAATAAATTTTCCAATAAGCACCTGGAACTTAAAACAAAACGGTTTGCACTTCTCTGTCTTAGTTTTTAATAATCTATCTACTAACGGTTTAGACAGAAGTCCACGAAATATATTATATAACAAAATTTAAGTGTTTTGGAAATATTGAGTAATAAAAATTTGCATTTTGAGCACTTGGAACTTAAAACAAAGCGATTTGCGCTTTTCTATCTTAGTTTTCAATAACCTATCTGCTAACGGTTTAGACAGAAGTGGACGAAATATATTATATAACAAAATTCAACTGTTTTGGAAACATTGAGTAATGAAAATTTATATTTTGAGCACTGGTACTTAAAAGAAACTGACTTGTTCTTTTCTATCTTAGCTTTTAATAATCTATCTGTTAACGGTTTAGACGAAAGTCGCCGAAAATCAAAAATGTGTTACATCTGAACAAACCAGAAGTTAATATTAGAAGACGTGCAAGCCGTTTTGTTTTAAAACAAACCGTTTGGATTCTAGAACAATTCAAATTGTCAAAAATATCCATTTTCGGCGGTCAATATTTCTAAAATAATAAAATGTTGCTATAGAACCTACTATATATGCAATATTCATAGAATATTTGAAAACCCCTGAACAATTTATAGGTTATGACATTCTAAAAAACGTTTAGAAAAAGTTTTAGAAGGCCACGCTTCCTTGAACCACCCGTTTTGGAATTATATCATTCTACAATTCACAGAACTTTTGTTTAATCATTATATTCCTATTTATTATGGAGACGGCGATATTTTACTTCCTTGCACTAATGGGCCACCGCCCACCACCTATATGCGTATGTCGAATTCCGAGCTATATAATATTTCCCCGATCTTCGACATAATATGCTGGCTGATGCAGGAGAAGAGATCACAAACATCAATGACATGGCGGCCGATGGATGTCAACAGTTGAAGCAGAGAGATATTTGGAGGATTCATTGGTAACCAGATAAAAATTTTCCAACACAAGTTTAAGCCATAAACCATCTTTTTTTGCCAAGGAGAAGACACGAGTATAAACGCTGTATATTATAATACATAACGAGTGTTGAAAGTGCCAGTTTTCAAGTGGGGAGGTTGCCGAGTGCGAAAATCTTCCGAGGTTGATAACTTACTTTCAGACGAATAATGTACACTATTTTTCCTACGACCACCTATGAACATGAGACAAAAAATTCTCAAAATTCTTCAGAAAACAATTATTAATATCACACGCGCGTTGAAATCCACTTTTCAATACGCGTGTTGAAAAGTGCTTGTCGCATTATCCACATCTATCAAGTTAAAATGCCAAATCAAATATGCTTTGAAAGTAACAGCCACCGCCAACTAGTCATATAGAGCCCTCTTGAAATCACTTTTCAACACGTGTGTTATAAAGTTTTCAACACGCTTGTGATATTAAGTATATTCTAGCTAGGTTAACTGTGCCTTTTCTCTCATTTTCATAAGGGGTCGTAGGAAATGTTTATTTCACGTGAGATGTCGTTAAATGTTTCAAATTGTAGCGTAGCTTTAGCTTACATTAGAACTTAACATACCTATTCTGAACTTAGAATTTATATCCTAAAATTTAAAACATTGCCTATTTCATACTAGTGGAATATTGGTACGTACCCAACCGATATCGAAGGATATAGTTCTGAAGCGTTCTCTCATTTTCGAACGTTTTCTTGACGGATGTGATAAATTGATAAGCACTCTGCCATTAATATTTTTTCGTATTATCGGCAATATCGCGTCGTAAATGTATTTTATGTAAAGTGAGATTACCTTTTTCAAAAAGGTATGTATGTTGGGGTTTGGAACCTTCGGCAAAATGCACTAAAACGGAGTTTTATCCAAAATACCGTAACAGAATAATTGCACTCGACGCGCGTTTCGCTAACTATGTTAGCGTCATCAGGAGATGATTAAAACTAAAATTAAAATCTGCCAAACTCTCTTTTATACTAAATGTTTGCTTAATCAAGCGAAACCAAAGGAACCAATTCTGGAATCCCACCTTAAAATTAATTCATAATATCCGGTAGAAGATTATTAGACGCATATGAAAGTATGGGAATTATTAAATGTAAAAATAGCTTAAATAGAAATAGAGGTCCTATTCCCTATAGTCCATTATATTGGTTGATCGAGGGTGACTAGTGGCATTCCAGGATTGGTTCCTTTGGTTCCGCTTGATAAGGAAACATTTAGTATAAAAGAGAATTAGGTAGATTTTAATTTTAGTTTTAATCATCTCCTGATGATGCTAACATGGTTAGCGAAACGAGCGTCGAGTGCATTAATTCTGTTTTGGTATTATGGATAAAACTCCGTTTTAGTTAAGATATATATGTTATATCTTTGTATTTCTATATCATATAGTTAAAATTATTTAAAAATTAACTAGGGTCTTTTCTCCACTCAGTCTTTCGCTAGCCTAGGGAGTTTCTTCAGGTTTATTCCTGCCAGATGATGAAGTAATGCTTACCCAGATGGCGTTACATGAAGGTTCACAGTAAGCCGTAAAACTTTAATTGGGATCAGCCAAGTAGCCGTATGCGTTAGAAAATAGCCACCAACCACTGCCAGTAAATTCCACTTCGGTGTGACCGTATGAGAATGACACACAAGTAGGCCTTATAATAGCTTATTTTACTTATAATACCTTACCTTTTCTTTTTTGAAGCAACCGTTCAATGATTTTTAATGGCGTATTATCTTTTAACGTATTTTTTGTCCTTATTTGATTAACTAATAGCGAGTAGCTTCACTACCTTATACGATATTATCTTGGTTAGCACATGCCTTGCTAATATCTCTGTAATTATCTGATTTACTTTTTTGTATTTCGTATATTTGCCTAAATTCTACCCTGTTACTGTTAGGTCATATAATTACTTATCTTATTTTTTATCGAACTTACCGATAAATGACTTTTAATTGTTTATGATCTTTTATCGGAACTATTACCGTTGCCTACCGTTATTTGATTAATTAATATCTACTTCTTTTATTACCGTATATTATATTGGTTTGGTTAGTAAATGTCTGGCGCTCGACGAACGGTGTGTGTGCGAAGATGTTTATTGACATGGTTCTTGAATATAATTAGGGGAAAACAGATGTTCTGGGAGTGAGTTCCACAGTGATGCAGTGTGCCAGACAAAGGAGGTCTTGTAAAGCGATGTTCTAGGTGTTTCCAGTTGTATGACTGACTGGTGCGCTGTTGCCGTCTGTCGTGACTGCCTGACAGGCGTTGCCGCATAGCTCTCTTCTGAATGGACTCCAGCAGCTTTAGGGTGTACTTTGGTGCGACACCAGAGATGTGTGAGCAATATTCTAAGCACAGTTTTATTTGCGCTTTGTAGAGCAAGAGCAACTGCTGCGGTGTATACAGTTTTTTATTGCGAAATAGCGCACCAAGCTTCTGGGAGGCTGATTCTGCCATGTTAGCAACGTGGTCATACCAGGACATATTGCTGTTGACCGAGACACCCTGTAGTCCGATTGACGAGGATAAAAAAGTGGTCGACCCTGCCATAATGATGTCAGGGCCCGCCGGTATTGGCCCACTTGGTAAACGTGGCTGCTTGGGTCTTTGCTGCATTGAACTGGACCAAATTTCTATCGCCCCAAGTTTGAACTTTCTCCAGCTATTGATTAATTGCTGTAATCCTGTCTGCGGTGATAAGTCTCAGTCGCTGGTAAAGGGTTTTCTGATCTATATTGGGAGACAAGGGTACTGTCATCTGCAAAACTCTAAACAGGGTTGTTCGTTTCGATCAGCAGGTCATTAATATAAATGAGGAACATAATTGGTGCCCTAAGGCACCCTCACGTTAATGGTGAATGTGTCTGAGATGTGTACATCAACCGCCACGTACAGAGATCGGTTCTTAAGGAAACTGGCAAGCCTGCTGCAGAGGGAGGCTGGCAGGCTGAATAACGCCAGTTCGTTGAGCAACTCTCCGTAGTTCTCAATTGCCCTACTTCATATATGAGTGACATAGGCCAATGTATCTCCTGTCCATCTGTCTTTGCGAAAACCATGTTGATTATCGCTGATTATTGTGTTGTTCTCAAGGTACTTGAGTAGTTGCTGATTGACTACACCATCCATGACTTTGGAGATTATGGGAAGCAAGGCAGTTGGACGATAGTTTCAGGGCGTGGTTTTTTTGCCTTTTTTTGGAACAGGTTGCACTCGAGCGACTTTCCAGGAAGATGGGTATATCCCTCTTCGGTAAGACAGAGAAAAAAGTCTGGAAAATACGGGTGTCAGTTCATTGGCGCAGTTCTTTAACACAGATGGCAGGTATTTCGTCCGGTCCTGATGCCTTTTGCGTATCTAGTTCTTTAAGCATTTTACGAATATCACGGTTATGAAACTTGACTTCTGCCATGGTAGTGTTGATGTTCGACAGGGTAAAGAGAACCTTACCTTGGGAGACGTGTAAGGTAGAGTGCGATGAAAACATTTTGGCGAGCATGTTTGCTTTTGCGAACACTATAGAGATTATTTGATTTACTTTTTATGTTACGTATACCTACTTAAATGCTACATGCTGTACCTTTTCTAAATGTTATGGCAGTGGAGCGTCTTACATAATTCTACTTTAGGCCCTTGTGCATATGCGGGTTACCGAAATGAGCTCACTTCGATTTTTAATGTAGATCTTCATTGCTCATTTATTCTCTTCACAGGTTTATTTATTTTTTTATTTGATATAATATTGTTTTTTAACTGTATATTTGTCCACTGATATCGCTGCCATGGGATAAATTTATAACAGGTTTTTTTTATTTAGCAGATTAATCTTTATTTCAGGTGTTTTATTTAAAGCGTACTCTGATTTCTTTTATTTAGTCAGAACTTTATAAATTTTGAATTTAGTTGGGATATTTAAAAAATAGGAACTAGCTAGTATTAATGATTTAGAACTTAAGTTTAAGGGTTAGTGATCTTATAATTTGGAGTCATACTTATTTCAGAGAATTTTATCATTATTTTAAGTGCGATACCTTAATCTTAATTAAGTTTGAGACTAATTTATTTTAATTTGTGCACGTTATATCTGAGAATATATTTAATATTTAAATAAATAGCCTAATTAGGATATTTTATGTTTATTTTGGTATGCTGAAGTCAAGGTAAAGTTGAGTTTATGCATTATGCAATGTCTTTTAAGGTTTCCCGATATTCTTAGATAGGGTAGTTTTCTAAATTTCACTACCCTAATCTCTATGCCTAAAAATCATTGATATTTTCATATTAGATAATTTATTGGCACCTTCTCCTAACTATCAACTCTACGACTCACACCTATAAATATTAAAACCGCTGAGTGAATCAGGCATATGGACCAGTTGTTAAGCAATTAACTGATGGCCTCACAAATTAAATTTACTTTCGCATGGGTGAGTAAATCAGAAAATCGAATATAGTTTTAATAGAGGCTAAAATAGAAACAAATATCTTGCAACACGTGATTTTTCTTCAGTAAAGAGTGTTATTTCTCACATGACGAGATAGATATCTGACTAGAGATCTAAAATTGAATAGGGTAACACATTTTAGGGCGTATTTAAAAGCTAGTCTTTAACAACGGTGTAATCGTCAAAAAACTGTCAAATTAATGTATTGATTCGTGACAGCGAAGTAACGCTTGTGATGTAGAACGTATTCCACTGTATACTGCTTTAAAATGGCAAAATAAGTCGCATAATTTAAACTTCGAATCTTCCGTGAAGCGGACTTAAAGACTAAAATGAATATATATTTTACACTGAATTACTTAAAATAAGTTATAATGATATCTAAACTGCATTAAATTAAGCATATCTCCCAGTAAGAATTCCAACATCACTTAATTAAATCACCATTAAATTATATTTTACTGAAAGTGCAATAAGGATATGAATATTCCAGTTAGTGTATGTGTTAGCAGTCTTTTTGCCATGTTTCCCGTTTATTTTATGTAAAGCACTTAAGATATTCTCAAACTAAATTAAAAACTACTTAGATTATTATTTTCTCTTATGGCAGTAGTGAAGATATAGTTTCCTATATAAGATAAAACATTAAAATGAAATTATATTTAGGTACTTTAAAAGATCGAATACGTACTAAGATAAAACGTGGATAGATATAGGGACTCTTAGAAATAAGGACAGCTTCCATCGTTTCCAGAAATTAGAAAGTGCCATTAAACATTGTTGATATCTAACGGAATTTTTATGTTTTAGAACAGATCAGTTACAGGGCGATCATTCTTTCTGATACAGATAGCTGCCTGCTTTTATTCAGGGACGTAGACAGAATCTTACTTTTGGGGGAGGGGGGGGGGGGGTGTGCAGTTGGGGCACATCTAAATTTAAAAGGGCCGCTGAAAAAAGTCACCGCAGGCGCCGCCGGAGGTCAATCTCCAATTTGGGGGGTGCTTCGCCCAATTATTACCCAAAAGCCGTTAAACTTGTTTAAAAAACACGCCTCAATGAAACAAATGAATCAAATTCTACATTCTTCTGGACAAGCACCTTACTCATAAGCACAAAAAATAAAATACTGTTTTTTATAACATAGAGCAATAGATAACAGAGCAACTTCTAGTCAGATATTTAGGTTATGGATGATGGATAACTAACTACGGTCACTGCGCACTGCGGATATTGGGAATTGACAACTGGATTGGGGCCAGGACCGTATTTTTTTTGCGTACTAAGTTTCGATTTCGTAAAAGATTAAGATTTCTCGTAATAGATTTTTTTAGGCACTATTATGTTTAAGTTCTTCTGGTGCCTGTGCACCGTATGTTTTTTCCTAATAAATTTCCTAATAGATTTAAAAATTAAGCTTTATTCATTTACGGAAATACGAACGTTTACATATTTTTTTAAAAATGTTTCGGGTAGGCTATTGGAGGGGAGGGGGGCACTGCTCCCCTGTCTACGTCCCTGATTTCATTCTACATATTATGCAGTTTAATTTTTGAAATGCCGTTTTGCTGGTATAGACATGATCTTCCACCCCCGTATCGTTGCCGGACCCTGTATAATGAGTCAACTGCAGTAAAAGCGCTCAAAAATAGTGATGTACTTTAATTAAGCCCAAAGAGCAAATATTGCAATGATTAAAACTACTATTAATAAATTACGAAAATGGGCAAATCATATTCTATGGGTTAAACTTTGGTGGTGTGGTTCGTTTTCAAATGCATTTATAAAAATATCTAATCGTAGAGATTTGTGGCTATTTTGTATAGGTTTTGTATAATGATATATAACATGGATCCCAGAATTCGTGAGCAATCTCTTGGATTCATATAGATAAAGTCAAAATAACATCATATGTTTACGTAATATATATTTTCCCTACAGACAAGACGAGAAAAGAGGTATCGAGATATGGACCTCTAAATAATGCTGCCATAAATCGGTTTTTCCTGAATGAGTTTTATAGTATCGTGGATACTAATTAGGACTGCCTATAACAGTACCTTGTTTAGTTCGTCAGGGACGGACCAGCTTTAAAACAATAATGCTCATTTTTGCAACCTATATGATAAACACAACAATGATATTTTTAGACAACTTGAACCAAAGCGGGCCACTCACGATACTGCAGCGTCGTACGATTTTTTCGCATCAAACGAAATTGAAAACAATTTGATCGTGTGTGCCCATGCCTTCAATGAAGTCGTAGACAAACTGGTTTGTCTGCTGCAGTACAACACAGTCGGTTGGACGATTTTTTAACCGTGTGTGGCTGACTGCCGCCGACTGCCGCCGACTGGCGCATATTGCATGCGCATTACTGTGTATTCTTTTTGAATCAGAGAAGTTATCGCTGACAATAACTCCACGTTAGTAGATTCGACCATGCAAAGGTAGTTTCCCAATCCTCGGGGTGCAATCGCAACTCTTCTAATAAATTAACATGTCTCAGTGAACCCCGTTTCATAAGCCAACCTTTGCACCAAAATCTACGTTTCCGTTTAGGTTTCTTTTTACTCTTGGTGACGCAAAGAGCAAGAGACCATACTGCGGCGCAGTATCGTGTGTATCCTCGTCAAACTTTCGATCAAATCGTACATCGCCATCGTACGATCCTGTTGTACGACGCCGTTGTATCGTGAGTGGCCTGCTTTAGGTTACGAACTCTTGTTCAATATTGCTAAAACGAACAATTTTTGAGAAAAACCTCTTTTCTACGAATTGGTAAATTTTTATTACAATATTGCAATAATAAATCGCTTAAGGATAAATTAACATTTATCGTAAAGAAAAAGTACGAACGCCCTGAACTCCAACACACTCCCGGGCTCGACGAATAGAAGACTGCATAATATCCGAGCATTATTTCTTATTTGTGATACTTTCTTTCTCCTCCAGTTCTTACTGATGCTGATAAACTTGGCTTTTGAGATATCCCCAAGGTAAGAATCTAAGACGTTCGAATCGGGGAATGGTAAAGATCATGCATGCAACGGGTTCCATCGACCTATCCATTGCTCTCGATATATATTAATTAAGTGCTCTTGCACAGCAGGGCTAAAATGAGGCAGAGCACCATCATGCATGAACCACACGTTTTGTCGGGTCTCTATCGGAACATCCTCTAGAAATTTTTTGTAAGAAATTCTAAATCAAGGGCATATTCTCGGCATACTCATTAAATATCTATTCAATTTTAAAATAGCTTCCGTATTTCAGACTTGTATTACGAGAAATAATATGTATAACCGACAACTAACATCAAAATGCTTGTACATTTTTAGCAGTCCTAACTAGTATCTACTATACGGTTCTTAGCGAATATGAGTACCTGTCTTGTGGTGTATAGTTCAAGCTGCCTAAAGCATTTATTGTTGTGCCAGGGTTTTTGTGTTATATCTAGTCCATCCTTAGCAAACTAAACAAGCCAAATGTGTTTAAAAGCAGTCCTAACTAGTGTCTACTATATTAAAAAAATATTGAAGTACGCAACGTAATTTAAAAGTTATTCAAAATAAACTGATTCCCAGTGGCGTCATTTAGGAGCCTAATACTCCGTAGGAAAAAGACGCAATAGTATATTATTTTATATGGAGGAAAAGTGATACTTTTCATGGCGCGCTCGTGTTTAACAGCCGAACGGAGTGAGGCTGGTAATAGAGAGCAAGCCATGAAAAGTAACTTTTCCTCCAAATAAAATATGCTGTTTTTTCTTCAAATGCCGACAAATTAATGCAAAAACATCTCTTTTTAATAGTAATAATATCTAATTATTATTAAAGATAAATGGGTTCGCAAGGCGGCTTAGACCACGGTCGTAGGTGGCCTTGCTTAGACCGGTGTCGGTGAATATAATGTAACATAAAGCTGTCAGTGGACACTGTCAACAATAATTATTTTTCTAAGATTGCGTCTCCGATTGCGTTTTAATTCCGTATTGA
The DNA here is from genome assembly GCA_016904865.1 of Pissodes strobi. Classification (NCBI taxonomy): domain Eukaryota; kingdom Metazoa; phylum Arthropoda; class Insecta; order Coleoptera; family Curculionidae; genus Pissodes; species Pissodes strobi. The sequence continues at coordinate 691,639 of MU181926.1, read as the reverse complement.
TAAGCAGTTATTGAGTAAGTTCGATTAAATAATAACCAATTTGTTCCTAAATTAGTGATTTTTAGAAATGCAGTCACAAATTGAGTGATAAATACAAATTGTAGTTTAATAAATCTTGAGTTGTTGACGCTTATTTTGTTGTCTGTTTGTATCGTATCTATGTTGCTATGACAACACTTTTACCTCCGCCGGCGGAAAAGTGAAAAGTAAAGCTCCGGCGGAGGAAAAACGAAACTTCACGGCCGCCTACACAGTCGAGTAATGACGGATTTATTGACGTTTGAAGAAAAAATATTTTATGATGTTATTTTTTACTTGATCTGTATGAATCCGAGAGATAGCCCACTAATTCAGGGACACCCTGTATAATTATTATTTAGTACATACAATCTAATATAATACATAAACGGAACCTAACAAAGTTTTATTTTAAAATAACTGTAACTTTACTTCATTCGCCCTCGGTTTAGATAACCGAGTCCAGTTATATTACGTGTGTGGCGTTTATAGATATTTTACCATTAGTATTATACAGACTATAAAGTTACTTCCACCCATTTCTTACCTTTTATAGAAAAACAGTTCTATTAATTTGCCACATTGGTTGCATTCATGATATTTTCATTAATAAAATTAGCTCATTAAGTCGATCAAAAAACATTGAAGTCAAGAAAATTTGAATTGTGACAAATTTATGTTTTTAATGCCAGACACATAAAATATTTTACTATACTATTGTCAGTCTTGTAATCTAGACTATGCCATATATGCATCTTTTACACTAAAATTGGATATTTTATTATTTTAATTTAAAGGCTATAAAATTCTTCTGGTGTCAGATTACCAATCTGAAACTTCATATAAAAGTAAATAAATCAGTATGAAAGTTGGTGGGTGGTTTTTGAAATACCTAGAGCCACAATATGTAGATATCATTAGGTATAAATTTAGATGTAAAAGAAATGACTGAAAATCAGGGCGAAGGGCGAGTGGATTAACTGTCTCATGTGACTGATTAATTCAGTAATATTACCTACAGTTAAAATTGTAATATATCGGACAAAATTTAGAAAGTTTTAAAAATTGGCAGAAATGTTAAGAATAGCATAAATATTATTAAACTAAAAAGTTCTCACCCCTAAAGTGTGTGCTTCATCCCTTACAACATTGTTTTGACCCCAATTTTATTTCCCATAAAAAACAATGCATGACAGATAAAAGTATTTATATACAAAGTTGTTCCTCATAAAATTCTCTACAAAAAAGGTTTTATAACAATTTCCCCTAAAATGTCTAATTGTTTGGCAAATACAGTACAAACGAAATCAGGGCGGGATTATAATTCGTTAAATATATGTATGGGTTATTATCCAAAGAGTACAAGGTAGTCTTATCCCAAAAAAGAGTAAAAATATACTCGATAAATTTTCTACTACGATGATGTATTTCTTTTGGGGCGGGCGCCAAATGTAAATGCAGGCTGTTGTCAGTAGGGGTTAGCAAGACCAACCTAGTTTCGGTCTCGGTCTCGAAAAACAACCTTGGCCTCGATCTCGGTCTCGACGTCGAAACCGAGACCGAGACCATGCATGGTCTCGGTCTTGTCTTGGTCTCGGTCTCGTAAAGTCTCGGTCTCGAGATTCTGAATTGCTTTTTTTCACCATTAACAGAGTTTTGTTACACAACAGTGGCGTAAATAGATATTTTTATCGGGTGATGGGGTGCCAAGCCTTCTTTGATATATTTTGGCAGATTTGCGAGTAAACAAGCAAAACTTTTTTAGTATGTCACGGCCTTATTTGACATATTTTATCATATTTGCAAGTAAAATCAATAAGGTATTTTTGACCAATAACTACAGGGCTAATGCTTCGTCCACTAATTTTGGGACCCTCTGTATAGGTATAGGTATACGGTATATACTGTATAAGTGGATATAGTCAAAGGTGACCATTCATTGTAGATATTACGAAAAATGTGAACTCATAGCTGTTTATTGCTTGGAAATGGCTCAAAATAAGTTATCTACATAATATGTACATAACAGTATAACATTTCTTCTAGAATCTTAAAAAAGAAACAGCCCAATTTAAAATAAACAGCGTTATACCCGGATTTGCACGATTTTTAAATTTTTTGGTTGATTGGACCCCGTTGGCATAAATTGCCAATAACATACATAAAAATTTTATTTTTTCAGAAAAATAAGTTTTGAAAAATCAACAAATAAAAATATTTTTCGAGACCGAGACCGAGAGTCTCGTTACCTTGGTCTCGGTCTCGATAGGTAAGTCTCGGTCTCGGTCTCGATTCTAATTTCCAGGTCTCGGTCTCGGTCTCGTTTTCGAGACCGAGACCGAGACTATAGTCTCGCGAACCCCTGGTTGTCAGTGTCTGCTAGAAGTGAAACTTCTTTCTTATAAAACATGTGTTGCCACCGACGGGAATCAAATGCGGGCCGCATATTTATAAGTTACCGACGAAAACAGACGCTCGCATAAATGACTGTAATATAAATGTAGTTGTTTCTCATGCGTTGGGTTAGTTTTGGTTAGTTCCTTTTTGGTTACGCCCCGTAGCGAGCGAAGCGAGCGGAGGGCTAGGCATGAGGTAATCAAATATTTGAAGAATGAAACCAACCAAAGGGGTATTATGACTAACATTTATATTACAGTTGCCCTATGCGAGCGCTTGTTTCGTCGGTAACTCATGAATATGCGGGATACCCGTATCACAATCACAGGGTCTGACCACTGCACCATCAGACCGGTTGAAAGCAATTCAGTGGACCGTAAATACATGGGTATTTCTGATACGCGGTAAAAAATCCAACATCTCCTGCATTCAAAACATCAATCGCAGCACCGCATTACCACCTTAGACCATTAAATAGTCTAAAATTACTACTATACCATTTAGGTAGTATCCGTGAATATCCCTTCCGGTCGTTCCCACTAACACATACTTAGATGCTATATACGCAACGCTACGCATCTATTCCAAATCCTGCCGGCCGATTCCCAATCAAGCGATTCCGTATTCCCCCTCCTGTCGCCGCTGAGCCGCGTGAGCTCAAGAAGGTGGTGATCATAGTAATGCGGCAGCAGTCTGCGTTAAAATGTCTCGAGAGCGGGCTGTCGCAATGTGTTTGTATAACATCCTTTTAAAATTGTGACTCAGTGACTAGTTAAAAAAATAAAAAATACCGGATTCATCGCATAAATAAACAACGTAAAAAGTTCATTTCCTTTCCTACTTCCTAACTAACTCAACTTACCAAGTATGTATCTATTGTGACGGTTATGATCTTTTCGTTTTGGTCCCAAAGTGGACAGCGTACAAACACCAACTCAATTAATTTTTCTCATTCATGGTCAAAAATTCAAAAAGTACTGAAGACCAGAGCGGCAAAATCGAACAGGTTTGAACTCGATGCTTAGCTCCCCGCTATCCATCTACACGCGCCTGTGCGCTATGCACATTGCAACCTAAATACACATGTTCGGTTTCGCCGCTCTGCTTTCCTCGCTGCTCCACTCGCTGCTTGACGCGTCACTCTGCACGTAGCCTAACGCTCGAAAATTGACAAGCGTCTAGCTGCACCAGAATGGATTTCGATTGCGAAGCTTCGAAGCTGACTATTTCACTTCACGCATGGCCCTTCTCTCGCTTCGCATTCTACGGGGGCACAACCAACAAAAACTAACCAAAACTAACCCAAGGCATGCCCAAAATGAAGAAAAACTTTTTACAAACATAGCCTAAAAAAACATCTCTCGCCCCTGACGGGAATCGAACCTGGGCCGTCGTATCACAAGCACAGTGTACTAACCACTGCACCACCAGGCTTGTTGAAAGCAATTTACTGATAATTGAAAGCTCTCTGCTAAATGTGTGTCAACAACTATATTGTAAAAAATACCATGAGATTCCAAGTCTTGAATTTTCAAAATATTTTCAAAAAAAAATGTTTAATAATTATTTGTACGGATCATCTTCAGCCCATCTAAAATGTACAGCATCATGATTTTTCATTACTTGTTATTATTGCCAATGATATTTTGTAAATGTCATACATTATTTACCTTGTCATCACCTTGTCATACATTATTTACCTTAAGGATCTTGTAAGTTAGATCCACCATGGGAAGATAAAAACGTATGGCATATGTTTTTCTGTATCTTCATCACTAAAGAAAGAAATGTGATTATAATCTTAAAACTCTAATCATATTTTATAAAATTAGAAATTTTTTTCAATTGTTTAAATTTTTGAAAATTACACTTTTTACAACTATACATTTTTATTGACCACCAATATTTTGGTGGGCTTGCAGTGATTCAAAAATCTACAAAAATCTACTGTCTATAAAGAAAACATTATGAGACCAAGTACAATGGCCGGAGTAACGCATCTTTCGCAGCTGTCTATTAGAGCTAGGTCTATCACGGAAAATGACCCTCTAATTATGTCTTTGGTTACTTTCGATAAAGTCGTTGAGGTACCATGGTTAGATCGCAAGCCGGACTGAGTTCAAGGTAAAACATTATTAAAAAATACATATTTATTTACTTGGTCAGCAATAGTTCTCTCTAAAACTTTGGACCGAGTTGGTAAAGGCTTTATCGATCTAAACCAAAGAATATTCTACTATCGTAGTAGAATATTCTTTGTCTAAACTCAGATAAAATTATGGAGTACGTACACTTAGGCACTTAACCACAATATTTCAGGAAATTTACTGTTGCTTCCCTACCTTATACCAACCCCATCTAAGTGCCCATTTAGTGTTTATATTAAACAAATGTCTAGCAGCTGGCAAATTCCCTTCTGCATGGAAGAAAATTCACGTGGTCAATGTGGTGCCTCGTAAGCTGTCTTCCTTGCAGAAGATAATTTACCAGCTGCTCGGCATTTATTTAACATAAACACTAAATTGGCACTTAGATGGGATATTAGGTATTAGGTCGGGAAAAATCTTAATCTTAACGTTATCAGACCAAATTGCATAAGTCTTAATTTTATAAATATGAATTTTGGGACTCCCTGTCAAAAACACTAAGTTTCCTGAAATATTGTGGTTACGCATATTTGCAATCATTACCGTTATTTCAAAGCTATTATATTTTAATGCTGCAGACAATTCCATGTCATTCTAATACTATTAGTCAGAGTTTTCGCAAGAGCACTATTAGCACGTTAACTATAAGACAGCAATGACATAACGCTAGACCAAGAAGTACGGCGTTAATCTGCATTAGCGATATGACTAGAATTGCCAGTCAAACTTCATGTGAACTAGAGTGTCTTAACATAGTGATACAGATGATCTAAAATTACACATTACAAAATTACTTTCAGTTTAAGAGCGGAAGTTAGAAAGGACCAAAGTGTCATTTTTCCTAAATACAGTTTTTCACATTGAAACGTTTTATGCATCATGCTTTATAAAAGGTTCTAAGCGCCAAAATTGAAATTTAACTATTTAAAAGAGTAGCTTCTAAGTTCAATATTATAACTTCAGTAACATTTAGATATTTGGGAGGGTTGTTAAGTCTGACCCCTGGTAATTTCTATATTTATAATATATTATAATGGGAGAAAATCAGAGAAGAAGGAGAGCTAAAGGCAGTGGTTCATTCAGAATTATACAGAGTCATTTAAGCATATAAAAAGAGAACGTACATGAAAAAAGCTATCCAGAACAGCAGGTATGAAACACATACCTAATGTTTTCTATTCTGGTTATAACCTTGTTTATTTTTTTTAGGCCACATGTAAATACAAATTGAGCTGGAAAATGTTACCTACGAAAGGAGACGTTCTCTTTTTGTATTATGCACAAGATATGAAAACACAAGGCACTTGTCTAATGAGTTTTATATGTGTTTCTAATATTTAAAACATGATTCGTATGAAGACGGCAAAGTAATCGACATCAAGCATCAATATGCTACTTCCATCCTGATGGACAAGGAAGTTTCGTTCGCTTATATAAGAAAACATGGCAGAATATATTCCGTGTAAACGATAAGAAAGTATATGTCCCTATTAACCCTACTGAAAAGAAGAAAATAGGTAAAACCTTTTATAATAATAAACGTACCAGACATGTTGCCCCAACATTTTGTGAAGCTGACCATATTCTAGTAAATAACCACATGAACATCATTCCAAGGCAAGTTGGTAATTATTCAAAGACAAAATTCAAAAAGAAGTACCTTAGCCCTGACTTGAATATTCATAGAATGTTTAAAACTTTTGCGCAAATACACCCAGATTCGCAGGAGCTTCTTGTGGAGCCAACACGTCTTTCATATATTGTTAACCGTAGGCTGACTCTAAAGAAGCATTTATAAATATGATATTTTTATTTCTTTACTCATACTTAAGCCATATAATATAGGGATGCACAAGTCAAAGTTCTATATACTAAGTACATTGTATGACATTACATTATAAAAGACACTAATGAATTTACACCTGAGAAAATTAAAACGAATAGGACCAGAAGAGTAGAAAGTTCTATCCAATAGAACAGTCTTGACTGCATTCTTAAATTTATCCAAAAGGAAGACTTCTGACCGACTGGGGAAGTTTATTAAAAATCTTTTCCCAACATAAACAAGAGACCTTTAAAGCCTTGCAAATCTATACGAATCCAAGGTTAAAAGGATTTCGTATCTTGTGAAATATGAGTGAAAATTTCCCGATGGATAGCCATCAAGATTCAGTCTAGTAAACAATAAGAACCTACAAATATAAATGCAAGGAAATGTCAGTGTCTTATGCGTTACAAAAATAGTCCTACAACTCTCCCCATTCAGCATTTCAAACAACAGCTTGATATTCTTCTTCTGGGCAATGAAGATTATACCGCTCTCAGCACAATGTCCCCAAAAAATTACACCATAGTTTAAGTGGAAATATATCAAAGAATAGTATTTATTCAGTTGTTCCTCTATGTTAAAGGTATCCTTCAATCTTGAAACTGCAAAGAAAGCTGATATAATTTTGGATGCCACATGTTCGACATGTGCACTCCATGATAAAGTACCATCCAGGTGGAGCCCTAAAAAATTGTATACTCGCTATGCTTCACAGAATAAATTTTAACAATTGGCACATTATTACGTTCTATTAAGATTTAGTATTAAGCCATTACTGGTACACCACCTGTCAAATTAATACATAATACTTCCGACATTCAGTCGGACCTCCTCAGCTGAGACCAACACCGTGGTATCATCCGCAAACAGAGTGACACAGCCTCCGGTGACGTATTCAGTTATTTCATTTACAAACAGGAAGAACAATAATGGACCGAGCACAGACCCCTGAGGAGCACCAACTTCGACCTCAACATATCTGAAAAAACAATCTTGACGCAAAACTCTATCAGTTAGGTAGACTAGCAGGTCCAGGATTTCTCCTCGCAGGCCATTAGCATAAAGTTTAATCAGAAGAAAGTTGATGTGTCTAGTGTCTAGTGGTGTGATAATTGCGGGGGCTAAAATAAGAATAAGATTTAATTACTTACACTGATCTTTTTGGTGGTCAATGAATGGTGATTTCACAATATTGAAGAGAAATTTCTTGTAAGTGGCTATAGTTTCATGCCCTGCGATACAAACTTCGCTCAAAAAAAACTCAAGAAAGTAACTAAACCATCTGTACCCACCGACCTCCACGCAATAGCAAAATCAGCAAAGTACACTTCACCTATTAATATTGTGGGTACATGACCCCATGCGAACCTAAAACGAGCAGCGGATGAATGTATTAACAGTACCAAATTAAATATTAGTAATACTACGGTAATAACGATTGAAGCAGCGAGTCCTACGTATATTAAGACTAAACTTCATCTTCTGATCTTTAAGAAGAGGGTGCAAATTAATGATTTCGTGAAAGGGAAATCCAGCTCCATCAGAAAGCATGGTGTCGGAAAATAGAAAGGTATCTCTTCGAAGCATGTTTCCTTATATTCAAAATCCAGAATAGCTACCTCAGATTGAAGATAAAGGCTAAGAAGAACGAAACAAGAACTAAAAGGTAATTTGTGAATGTTTCTTTACTCAAAATCAATTCTGACAGTTAGGCCATTAGCTAATTATACTTGCTTAAACATTTTTATATTGTAATAAAAATTTCCTTTGCAATTTTTTGTTAGGTATGTTTTGCATTTTGTTTTAAATGCATATATTTAATAAACCTTAACTTAATAAATTTCTCTGAATTTTATATAGTTTTTTTCGACTATCTACAGCGGTTTTTGTTGGCATTTATGCTTTTTCTAACTTCCGCTCTTCAATTATATAGTTTCTGCCGACATCGCAGGACATTACCCTATGATATCTTCTGCACATAAAGCTATGTGAGCAAGTATGTTTTTCCTCGAAATTACTCAATATGTCCTACAAATTTCTATCAACACTCTTAATTCTTACGAATTTTACGTCTTTCGTTACGCTTCAGATAAAATAATTAAAGAATTTTCCCTTTTTTGCTTACTAATAAACATGTCATGTAACGTGGATAAATCTTGATCAAATTGTATTGGCTGATTTTAGTAGTCACTTGCCGCCATTATTGTATGCAGTTATCAACGATTTCCATAAGACAATAAAATAAGAATTTTATTGCATGTTATGTCTGCATGAAATAAATCAGTTCTGCTATTTATTTTAGGAGTTTTCGCAGTAGGACTCAACAGCTTGTTCTATTGTTTATTTTATTATTTTGTAACGTTGATTCGGACTTGCAGGTCTCTATCCCAAAACTCAAAATAAGGGATATTCTTCAAAGTAATGCAGGATAGTTTTATTATGCAAATATTTTACATATGCTGTGGAACCTGTAATTCTCCATCCTGTATGATTCTCATTTTTTGCGTAGAAGTTATGACAGAGGATTAGGACAGAGACATAGGGGAAACTATTCTTATATTGTACTGCTTCCTGCATTGTACCACCTCAATATTTTATAAATTCACACCTGGGAACGCAATAAATTTTGAAGTTTTTTTGCCTTAAATCTAATGCAAGTTTTGTATACGACTTGACAATATTTAGAATAATATTCACGCTATTTTCCTCATAACTGCTTATTTTATGTCAGTTTTTGGACACATTTTTCACTAATAATATTTGAATTACCCTAGCATTTGAAGCTAGTTTGTAAATATTGAGAGAAAAAGACAGTTTCCTATTTTGTACCAGCAAAGAAAGGGTTGCATATTTTGTACTGGTCCAATTTAAGCAATATTCCTAATCCTATCATTGCAGAATGAGTCGAAAGGGTATGAAATATGGCAATTGGTCAGATATGAACATGAAAAATGCGTTAAAAGAATATAGGAAAATATGGTTTAAATGAGATATGTAAAATATATAAGTAATGTTTCAAAATCAACTTTTAAAGACATTTCATATCATCAAACATCAAAGCTAAAGAAGGTGTAAAAGTCTTCGATCGCTGTACTGTATTAAGATCGAGGATTAACTTGAAGACCAAATTTTAAAATTAGTAGAGTGTTTTTATGGTGTTATATTTAATGACATTTGCAGAGCTGCATATTAAGAGAAATTCATGAATGGCCAAAAAAATAGTTCTTTCAATTTGTGAAGAGACATTCGAATATTTCCTTACACCCAGAAGTTACATCCTTGTCAAAATGTTTAAGAGATTCAATAGATGAAATGTGAATGAGTTTTTTGATCTATTAGAGAGAATAGTTAACGAAAATAATCTGGACTCAACCAAAATACTTAAAGTTGGTGAAAGTGACTTCTCTACAGAAGAAATGTCAAAATAATCGCGGAAAAAAGGAAATCACCAAACAGGAGTTATAGCCAGTGGCGTGGTGTTATCATAACTATGGTGGTTTGCACTTGTGCTACCGGATGCCATGTAGTGCCAATGATTATTTTTAGGAGAAATGGCTGAGCTTGTAATGGGTGTTCCAACTGGTTGCCTAGTTGTAGCTTCTAATTTTAGTTAAGTTAATTCAATTTTGTTCGTGGTGTGATTGCAGAAGCTTATTGATGCAGTTAAGCTATCAATTGATAATAAAGTTCTTTTGGTTTTTGATGGGCACACAACTCATTCTGACAACTTTAACGGAGTGAGGTTACCAAGAGAAAATTCAGTTATTATATTATAGCTGCCAGGCTATACCACTCATCGATTTCAGCCTCTTGATAGGGCTGTTTTTAAACCTTTATAGAAATTTACTACAATCCAGTTGTCGAAAAATTGATGAGGAAACATCCAGGATTTGGTATGTTACAGCTTTCAAGTAGCCCAAAATCTTGGCGAAACGTATGAAAGAACAGCCATTATAAGGAATGCCAGTAGTTGGTTCCAAAAATGTGGAATATGGGCAGCTGACCAAAACATGTTTACTGATGTTGATTTTGAAGCATCCGATTAAAAAAAGATATCTTCAAATCCAACGAAAGGAAATAAGAGACTAGTTCAGGATCTTGGTGAATCTGACAGTGAGGATAGTGATACTCCCATTTCTCATGTCCTGAATAATCCAAACACGCCGATTAAACCTGTCGTTTAAGGAAATTATTCCATTTTCTATTCCTAAGTATTCAGTGATGCAAAACAAATGAAAGTCCAGTGGAGCTCAGAAATTGCAAGTGATTGAATATATGCCATAGAAGGATAAACTAGAAGCCTGAGCATGTGTTCTTACAAATCAAGCCAAACGATCTTCAGTAAAGCAAAAAATAAGTTCAACATCACCCTTACCAAGCACACCTTGAATGAAACGAATGATTAAAAATCTCCAGCAATCAGAAGCTCTTAGCCGTGTAAATGCGTTGAATTTAAGATACAATGCCCGCGTACATTTATGCAACTATTTCAGGAAGTTTTGCTATATCAACAATCCATTGTACCCCTATCATGTAGTTACGTATGAGGTGTCAGCTGGCTAGGTAACGGTGTGAGTGGCCGTGAGAGGGAGGAACACAAAAAAAAAATCGTGACCAGAAATCATTTCAGGAAGCACGAAACTTTTACGCAGAATAGTTAGGTTGAGTAATGAACATTGGACATTGTCAGCTGAGCTGGGGGCGGTGGATTAATTGTCAGCTGGGGGTCCAAATTGGTCAAAAAATGCGAATCATCTAAACGGTATTAATCATTTAAAACAATATTGCAATATTAATGAAATATAATTGTGTATTGGGCAATAATTAATCGAAAATCCAATCAAATTACTATTGATTTAATTTTTCATTTTGCGAGTGCTCCACGTATAATTTAAGCATTATACACACCATCAAGAACGATACCAAGAATTTTGAAATTTGGGCAGGTGCTAATGTTTATAGCGAGATTTACGAAAAGATTGTCAGCTGCATGTATGTGGGTGGAAAAGTTGTCAGCTAAAGGTACGGTGCGTAGGTGCGCCGAAAGGCAGCGCGCGCGACCTTCATTGCATCAGCTGACAACTTTTGAAAATTTTTTGCGTGAATCTCACTATAAATATTAGCATCCACCAAAGTTTCAAAATTCCTGACATCGTTTAGATGATTCGAAGTTTTTTACCAATTTGAACCACCAGCTGACAATGAATCCATCGCCCCCCGCCCAGCTGACAATGTCCAATGTTCATTATTTAACATAACCTTTTCCGCATAAAAGTTTCCTGAAATGATTTCTGGTCACGATTTTTTTTCTGTATTTTCAACCCTCTCACTGCCACTTTTACTGTTACCTAGCCAGCTGATACATCATACGCAACTATATGATAGAGGTACAATCGATTGTTGATATAACAAAACTTCCTGAAATAATTGCCTAAACTGCGTACACGGGCCGTAGGACTAAAAGTGTAAACTGTGTCGCTCTTGTTACTGACAATTTTTTTGTTGTGAATTTTGCTCGTTCGTTACAGATTAATTGTTCAACAGTTTTTTTGAAGCACTCATTTTTGACATTATAGTGACGTTCAAAGAGTTTTGTTTACCATGTTTGACATGAATACCTTGAATATATATCTTACAATAATAAAAAGTATTTATTTCGAAGTTTACCTGCTACACATTTGGCAAACCTAAGATTGTCGTATCACAGTGTAGGCAATGTCCGAAATATCAAATAATTTCGGACTTTGTCTAAAGTGGCCCGACAATGCGGACTTTGCCTAGGCAAACCTAGGTATGACTACATAACGTACTTTGCCGGTAACATATACACCATTTTTGCCATTTCCTGCGATTTCTTCTGCTATTTTAAACAATACCTTTAACGGTGTGTCATTTACCTTGTCTACGATTTTGATGTTATAATCTAAGTTTGGGACTAGTTGTTCATTTGTTTCTCGTTTATATGTACACTTGTTTTATTTTATCTCGTTCATATCTAGTCGTGAGTTAGCTCCCTGTATAATTACTTTTACTCCTCCCTATGTGGCACAACACATTGCATCGAAGTCTATTTATTGATCAGAGTATACATACACTCTAGTTTTACCAAAATAATAACATATCAATATTGAATTTTGTCATTAAGCTTGGAATATAATTATTATTAGGCGCCGATACACTTCATTTCAATTTTTTTAATAACTTTTGCGATATTCCAACTTTAAAAAGTATTTCATTCCTTTGTTTCAGATCAGGTTTATCATTTTCATTATAGGAACTGAAGGAAGTATAATAATACTAATAATTACATTATAATATTGATTAATCCTAACATAAGCAATGCAATAAATTGTTCGGAGTCTTTATTGCAAAAGGCATCCGCTATAAATATTCAATGAATGTAATTATCGGCGCCAGAATACCATAGGTCGCCCTTCCGCTGCTATTCCACATTTCATGGGTTGTGGCATAATAATTTTTTTAAATTATCTGAAATAAAGTAAGACTAATAAAACGAATAATGTTAAGCTTTTATTACTTTAGTAGTTCTTATTTATTGATTATTAGTCGGCTGTTAATAAATTATGTTTTTAAAAAATCCCCCACTGAAATATTCTTAGAAAACAATAGAGGGAACCCAATGGTTCAAACTATTCAGACATATAACGATTAAACTGATACTCAAAGTAATAACGCACGAAAATAAGAAAAAAACTAATTAATCTGTCATAGCCTACAAAGTGAGTCTAATAATAATAAAGTTATTAGATATCTACAGAGAAGGCAGAAAATTTAAAGAATCCATAGAATATTATAGCTGTCAAAATCTCGTTCTTGTAGCGACACTGATGACGATTTTGAAATTGTTTGAACCAAATCATTAAAATACGAGTCAAATCCGAAAACAACCAAAGTCATAACATACTTTTTCTATTAGAGGGGATTAGAAATCTGTTTTTTTATATCCTGCTCTCTCTTTCTTTTGTTTGCAATATTCCCCTGGCATCTTTATAGATATTATTCCATCCATTTTCAGACTCGGTAAGACTTCTCATCATATTTTCTTGTATGAATGCTCCGTTTCTGTCATGGCCTTCTCTAGGATTCAACCACATGGGACAAGTAAAACGCGTCTCTTTAGTATCGTCAGTTTTTGTGCAATACATACATGTACCTAACTGTGCTTACATTTCGCCTTTCATGCAAATACTTCCTAAAACACCTTCCTGATTGTGCGTGAGGGAGTAGTCGACTTCTCCATAATATGGTCTGCCGATCCATACTTGGACATTCGGGATAAGTCGAAAAGTGGCCCGTCCATATATTGCAGTCTCCTACTATTGTTGCCAGTTGACCATCAGTATTATCTATGCAATCGCCTTTGGTTCGCAATTATTTAGTCGGAGAACGAGCAATGCCTAAGATGCACCCTCTATAACACTCGCGAACAACCACCTAAAAAAAATCGATTTTTATGTAAATCGACCTGGCGCATCCGATTTTGGAGTTCGCCAGGCAATCCAGAATTGCGAAACTGGTCAAAATCGTCAATTTCTGAAAATTCTCAAATTTTATGTGATATTTTTAATTTTTGCTTACCACCCTATATCTCCCTTAATTTAAGTCCGATTAAATAAAAATTTTTAGGAGAGCCAATTTGGACATTTATTACCATGAGTGACTTGAGACAAACGCAAAAAAATGTACGTGTCACCTGTTTTATTTTTTTTTAAGTTGGTGGCACGAAATTTCTTAAAAATGCAGCAACAAATACTCCATCGAGAAAACTTTTTTGTTTTTAGAGATAGATGTATATAGTAAGCGACAAAGTTGTAGCCAAAGATCCGAAGAAACTTTTTTATTTCGGTGATATTTTTGATAACTAATTTAGTTTTCAAGAAAACGGTACTGCAATATAACACTTCGACCGCCGCGCCGCGTCGCTGCAGTGTGCTTGTACTGCCGCTTTATTTCTAACCTACCCGCTGCGCCGCGCCGTGCCCCGCCCGCGCCGGTGTTTGTGGGAATAAAATAATTCTCTAGTTAAAATAATGGGTAGTTGTGATTGAAAAACGGGGTGTTTAACGGCATTTGGACTGATACGGCCTTAGAAACCTACAACAAAGACGCTAAAAACGAACTATTTCAGGGAATTTCTATGGAAGAAGATACGATTCAAAAATATTTAAATGCACTGCCATTTATGTCTTCAATTTCGGATCAATTAGAGAATATGGTCGAACAAAGGAAACCCGAGTCTAAAGAAAAACATGATGATTCAAGAAGCACAATATTTTCTTTAAGAATACACGTTGACAAATTAGAAATTAAGAGAATAATAAAATAAAAAGTTAACCCCTTCCAACAGGATAGCACAACATTACTGAATATTTTTTCTGGTTATACAAGAGAGTCAAGAGCGGAAGAATTAGGCCTGGCTGCTTTATTGAAGGCTCACGAAAAAATTATGAGGAAATTGGCGCCTTAAAGCTTAACTTTTTCACCGAGAAAGAAAAAGTGAAAGGTAGAAAGCTAGTAGATAAATTATATGAAAGTGATGCAAAAATGTTGCGAAATTTGCATTTTACAAGAGAGCTGGATGAAGAAACGAAAATTAGGATATTTTCTCATGAATGGACTGAATATCCACCATCTCTTTTCGAAGCTAATTCGGAAGGAAATTTTGTAATGAGAAAAGGCAGTAAAGCGGAGTTTTACAACGCTGTTTTAAAGGAAATAACTGATATGTCAACTGAACTAACGATGACGTGTTTCCCAGCAAAGTTCAATGATTTCAAAATTAAAATTGCACCTTTAATGATTTGTTTTTAAAGTATTTCAATTTGATTTTAAATTTAAAACCTACAAATTCACATTGTATTGTGTGCGTTGGAGATCGTTACGATTTTGAAAACAGCATAAAAGTGTCAGAAAGAAATAGAAGAGCAAAGAGCAATCCACCTCCAGTATAAATTATGAAGTTCAAGACCAGTTTAAGATTCCGGATTGGGCAAAAATTATTGCATATTCTAGGAATAAGAAAAGTCTGCTGGCATATTTTGTTAAGAAATTCATAAATAATAATCATCACACTTTACTAGAAATTATAAAGGTATTAGATATTAGCTGGCATGCCAGAAGAAAACAGCAAAACCATTATGTGCTCTAAATTTGATACTAATGTGGCCACGGATTTAGAATTTACAAAACATGAGAAAGCTGATATTAGAATATTTTCTATTATTGACCATTTTAAAAACAGGTATAAACGATTTTTAGTCCATGCTACAGATACAGACATTTTTGTAATATCAATGTACTACTCCTCTTATTATATTGACATAAAAATATGTATCCAAAATAATAAGTTTGTACCATGCCATGTGATAATTCAATCACTAGCCAACACCTATCAGAACTATCAGAAGGATGCTAAAAACTTAGCTGGGATTTTATTAGCAGTATATTGCCTAAGGAGCAAAAGAAAAGCTTTAAAAATTGCAGTTTCTAATGAAGCATGTTTAGACCTCATTCACTTTGGATCTTCAAGTTATAATGGGTACGAAATATAAGAACCTGGTAGAGCATTTCTAAAAATTTGTACGGCCGTCTAAATTTTATGAGAAATATGAACGAATTACGAGCGCATATATTTCCAAATTGTAAAACTGACATTAGGTGAGTAACATTAATTTCTATGTTTTTGTCTATGTCATTTTATTTTTTAAAAGTACCTAATAATGTTAAATTTGAAACCGCTCAGTGATAAAGTGCATTATTAACTATAATCGTTGGTATTTCATTTTAGAGATCTGCCTCCAACAGAAGATGCGTTTTCATTGCATGTGAAAAGGGCGTTTTTGCAATGCGCAATCTATAAAAGGGCTAGTAAAATTCAACCTGAAATTCCAAAACCGCAGATTTTGGCTACTATATGTAAAACAATGCTCTTGTACCAATGATGACACTAAAAGGAGCAAAGCCAAGCTTTTTAGAAATTACAGCCAACTGCAGGTGCATTTTATTTACTTGCACAAATAAATGTAAATGTCTTAAAGCGAGTGTGCCTTGCAACATTAGTTGTTTATGCCAAGGGAAATGTGAAGCTCAATAGTAGCAGATAAGTAAAATGTAAACTACCATCACTCATTTTTACAAATGTGTTATCTATTTCTTAACTATTGTTGCTTTACTATACGAGTCGAAGTTAAATGTAGAAATAAAATGAATATGTTGAAAAATACTGGGCATAAATAACAAAATGATGGGTATTTTAAATCTAATCTATTTAATTCACAAAAATCTAAATCGCCCTTATCAAAATTTAAAACCTTATTTTTTATATTTTTCTCCTTTTTTAAAATTTAAATTTACTGAATAAACTTCGAAATAAACCTTACGATTATTAAATTGGTTATTATTAATACAGTACAAATCTCGGCGCTCTCAAGCTACGCATGGCGTTACTGCCTGTGCAGTGCGTGACCGGCCGCGGTCGGAATCGTCTTTCCAATATTGTGGCACTGTTATGTAAAAAACCAAACCACTTATCAAAAGAATCACCGAAATAAAAAAGTTTCATCGGTTCTGTGGCTACAACTTTGTCGCTTACTATATACATCTATCTCTAAAAATAAAAAAGTTTTCTCGATCTAGTATTTGTTGCTGCATTTTTACCAATTTTCGTGTCACCAACAACAAAAAAAATTAAAGCTAGTGTCACGTAATTTTTTTTTGGCATTTGTGTCTCGTCAGTCATGATAACAAAGGTTCAAATTGGCTCTCTTCAAAATTTCAATTTAATCGGACTAAGAGTAAGGGAGATATAGGGTGATAAGCAAAAATAAAAAAATTTACATAAAATTTGAGATTTTTTGGAAATTGCCGATTTTCACCAGTTTCGCAATTCCGGATTGTCTGGCGAACTCAAAAATCGGATCCGTCAGGTCGATTTACATAAAAATAGATTTTTTTTTAGGTGGTTGTTCGCGAGTGTTATAGAGGGTCCTTAAAATGCATCGTACGGATCCCTTGTTCTCAGACTATATAGTCTTTGTATCTAAACTGATTTCTTATGCCCTATAATAAATTATGCAATGAGTAAAAGAGAAATGAGAACCTTGTAAAATAATGACACAGGGCACGTTTATATATATTTTAAAGTTAAACAAAAATTGATTCATTTAGTCATCGCCTAAGTCTATTTTTGATATAGAAATAATTATTCACGACAATCTGCTATATTAGTCAGCATACGCAAGTAAATAATGAATATAATAATTTTAGTTTCCCTTGTAATGTGCCCAATGAATTTTTAAGAAAACGTAGAGCGCCTATTTAATGGATCGAATTTAAACTGAATGTTTCCAATGTTTAGATTTATAATATTATGTATAAGCTAGACTGATTATCTATTCGATAGTGTAAACCTTAATTGGACCCAGTTTTGCAGAAAGCAACCAACCCACATTATAGCAAAACATGAGTTAATGATATTTTTCGTTGAGCTTTAACCCATTCTTCATTTTGCATAAAACGACCAACTGATATCCTAGCGTTTTGAAGGTAAAAACTGTATTATAGAAAATACCTATTTCAAATACACAAATAATTTTCCTGCAGAAACAATCCAAACCACTTCGACAACACATAAAATGCTCTATAATCTACTGGTGTATTGCAGAATGCATCCAAGCCACATGGTCGGCAGTCGCTATTCGTTTATTCTTCGACCAGGTGGGTTGGATTCATACTGCAAATCTGAAATTCGCAATAAACGAGAGACGATGCGGGTTGGTTGTAGATTGGATGTTTTCTGCAGAAAAGGAACCTACGCACATAACCTACAAAATAATCAGTGTGATAAATTCCGTCTCGCCGATTTGTCAGTTTTGTTGTGTTGGAAGTTGAAATAAACGATTGTATTTTGTTGATATTTAGATTTAAATATTTTATAGTGAAAAAGTGTGTAGCTGAAGATGATAAGAAGTCGTGCTGCCAAAATTTTGGAAATTGTCAAAGAAAAAAATCCACAAGCAGTCAAAATACAACCAGGTAATTTATTGCGTTATATCTCAAATAGTGTTAGTCTAATCTCTTGCATATTGCCTATTTAAATAATATTTTTCAAAATAATCGAAAATATGTGCATTTGTATTAGCGATTTATTTCACAATGAATTCAATGGACGACTCTTATTAGTGGTGGAAAAAACTGAAAAAACATTAAGCCGGTTAACCAAAAAACGACTTTTGGTTGCCAGCCCTAATACATTTCTATGTCAAGTTATATTATTTTAACAACATGTCGAACTTGAAACAACAATCTTATTTTGCAAATATGATCTTTTTAAGAAATGTTGTATTTTTTTATTTCATTACAGATCTACAAATTCCCAACTCTGATAATATCATTGCTTCAAAAAAAAATTAATGTTGCTGTCTGCAACTTTGATACTGGTACCACTTTGGCAAACTTGGAACTGGATATTTCAAAGCTCCGTGTCACTTAAGTTCTGAGAACAATAATCAAATGAAACCAATTATAATTTCTTGTAAGAAATTACACTTTTTATCATTATGCATCACAATAGGTGCACGTATTTTGATTATAGTTACACTTAAATTTATAATGCAAAAAGGAAATTTGCAGAACCGTCCCGAGCGGAAGGAATAAAGAGAAGAAATAGTAACTACAAAGGGTGTGAAAAAGCACAGAGTTTGATTGCCAATGTGCGCTAAAGTGTGTACAATCTGTTTCTATTGAAGAACGAATGCAGGAATTTGAAAAGTTTTGGGGCTTACAGTCATATAACTGTCAAACTAATTATATAGCAGCAGCGGTTAGCCAAATCCATAAAAAGAGAAAGTACGACAGAAATACCGAGAGACGAAACTTCTCCAGAAGTTACAAAATAAATCATAAAGTTGTGTGTAGAAAAATGTTTATTAAAACATTTCGTATATCTCCTTGCCGAGCTAACACGGCTCTCAAGAAATTTTATGACCGGGCGCCATTGATCTGTTCAATGAGGCGTTAATCAGGGTGGAAAAAATAAAAACCCTGAGCATAAGGTGGAGGAGATCATAAATCAGATTCCTAAAATTCCGAAATATATTTCGCACTATACACGAAAAAAAACTGATGCAAAGTTTTTGCCCCCGGATGTAACAGTCACTAAAATGTACGAAATGTATACCAGAGAGTGTCAACAACCCGTGAGTATTACAAAGTACAAGCAAATTTTTTATTCAAAGTTTAACTTGAGAGCCAAAACAACGCTGCCACTTCCACTAATTCCAACTAACATTGTGTTTTACAAAAGACAACTTTGGGTATACAATACGGGAGTACACAGTGGAACGGATGATCGTGGTTACTGCTACGTTTGGGCTGAAGGTGTTGCTGGAAAAAGAGCACAGGAAGTAGGATCGTGCTTGATAAAACACAGTCAAAACTATTTAAAACCTGATGTTAAACATTTAATTTTGTGGAGTGTTTCTTGCGGAGGTCAAAATCGGAATAGCAAACTGAGCTTAATAATAATACATATTTTGCATTCATCCCAATATCTTGAAGACATCACTTTCAAATTTTTATGCTCAGGTCACAGTTTCTTGCCGAACGACTCAGATTTCGGTGATATTGAATCAGCTTTGAAACACCAACAACGGTTGTATTAGATCTATAAAAATAGACAAAAATAAACCTTTTTCGTTATATATTCACAAAACACTTTGAGAGTCCCATCGAAGAGGTCAATATAAAGAAAGTACGAAGAGGAAGGCAACCTAAGATTCACAGCGATCTATTTGTAGATTTGGTTCACTTGTGGTCTCAAGGAAAAGCTATAGCTGAGCCCAAACTTGCTAATTTGCGTGAAATGTATCATCTTATACCATCTGACTGTCTAAATTTTTAACAAAATCTGAAAGGAAATGCCAATATTGAAGAAGATATTGATGGCTTCAACACAACAACTAATATTCTAATAAACACTGCAATATTTACTGTTTTTTTCTCTCTTGTTTTTTTTTTTATGAAATACCTACTTCTATTATAGATCCAAAAAACCTAATTTTCTGTTTTGCAGAAAGCATCCAAGCCTTAATAAAGTAAAGCTATATGAAAAAAAAAAAAAGAAATATTGGAAAAAGCTCGTTTATTTAGAACAGTTCAACAAAAACTAGTGTCCGATTGTTTCGCGTTATCAATATCTTAACTAAAACAATTTATTTATTATAAAAATATATTTTCTAATTTCATGCAAAACACACTTGGTGCGGGTTGGATGTTTTTTGCAAAACTGGGTCCAATTAAGGTTATATTAGTCATTTCAAATAAAAATAAATTCATTCCACGGACACAATAAGGGAGGAGTTTATTATCTATTCTTCAACCACACAAATACTACCTTTGCGGTTCGTAATTAATTCTATTGCCATGTACCATTACTCTTAGTGAATTATTAATTACTAATATTGCGGCACCAATGGTCTATCTATTAGAAAAACTTATGGAATTATCAAGTAGCCTTATAGGTGGTCTTTTAAGTTTGATGAAGTTAATATAAAAGTTGCGTGTATGTAAGTAGGTAAAGAAACCATAAAAATAAATATTAATAAACTTTTTTAACAAAATAGAATAAAAGTCATTTAATAGAACGGACGTTTTTATATGCTATCATCAATTAAAAATATTAATACACCGAGTTTAGATTTTTTTGGTTTAGTCTTCATACAGGTAAATTTCATTCAATGTAACTGGGCAGATAAATCATCAAATCGCATAAGCATTTTAGGCAAATTTATTTGAATAAAAAATTTTAAATTTTTCTGTATTTGCTTAGTATGCATTGCGGCTGTTTTAATTCTTCAAGTTAATAAAAATAAATTAATACTATTATGATTCGTATTTTAGACCCTCTAAAATTCTAATACCAAACATTTTTATAAAAACATTTAAACCCTTTTTGATGAATTTCCTACAAGCCATAAATAAATATAAAGCATATTGCTAAAGAAGTATCCAATGATCGTTGACCGTTACATCAGGCTACTACTTCTCTATCTAGTAGTAGTAAACCAGATGAGATAAGAAATGGGCGAATTTTGCGATAAAAATGAATGCCGTTTATTGTTAGCAGTCAAAATAAATGCTGTTGTCATTTTTGACTTTGCCACTAATAAGTTATTTACAAAATGACAAATTCTGACGTACTGCAAATTTGAGAAATGACCAAGTACGGGACGTAACGATCAACGGTCATTGAATAAACAATACTATAGTTTTCGATATTCTATTTGCATACTTTTATTGTACAATTTAATTGTACTGCTTTTCACCATGTAGTGTGAAACTCAGGCCAAGGCAAAAAGTCCAAAGGACAAAGAGTCCTAGAACTGTGGTGTAAATGAATGCGTAGAAATGCAGCTTCTAGCGTGCTTAGCCGTTGCTTCACCTGGAACACAACACATTGGAATAATACAAGAGCCATGGATAAATAGAGGCCAAATTAGAGGCCTTCCAACCCAAACATGTAAATTCTTGTACTCTAAACACCAT
Source organism: Pissodes strobi (assembly GCA_016904865.1). Lineage (NCBI taxonomy): Eukaryota > Metazoa > Arthropoda > Insecta > Coleoptera > Curculionidae > Pissodes > Pissodes strobi. Next base: position 669,685 of record MU181926.1, on the reverse strand, counting down.
GACACATCCGTGTGTTGCTTTACTTTTTAGTAAACACATTAAATTTGTTCCGATTTTAGAGTTTACTTCCAGGGACTTAGTTGCGTTGCAACCATGGTATAGGTACTCACTGACTCTGGAAAAAGGCAAGTGGTATTGGCCTCAGCGTACTTCCCATGGGGAACAAGAAGGACCTCCTCCCCAACTGCTCCAGAATCTGGTAATATGGTACAACAGAAGGAACAAACAACTAATTTTGGGCTGCGACGCGAATGCACACCACACTATATGGGGCAGCACAAACACCAATAAGAAAGGTAAGCATCTTTTAGAATATTTGTCTTCTAGAAACATAGACATTATTAATAAAAGTAACAATCCCACCTTTATAAATGCGGTAAGAAAAGAAGCTTTAGATATAACGCCATCTACCCCATTTATAACAAAGTACATAATCAACTGGCATATCTCGGACATTCACTCAATGGCCGATCACATGCACATTCGATTCAACATGTCCGTTGAGAATACTAAAATGATTAGCAACCGAGTGCCCAAACTTACCGATTGGATTGCCTACAAAGATCATCCAAAGTCAGAGCTTGAGGGCGAACCGCTATCCGCTTTGACTAAGGTAAGTACCATCCAAAACCAACGTAAATACTTACAATTCAACATTTCTGTAAGTAGGTACCTCTATATTAATAATAATGATTATAATATAACTAAGGGCTTTTATTGTTTATAAAAAATAATCACAATTTATTAATTAACAATAAGGCAAAGTTTAGCTTGAAGATATATTGATATGTGCATACTTTTTTAATTTAATTTTCATTTTTTGATTACGGGGAGTGACGCCCCCGCCATTCTGAGTTGCCACGGGATGTGGCCCATCAAATGCCATCGTCCTCCTCCAGGCTGGAGAACACCGAAGTACAAAGTCTGGA
>MU181926.1:641917-668746 GCA_016904865.1 Pissodes strobi | reverse complement strand
AACTGGTGAGAGCAGTTTGATTACGGGGAGTGACGCCCCCGCCATTCTAAGTTGCCACGGGATGTGGCCCATCAAATCTCATCGTCCTCCCCCAGGCTGGAGAACACCGAAGTACAAAGTCTGGAGCTGATCACTAGGAAGTGACCCAACAAACCCCATTTTTACCCCTGTCAGACTAGGGACCACCAAAGGAAATAGTCTGAGGCCGATGCATCCAGTGCAAGCGGCCCTAGGTGGTAGATGCATACGCCTACTCGCATCGTCCGGTGAAAGACCACCCCACCAGAACTGGGAGGCGCTAAGTGGTTTTCCCGAATCACGTTCCGTTTCCGCGCTGGTGGTTCCGGGTTCCACAGTAGGAATATAATAATATGGACATGATGGTGCTTCCAGGATCAAAATATTCCGGAGGTAAACTCCCCGGCCATTCGGATCTCCGGGCGCGGGGTGGCCCTGGGAGCCCTTCATTCCGCATTTCACAGACAGCAAAGATACCGAACCAATTTAGAATTGATTTCTGCAACATAAGAGGCCTAAATACAAACATAAATTCGGTACACCAACATCTACAGGCAAATAGACCACACATACTAGCCCTTACAGAAACACAAGTATGTTCTACAACAACAACAGTGAACTACCCTTATCCTGGTTACGACTTACATACCCGATTTAGACATAAGTTCGGAATATGCCTTTTTGTCCGAAGCGACCTTTCATGCCACCGAGAAGAAACACTCGAACCGAACAACCTTGACGTCAACGAAGGTAGAGAGGCTGAAGCATTCGCCATCAGCTGCGGGCTTACTCAAATTGTAGACGAACCAACTCGAATCTCAGAGAGGGGCGAATTCGCCGCCCTCCTGGATCTTTTTCTAACCACCAATCCTGACCACTACACAGTTACAGTTGGTCCGCCATTAGGTACTTCCGACCACAAACTTATTACAACGGTTTGTGAATTGCCAGATTTTGCGAGGCAATGGTGGATCCTTCTGTATAAGTGGGACGATCTGAGGGAGTTCTATCTAGATTTTCCTTGGCTCGACGTCTGCTTTGGCGCTGACGACCCGTCAGTCTGCTGCGAAAAGATCACGCAAGTAATCTCCTCAGGAACGGAAGCATACATCCCAAATTCCATCAAGTTACCATCAAAAGGAAAGCCCTGGTTCGACAAAAGATGCGAAAGAGCTGTGGGTAGGAAACAGCAAGCCTACAAGTACTGGCAGCAACATCAGACCGCTGAAAATCGCAATTATTTTGTCGAAGCGAGAAACGAATGCAAGCGTGTTATCGACGAAACTAAGAACAAGCACAATCAAAGGATCAGGAATAAACTTTTACAATGCCCCAGTGGCTCCAGGAATTTCTGGTCGGTAGCAAAGGCAGTAAGTAACAACTTTACAAAAACGTCTCTCCCACCTTTGACGGACGAACGTGGCATCACGGCGACTACAGCCAGGGAAAAAGCAAACATGCTCGCCAAAATGTTTTCTTCGCACTCTACCTTAGACGTCCCCCAAGGCAAGACTCTCCCCACCTTATCGAACATCAACACTACCATGGCAGAAGTCAAATTTCATCACCGTGATATTCGTAAAATCCTTAAAAATCTAGATACGCAAAAGGCATCAGGACCGGACGGAATACCTGCCATCGTGTTAAAGAACTGCGCCAACGAACTAACACCCGTTTTTTCCAGGCTTTTTTCTCTGTCTTACGGAAAAGGGATTTACCCATCTTCTTGGAAAGTCGCTCGAGTGCAACCTGTTCCAAAAAAAGGCAAGAAAACCACGCCCTTAAACTATCGTCCAATTGCCTTGCTTCCAATAATCTCCAAAGTCATGGAACGTGTAGTCAATCAGCAAATGCTCAAGTACCTCGAGAACAACAAAATAATCAGCGATAATCAATACGGCTTTCGCAAAGAGAGATCGACAGGAGATATATTGGCCTATGTCACTCATATATGGAGTAGGGCAATTGAGAACTACGGAGAGTCTCGAGCGATTGCGTTGGATATTTCAAAGGCATTCGACAGAGTTTGGCATGACGGACTGCTCAACAAACTACCGTCATTCGGACTGCCAGCCTCTCTCTGCAGCTGGCTTGCCAGTTTCCTTAAGAGCCGATCTCTGCACGTTGCAGTCGATGGACACATCTCGGACACATTCACCATCAACGCGGGCGTGCCTCAGGGCGCAATACTTTCACCAACTCTGTTCCTCATCTATATTAATGACCTGCTGACCGAAACAAATAATCCTGTTTACAATTTTGCAGATGACAGTACCCTTGTCTCCCACTTTAGGTCAGAAAAACCCTTACCAGCGACTGAGACTCATCACCGCAGACAGGAGCAGATTACAGCAATTAATCAAGACCTGGAGAAAGTTCAAACTTGGGGCGACCGAAATTTGGTCCAGTTCAATGCAGCAAAGACCCAAGCAGCCACGTTTACCAAGAGGGCCAATACAGCGGGCCCTGACATTATTATGGCAGGGTCGACCATTCCTTCATCCTCGTCAATCGGACTGCTGGGTATCTCGGTCAACAGCAATATGTCCTGGCATGACCACGTTGCTAACATCGCAAAATCAGCCTCCCAGAAGCTTGGTGCGCTATTTCGCAAGAAAAAACTCTATACACCGCAGCAGTTGCTCTTGCTCTACAAAGCGCAAATAAGACCATGCTTAGAATATTGCTCACATATCTGGGGTGCCGCACCAAAGCACACCCTAAAGCTGCTGGATTCCATACAGAAGAGAGCAGTGCGTCTCGTCGGCGACCCGGAGTTGACCCGGAATCTAGATAGTCTGGAACACCGCAGACATGTAGCCGAGATATCTCTGTTTTACAGATACTTTCACGGCAGATGTTCCCAGGATTTGGCCCGCCTCATCCCGCCCCTGGCAGCTCCTGTCAGACAGTCACGACAGACGGCAAGAGCGCACCAGTTCGTCGTACGACTGGAAACTCCTAGAACATCGCTTTACAAGAACTCCTTTGTCTGGCGCACTGCATCACTGTGGAACTCACTCCCAGAACATCTGTTTCCCACTAATTACAACTTACAAATATTCAAGAGCCGTGTCAATCAACATCTTCGCACACACACCGCTCGTCGAGCGCCATAGGGTCTCCCTTTAGTGTGTGTGCCACTGCCATAAAAAAAAAAAAAAAAAAAACTGAGGAACTTGACGTAGCCTCGATATACTTAGAAAGTGCTATAATAGTCTCTTACGAAAAAATCTGCCCTGTTAAACAGGTGGAAACCCAAAGAGATTTATCATGGTGAAACAAGACACTAAACAGGCTAAAGACTGAGTCGAGAAAAGCCTTCAATGAAGCCAAAAGACTAGGATATTGGGATAACTATCATAAAACCCTATCCAAGTATAACAAAGAGCTTCGGAGATCCAAAAGAAGAACTTTTATGTCCTTTTGTGAAGGGATAGATGAATTAGCACCATCGATTCGTCTACAAAAGGTGCTATCCAAGGAGCACTCAAATGAAATTGGCCTACTAAAGAATAGAACACACTATGTGAACTCTTTCAAGCTGGACTCACAGCAACAGAAGAATGGTGCCAAACAGTGAGGCTGGAAGTAAACCCATCGAAAATAATCATAGTACCCTTCTCTAGGAAGAGAGAACTCCCTAAAATGAAGGATATCCGAATACATGGACCAATATTACACCGGCATCGAAAGTCAGATATCTAGACATAACGCTGGACTGCAAACTCAATTGGAATAAACACATTAAAGGAGTTGTAACTAAGGTTGCAACAGGAAGAATTGCAGAGTGAATGGATATCCCTGACAAAGCATACCCTTCTTGGGCTCCCCAGGGACGATATAATCAAAATATACAATTTTGAAAAATATTTAACGGTTGTGATAAGAAGTAGAGAAAAATGGTAAAAGAACACCACTTGTTCAGATTGCAGCATAGTGCCATAAAATGGTGTACAAATGGATCAGGAACTGCACACGGGACCGGAGCGAGAGTATTTGGGCCAGGAACCAATTTCTCCGAAGCAATGGGAAAACACCCGGACATTTTCCAGATGGAAGTAAACGCCATAGGAAGATGTGCACAGCTCAACCTTGACAGAAACTATAGGAAGAAAGATATTGTCATTTTCTCAGACAGTCAAGCAGCCATCACAGCGCTGAGCTCACCAACAATCAGCTTCAGAATGGCATGGGAATGCCTAGATAGGCTAAACGAATTAGGCAAGAATGACAAACTATCTCTTCAATGGATACCAGAATACGCTGCGATAGAAGGCAACGGAAAAGCAGACAAATTGTCAATAGTAGCCGTACAAACTCCGTTTTTAGGACAGGAGTCCTTCCGTGGCATAGGGATGCACACCTAAACCGAAGAGTTCAGGAAAGAAAAGCGAACCGAATAGATCAGTCTATGGGAACGTCTTCCAGGTTTAAGGGAATAAAAGATGTTGCTAGGGCCCCCTCACCCAATGAGATAAAGAAACCTTATAACACTGCGTAAGAACAATATCCGCATCCGGTTTAAAAGGCACCTGGAAAGAATAAAACTTGTTCCTGTGAGGAGGGGGAGAAATCCCCGGAACACCTTTTTACGGAGTGCGAGGCGGTCGCAAACAGGCCAATGGCCTGCTTCGGGGTTTGCATCGTCGAACAGGAAGAATTTCCATCCATACAATCATCAAAACTACTTGCATTTATCAAAACTCTGAAGCTGCATGAGGTAATCTGATTGAGAATCACATGAACGGAAGCACCTATACAGGTCGCAGTGTACTAATACCCCCCGAGATCATTCATTCATTCATATACTTATACTCACATAATCAAATTTACTTCAGAATAACGTTAATGCCAATATTTTAGATTTATTTAAAACTATCGGTAACTTAGACAAAATATATTATAGGATTAAAAGTTGAATTTAGATAATATACAATACGTAATATATAAGGTTATATCAATGATCAGGATTGTAGGATTCAACAAACAAAATACCTTTAAGTTTTCCGATGAAAAATGCGTCGATGAAAATGGTTTTACGGCACTTACAATATTAAACCTCGATTAAAGTGGGTTTTCAACTTTAAAAAAATATCAAGTTGGTAGCCAGCATATCAAGTGGTGAGAGAGAAGTGCATACCACTATCGTTTGCTGGGCTAGTGCTGCATGTCACTCGATCCCCTTCCCGTTATTTTAAAGAGGAGACGAATAGCTCCTGAACTTGCAATAGGTACACCTCCTGGCACTGGCTACATCAATATCAAACTATTGTTGAAATAGTTAAAACACTTTATTGAGCATGTAAAACCCACGCCAGAAAAAAAGGTGCTTCTATCGCTCGATGGGCATACCACTCATTCAAAAAATCTGGATGCGCTTCTTTTGGCCAGAAAACATGGTGTTGTGCTCTTATAGCTCCCTAAACATATAACACAACGCTTACAGCTCTAAATAAGTTTTTTTAAGCCTATGTGAACCTACTTCTCTCCCGCTGTCGAGACATTTCTAAGAACCAACCCTGGCAAGATCGTTTATATATTTATGTGTAATAGAGCAGCACTTCTGTCTGACGCCTTTGCAAAAAATGCGACCATATAAGTACAATTATTGCTAATGAATTTAAAAGAGCCGGAATATCGCCTGTCGATCGCACAGTTTTTTCAGAAGCTGACTTGGTGGTGCTAAAGAACTTAGCAACACTGAAAGTGGTTTAAAGGACACGTGCAAATTAGCAAATGATAGTGAGCTTTTCATAGTAATAAATATCGTCTTGATGTCTCTATCGATGAAATTTGATCATTGTCAGAGCAAGGGAACAATGGAAAAAGAGGAAGTTGTCCCAACCGGCCGTCATTTTAAGCAGTACCCCCTACAAGGATGACTTGAAAACTCAACAAAGGCAACGAAAAAGTAGAGCAAATTAAATAGTTTATACCTTCTTCATATATAATGATAAAGCTTTATAGTTCAAAATGCACCATTCTTCAATCCCATGTGCTTAAAAACAACAATACAGAAATTGAAATTAACGAAAGCGATTGGTTTTATTATAATATATACTCTGCGCGGGAAATAGAAAGAATCTGAAAAAGTATACATTTGGTGGAAATTGCATATAAAATATTGTCGGTACGGTTTGAAAACCACAGGTACGATTTAAATGGTGAATTGGATATATCGAACTGTTTGCAATGCTGTATAGGGTGGTTTTTTTAAAGAGTGTTTCATTTTCAACGTTGTTGTATACGTGTTCATAGTCTAAGGCAAGGTGTGTTCTTATTTCTTGGCAGTTATTTTCAATAATAACATTGATTTGTAAACACAGTGCTTAAAAAACTACAAATCGGGGGAATAAAATATATTTGATAATATCTAATTAAAATATAGAAAATTCTTTATTCAATTACTGAGAGACCTTCATATCTAATTGAATTCATCGAAAGTTGCAGTTGCAATCAGATCCGATCAGTGTAATAATGCGTACGTACATAGGATCAATTTATATATAATCTCTTTAGGATTAATGTATAAAATGGCGCCAACTTTGTCACCATCGACATGTGGAAAAAAATATCGGTAATTAATTATGCCGGTAAAGAACCTTGAGGTGCATTTATAAAAAAAGGATTATAAAAAAATTACGATTTCTACCGAGTTGTTATTAATTAAAATGAGATGCGCGGCATATAAATGAAATTTAAATAAATATATCATTTATAATTTTAATAAACGGCCTGTGCAATGACGCAACATTAATAGGCTTTTCTGCTATCTACATTTAGATAAAAGAACTTAACAGTCAATGCCCGTGTAAGCGGGATCCTTATGTCTCAAGAGGCTACGGAATTGTCCGAAGAAGATCATTCTAAAAGAAAATATGATCCAAATCAATATAAACGATGTCACTAAAGTATAAAAGGAAATTAATTTGGTTATAACCTAAGTAGAGGAAGTCCGGGTCTAGTTTGGGTTAATTGCGAACATTAGTTATCCGACAAAAAATCGTTTTATCAACGAAAAGCGATAAAACTGCAATGAAATGGTTGATGTCGCCCAAAATAGGGAGAAGCAACATGCTGACGTCATTTCAAATATATTTTTTTACTTTTTTACCTTTGATCTTTTTAGATGACCCAGTTCTACTATGACCTGATTCTGAGAAGATTAAAAGACCACACCAAGGTCCATTTGAAGGGAAAGATCAGTTAAAAGAAAACTTGATCTGTGATCAAGCAGAATCTGAGCGGCAGAATAAAGAACACAATTGAAGAAATGATGCGAGAAAAATACTGGGTTCCAAGAGAAAATGAAGGTAATAATATGAAGCTAAATCAAGAAGGTATATGTGGAGACAACAAAAAGACTAAAAATCGAAGAACATGCTCATTTTCATTCTTTAAGAACAAAACCTGTAAAAGAATACGAGTCTATAAAACTCTTTTCCAGTCGCATATTAGATACGTCAGAAAGAACTATTTAAAAACAGTTGTCTGAATGCAACACAACAGAAGTTGTGATCGCAGGATGATAACAAAATATTATCCATTCAAAATACGATACTATTAAACAAATTTTGACGACAGAACATCTTAACAGTGAAGAAAAGAAAGAAGTCCACCAAAATTTAAATCTCATTATTGTCGCAGTATAGCTAGGTCCTCGATGAAAAAATCCTTTTATAAAGACAACTGGTGCAAAGAAAAGGTGGTAGATGCGACAAATTTAATCCTATTCATGTATATATAAAAAAGGAACTTAGGCTAATTTTTTCCCAAAAAGAGACGAATCCCACGTTTCTGTTACATACAGAACAATTCCCTAGAATATAGAATAGAAAAGGTGGTAGATGCAAAAAATTTAACCCTATGCATGTATATATTTAAAGAAAGGAACTTAAGCATGTTTTTTTCCAAAAAGGGACGAATGTAACGTTTCTGTTTCATACAGTACAAAAGCCCTTGAATATGGAAAACGTAGGAAGAAGAGGCTCACATTGAAAAGAAGAGTGACAAAAATCAGCTAATAGAGCTTCTATTATGCATCTGCAATGCACACAATGTGTCTGCTTTATATTCAAGACCAAGTTAATAGTAGAAATTTTTACAATTGTAATGATCTTCATTACAAGAGTGGTTACTTGTTATGTGCCACGAGCCAATTGATTTGCATTTATTCCTTCTTTTCCGTCAATGAAATTTTATCAAATAATGATGAAATTAATAAACCACTAATATAGTGTGCGCAAGCCGCAATGCATTATTACATAATGCCCGTTTAAATTATGCTACCGAAAAACGCCAGTGGCAAAGGCTTGAACTTTAAAGGTGCACGCACGCAACGCGTTGGGCGCGCGCCTGCTATGCGCAAGCGACGAGCGCGGTTCTCTCGCACGCTTGCTGCGAGCCATATAGAGAGAAGCGTTAGTCACACGACCAGCAAGTTGGATCAGTGTTTTTGTGTTTAAGACATATCGAACGAGGAGAAAACTGCTGCATGTTCATTGCTATGCGGTGGTGCGATGGTCATTGCATATCATTTAATATAAAAAAAAAAACAAAAGAATTAGATGGTGACGTAGTGAACTGTAAAAAAGAAGAGCCGGTCGGTAGTTAATGAATGATTTGAGCTTCCAACCACATTAATGGTCATTACAAAAATTTTACAAGAATTACTCCAACTGACTTTGAAAATATATAAGTAAAAATCGGACCAAAAATTTTCAAAAAGTATATGTCATATATGAGGCAGCCAATTTCAGCGCAGGATGGATATGATTTAAATGTCTATAGGTTCTAATTGCAGTTCTTCACTCCACGCCTCCATCTCACTGATTTCTTGCGCAATTGCTACGCTCCTACTAGTATCCGTATACGCCACGCTTTTTCTTTGAGCTGCCGTCAAAAAACCGACAGTAGCCGGGTAGTGACGCGCCTCGGACCGGCGGCGGCGGCGGCGCTAACACCACTCTTGCTCCCCGTCCACACATAGGAGTTTTGGACCGTCCGGTCGCGTGGGTGTCGCGCGCGCGTCGCGTCAGGTCTGTACGCATCTTAATGATTAAGCCTTATATATTATGCAATATCATTGTTGAAACATGGGAGCTCGCAAATATTGTATTATCAATTGTAAAAATACATGAAGAAATGGTAGTGCTCAAGACCACAAGACAGAAGTGAATGATTCAACAATGCAAGATTAATATCATGAAATACAAATATTTTTTGTGTTCTGTTTGGAATTGCCACAACTTCCTTGAATGAAGTACAAATTTACCTCGGAATCTCCCATAAAATCGGCAGAAACCGCTGCTTACTTTTTCGATCATGGCCCGTTTTCTCATCTTCAAATGGTTTTAATTGGGAATTCGGGCCAATAAATATACTTACGTATCGTAAAAACTGTACACATTGATATGCTAAAAGTCAATTTTTGTCTTGAAATTTGGCACAAAATGCACCAGAAACTACCTCTATCAGCACCGACAAATTTCTATATCTTCCTATTCTAACCAATTTTTCCGGATTCAAATCGTTTTCAATGATATTTCAGGCAATTAAATAGATACATTTACATGTTTTAACCCAAACGTCATGTCAAAATATTGGAAGACATATTTCTTCAAATTTGCCATTATTCATCAAAAGCAAAGTCGAATTATTGACAACTTTGTTTTTTCTTGCGATTTTCTGCATGTGTCAATTTAATCTCAATTTTCTCGTATTTCTAGATCTGTTATGGAAAATTGTATAGAACTTTCTTATAGCAGAGATCACAAGGTCTACAGATTTGATACTGAGTTTTTGAAAATAGCTCTGCGTTGGCTGGTATATACCCTTAAAGTATATTTTTTAATTTGAAAATCTAAAAAACACTAATTATTAGACATTTTCAATCGGATCGATGTGAACTCATCAATCGGATGATGTGTCTGAAAACTATCATTTTCGACGTCTCTGTAGAGCAAAGAAAGTAAGTCTTTCCGGTGAGCCCGCACGGGAAAAAGTTATCCGGTGCGGGGGCACGGGAAAAGTTTTCTCGTTCCCTAATTTCAAGTCCTAAATTTGAAGTTATTTAGTTACAAAATAAGCATAAAGCATAATAAATTGGATTAAAATTAGATAGCGATGCAATATATAAAATTAATTTAATACATTTTAGCGTCCATAGTCTAATTTTTAAGTAAAATTATTTTATTTATTCTGTCCTTACTTGTCATAAATACATCAAAACTAGCTGCTTATTCAATCAAAATAATGCACACAAACACATTTCCATAGCAACGCTTGATAAATATTAGATACCAGTGTTTGCTTACATTTTAATTCAAAATGTATAATGACATGATTTTGGATACATAAAATAATAATAATTTTATGTTCGTGTTTTTATTTCAGAGAGGTATTATGAAAAATATCGTTCATTACACGTCCAGAAACCGCTTTTCCCGCGCTTGCACGACTTCCGGTGTTCGGCTACGCCTCACACCAGAAACTGTCGTGCGCGCACCGGAAAAGCCTAGTTTCAGGACTGGTAATAAAATATACTACTATACACTACCTTGTAGTGGGAAAATGCAAAAATAGCTTAAAAACGTCAAAGTAAATTATTTTTTACATATTATTCATGACAGTTCCCAAGGGAACGAAGTGTTTCCGCCTAATTTGTTAAACTGCTGCGCCGCCGCACCGCGCCGCCGCGACGGCGCCATCGTCATTTCGATTATTAGTTTCAATGTTCTGGTTTTCCCAATGAATCATAAATTTTAAATTTTAATTACCGTTTATTTATTTAAGGAAGGTAGATAAAAATTTGTACAATACACGTGTGATAACGCTTTATTTGAGTTCTTATGATACCGATAATGATTCATATCCCACTTATATCGTAAATAACTATTATTTACAAGAGAAAAAAGGGCCGTTGCCTGTAGTAGGACCAGGAAAATCTACTAATGTTACACGAAATACGATTTTAAGTGACACTCAAGAAAAGTGGACATTGGAGTAGAAGCAAAGATAGAAGTTAAGCATTCATAATTTTTTAATTGTATTTTTTTTTTGTAATAGCTCAATTGAGAGAATCATAATCTTATGCCTAATTAAATATTAAAAATTTCGGCTGTACAGGCAAGATTTATAGGCTAGTAAAAACAGTCAGTTTGATACCTAGCTAGAACTTTATACCTATCTTTCTATTCATCTTTGGATTTATAATTTATTTGCGTTTTTGGTATTAAATTTCATAATTAGTACACTACTTATACTGGTCCGTCCAAATTATTGAAATAAAAACCACTTTGTAAATAATTATTTGCTTTTGCACACACCTAAAAAATGCTAATCTACGCTCTGGATCTTCAAGAATCAGTTTTTGCGAAATATTATTTATTAATTTATATGCATCTATTTTTAAAAGTACGAAACATGATGAGGAATTTCTGTTTTATGGGATGAATTTGATTTCAGTGGTAAATTTTGCTACATATTAGAAGTTAACTGCGACCAACCGGCATTCGCTAACCGTCAAAATTGGCATTCTCTTCAGAAGTAGGCAAAAACTTTAATTTTATAACCGAGTCTCGAAAATTTGTACTTAAAAAACTTGGATCAATTACAATTTTAAGTCTACCTTCGATTAGATTTGGTTTATTTTGTCTGGACTTCGTTTTTGATCAATTTTTAATAGTATTTTTTATTCTGGTTAGTTCTGATTGGTAATAATTAAACGAGGGTGGGTATGCTTTTTAATCATGAATTTTTAATATTTGTCTAGCTTTGGTTGAAGTTAAGTCAGGTTGAGTAAGTTTGTGGGATGTTGCTCCATAAATATCTAAAGTATGTGATTTCGCTTGTCATTTGCATGAACTTTGGATTTTGTTTAATACAGTATCTCAATAAAAGTAGGAAAGATAATATATGTGACAAGTTTCAGGGCCAGTTTTCGTTATAAATTAGACCAAAAATAATGTCAACTGCTACTAAATGGCTTTCGCTAACTGCCAAAATTGTCATTTTCTCCAGAAAATGCCAATTTCGCCAATTTCTACAGTTCACGAACATCGCTTGTTCGCATTTGCCTAGACAATTTTTGGTGCAATTTAAAGGAAAACTGTTACTGATAAATTTCTACTTATTTTCCATTAACTAACAAAAAATTCCAAAGGGCATGGACTTTAATTGTTCCGTATATAAAGTCTCACAACTTTTTGAATTTCTTTAACTTCATTAGAAAGCTTACCTCAAATGGAACACAGTAGGGCATATTAAAATCGTCAAGGAAGCACTTTTTCCAAAAAAGCAAATTAATCCTGGGCACATTATTTTCCATTTGTTTATGATTATAATTGCTAAATACCACCACATATTATATGTTATTGTCCAGAAAATTATTATTAATGAACACAAACTGGTTTTGTGTCCTAAAACATCTTGGTTAATTTGGATTAAATTTGGTTCGTGTAAGTAAGGCCTTGCACCACCGAACAGTATCTTGTTAATGTTCGGTGCTTGCACTAAGCGTAAACCATCGCGCCAGGCGCAAGCTTCGCCCTACCTATTTTAGCCAAAGCTAACCAAAACTAACCAAAGATTAACCAGGCACTAACATAGCACAAAAATGATGACGCAAAGCGCAAGTTTCCTATGCTACACTAATATTGGTTATTTTAGTTTGTTTAAGTTACCTCAGGTCAGATTGGGTTAACTTAAGTTACTTTCGGTTAGCATGAGCTGGGCGCGAGAGCTTGCTCATACTATGGAAGAAGACGTAGGTATTCCGTATTAAAAACCCGTATTAATAATATTAATATAGCACAGGAACGCGTGCAATGGGCTGCGCGAAACTCCGCACGGACTCAGATGTGATGGAAAAATCATGAAAGTCCGCACATAATAAAACTATATGACACGTCATAAAATTGGCATAGGCTATATATGAAGGCACGCAAAACATTTCAGCTTTACATATTATTTAATTGAACTGAAGCAAAGTATAATTTTCAAATATAAAATACCACGCATTGGCATATGCTCGCTTCGCTCGCTTTGGAGCACAGCCATCAAAAACTATCCCAAACATGTAATATTAGCGATAAATATCATTTCATTGAAATAAAGCAAAATATAATTTTCATATAATCTAATAATATGTTAAAACATAGTCCAGAAAGAGATATACAAGACTAAATACAGGGTCCCAAGTATCGGATTCCTTTATTTTTGAATATTTTAATACACTTCTTTTTTAAGGAATTTCTTAGAAGTTTCGTGAATCCCTTTAAATTGTCTTAGCGTCCAATTGCTATTAAGTCAAACAGTTTTGTGGGTCCTGCCTTGAGACCAATTTTCCGCGTACAGTTAATATGCCTCAAATAGATCGCGTCCAAACGAAGTATATCCATTATATTTATGACATAATCCGCTTATTGTACAAGAGTTATCAAACTCTTGTTTTCTACCTCAGTTTCTGTAAGTATGTCTACTAGGGATATATCTACTTAAATTATTGTTGGAAACTTTGAACTTTGCAAGATTTCAAAATCGACTTCAAGAATTAAGAGAGTGTGAATGTAAGGGTTTAATCAATTTTGTTTTGTTGATATTTCAGGAGAACAATTAGTGAAGTGATTAGTAAGTTAATTTGTATTTACTCATCCTAAAAATATACAGAAGTTAACTTATGAGAAATTTCAGTTGCCTCTCTTGGCTTTTTATAACCTCATCCATTTTTATACTAGCACTAATGAAATATAAATTCAAAAATAGTAACGGTGAAAGCTTCCATTAAAAAAGCGTACTGCCATTTAATATTTGAATTTGCCCTTTTATTTTTTTCGTCAGTAAAAGTAAACATCACAGTGAAACTTTAGCAAGAAAATCATATGCAATTTTGCAAAATGTTCTTCAGCTTAAAAATTTCAGTAAAAATTTTAGTGTCAAAAGTTTGAAAAATCCAAACATAATTTTCATATCTAGGAGCTCCTGTCTTTATTTTATTGTTTAGGTTTCATTCAAGCCTAAACCAACCTTTTAAGTAGTACAAAAAATGCATGATGTTTCTTAGCATACCGACTGCTCCTGGATCTAGTTTTTTTTTTGGTAAATTTGATATTTACTTGGTAAAAATCCTTCATCTAAGGGTTTTGGATGTTAAACTGTTTCCACTGATAGAAAGTCCAAACTTATAAAGATCCTGAAGATCCTACTAACTTTCTAGTTATGCTTTCTATACTTACTTCGGAATATATACATTCTAGGTACTCTTAAATAATCTTGCTATTTCTGCACGAAACTACAATATTTATTTAGAGATATTGCACCTTATTATTATAAATTATATACTTATGCCGAAAGTATGTATTTGCTTTTTAACATTCGCACAAATAAACTTCACATATTATACACAAATTATTTCACACTGCGCCTGTAAAAGAAGATATCTTTTGGTAAGGCACAGTCCTGTACATATGCAAACTCGATAATTACATAAATTACACTAACCACCGTATGCAATAAACATATAAATACAACTTAATATGTTTAACCAAAATTGAGCAGTTAAGAAAATCAAGAAAAATATCTGGTATATACGGGGTTTAACTGGTAGATCTCATCTAAATCAGTTTAGACCTACAAATTTTCTTTATTATGAGCAGGAATGATATCATTTTTGAATATATCTCATCTAACCTTGAATGAACCTCATAGCCGCAATTTTGCAACTTTGTATATCGTATTCTAACACAGGTACCGTCAAGCTTAAAGGCCAACTTTATCAAGATGCCAAATTAGAAAATGCGATTTTAGGTCGCCGTAATAATGCCATCACTATATAGGCGAAAGAATGGGTATAATGTTAGAGTGAAGATATTTAGCAAAGACCATTGATTGAAAGAAATCCCTCAATTAATTTTCTGAAAATTAATTTCATTAAACAACATATTGATGTAAAAATATTTCGCTTTGGAATTAAAGTCTCCGAGAGACTGAAATATTTATAGAAATTGCACCACGAGTTATAATACGCTAGTGACTTTAGTAAACTCACTTGAGTATAATCAAATATCTCTTCCATAACAGAAAAAGATACATTATTATATAGAACTGATCACCTAAACTTTATAAAAAGAGTGTTCGAGCGCATACTTTACTTCTATTTTATTAACGATTGCGTGTCGTTTTCTTATAAAAACGAATAAAGTTCGACCAATAAAATATTATAACCTAGTGCAAGTCACTTAATTAGAATCTGCCTTTCTTTTGTAACACAAAACTCAAAATACATATATCTTCCCCCTCGTATTTTTTATTTTTTATTAATATACCTAACCAAACATGTGTTTGTATGTATAAACGTTTTTCTGGTTCTCATGGGATTTTCACACTAAGTCGCTAATGGTTAAATATACTTTTAGTTCTAAATTTGGTTACCAGAATCAAAACTCTATTGTTCACTGGAATTATACTACAGACATTAACTTTCTGTGAACATTGTTGTTCAAAACGAGCCACTCCAATTAAATTTAATTTAAAAAAATCTTTATAGATAAAATTAGTAACAAAAGTATTTTAAAGGCATCCATAGTGTACAATTTCCTTCCAACGAAAGTGACATATGAATATGAGATGTATTAATAATTAAATAAATAAATGCTAATGAGTAAATCGATACAGCTTGTAAGATTTTATGGGAAAGAGCCAGCGGAATATGTTTAAATAATGCAATAATTATCGAACAATATCTGCTTCTCCTTATTCCGAATGATAAAATTCCACATGTTTGTCAATAATCAATAGTTTCAACCTGCAACTTTGCCTTATTTGTAAAGTAAATATTGATTATTTCCATACTCAAGCGGATTGGGTACCCTTCATTTCGCCCAAACCTGTAACTAATACTTCAAAGCGCCTTACAGGTACTTTCTCACGATTTCTGATTCAAGTGGCATTCTTTCTTTTGTTGTTGTGAAAACAAAGATACTAAGGCTACACAGGTTGAAATGGCACCCTGTAAAGCACTGATGAATAATGAAATTCATTATTACTTGCTCTAAAATAGCAGCTAACATAAATGCATCTTGTATTTTAAATTACTGAATGCTTTACCTATATAAACCTGTTCAAATACACTCCCGAGCAAGAAAATACCGAACAAAAAAAATTTCGTCCAAAGCGAGTCTTAAAAAAACGTTTTAAGTTTTGCATCGACTTTCCTAATTATTTTCATTATTATCTGTTATTTATTTTGCAAAAAGCTTTAATGAATTTGGTGTTATATAGTGTAAAACCAAAGGTTGCATTTTGCCCTAAATTTATGAAAACTCTGTGGAGGAATTGAAGGTCGAAATGATAGGTCTATGACCTATGTACGACATTTTTAAACCTCGTCATTTCTTAACATTTATTTTTAATTGATATCAATATCTTTATTTTTAAAGGGAACTATACAATTTACAACAATAACAGATAACAGCAATTAAAATCATTGGTATTCTGTTGCCTAGTAACTTTACGATTAGTGTTTGTGTTATTGGCATCTTTTTTTTATTAAAGGTGTCAACGGTTACATGCAGTCAAAAGATGATGTACATTATGTTGCATTGCATGATGATGGTCGTGATATACGCTGCATTGCAAATCCTGTGCACAGCCAGGAGCACTACCACCAACGACTAACCAAAACTAACCAAAAGCACCAAAACGGGCTAAAACGTATCGGAGCAGGTTACAAAAATTAAAGTAAGAAAACTAATCAAAACGAACCGAATTTTGACGACTAACAAAACTACCCGAAAACATTAAATTTGATTATAACGTGTCGGAACCGGTTAAAATAACTAAAATAAATTGGAACTAACTGAAACTAACCGAAAGTTGATTGGACCACTAACCAAAACTATACCATAAGCGCCAAAACGGGCTACAACCTATCGGAACAGGTTACAAAAATTAAAGTAAGTTAAAATTAACCAAAACGAACCGAATTTTGGCGACTAACGAAAACAAACCACAAACATTAAATTTGATCTATATAGCTACGCAACAGATGCCTACTCCGGTATTAAAAGTGTCGCTCGTCAATAATGCAATAAAGTTAAATATTTTCCTATTTAGACGAGTTTTGCCCCGCCGTGTTGCCAGGTCGCGAACTGACGGCACGCGCTCCGCTCGAATCACGACCACAAAGTCTGCCCACTTCCCGATGGCATATTGTTCGACGTGATAACTTGGCAGCACCGACCCTTTCCCAGACGACTGGTTCACCCGCTCGCGTGAGCCGGTGAACATTTTTGGCCCCGCGTAAAAAGCATTGGAAGAGGTATCTGTTGCGTAGCTATATAGATCTGTGTTATAACGTATCGGAAACGGTTCAAGTGACTAAAATAATTTGGAACTAACTGAAAGTAACCAAAGCTAACCAAAGGTAAGAAAAAGCACCAAAACGGGCTAAAACTTATCAGAACAGATTACAAATGTTAAGTTAAAATTAACCTAAATTAACCGAATTTTGGCGACTAACCAAAACTAACCAAACACCTAAAAATTGCTTATAACGTACCGGATATTAAAACTAACTGAACTTCACTGAAAGTTGATTGAACGACTAACTAACCAAAAGTAACCAAAAGCACCAAAACGGGCTAAAACGCATCGAAATAGATTAAAAATATTGAAGTAAGTTCAAACTAACCACAATTAACCGAATTTTGGTGACTAACCAAAATTTACCTAAAACATTAAAAATGCTTATAACGTCTCGGTACCGGTTCAAATGGCTTAAATAAATTGGAACTAACTGAATTTTACCTAAAGTTGATTGAACGACTAACCAAAACTAACCAAAGGTAAGTAAAAGCATCAAATCGGGCTAAAACGTATCGAAATAGATTAAAAATATTAAAACTAACCCAAATTAACCGAATTTTGGTGACTAACCAAAAATAACCAAGAACACTAAAACTATTTATAACGTATCGGAACTGGTTAAAATGATTAAAATAAATTAAAACTAACTGAAATTAACTGACAGTTGATTGAACGACTAACCACGACTAACCAAAAGCACCGGATCCGGTTCAAATGACTGAAATATATTAAAACTAACCGAAAACTGATTGAATGACTAACCAAAACTAATCAAAAGTAACCATAAACCCCAAAAAGGGCTAAAACGGATCGGAACTGATTAAAAGTATTAAAATAAGTAACTAACCCAAATTAACCGAATTTTGGCGACTAACTAAAATGAACCAACACATTAAAATTGGTTCTGACTGAAATAAATTAAAACTAACCGAAAGCTGATTGAATGACTAACCAAATCTAATCAAAAGTAACCATAAACACCAAAAGAGCTAACTGATAAAGGTATTAAAATAAGTAACTAACCCAAATTAACCGAATTTTGGCGACTAACTAAAATTAACCAAAAACGTTTAAATTGGTTATAACGTATCGGAACATGTTCAATCGACTAAAATAAATTGGAACTGGCTGAAAGTAACCGAATGTTGATTGAATGACTAACCCAAACTAACCAAAAGTAACTAAAAGCACCAACACGAGCTAAAACGTATCGAAATAGATTAAAACTATTGAAGTAAGTTTAAACTAATACAGATTAACCGAATTTTGGTGACTAACCAATAACACTAAAATTGGGTATAACGTACCGGAACTGGCTAAAATAAATTAAAACTAACTGAAATTTAGCCCTTTTTGGTGCTTTTGGTTAGTCGTTTAACCAACTTTCGCTTAATTTCAGTTAGTTTTAATTTATTTTAGTCATTTGAACCAATTCCGATACGTTATAACCAATTTTAATGTTTTTGGTTAATTTAGGTTAGTCGCCAATATTCGGTTAATTTGGGTTAGTTTTAACTTACTTTAATATTTTGAATCTGTTTCGATACATTTTAGCCCGTTTTGGTGCTTTTATTTGCTTTTGGTTAGTTTTGGCTAGTTATTTAATCAACTTTTGGTTGCTTTTCGCTAGTTCCAATTTATATTAGTCGTTTGAGTCGGTTCCGATATGTTTTAATCAAATTTAATGTTTTTGGTTAGTTTTGGTTAGTCCTTAAAATTTGGCTCGTTTTGGTTAGTTTTAACTTATTGTTTGTAACCTGTTCCGGTATGTTTTAGCCCGTTTTGGTGCTTTTGGTTACTTTTGGTTAGTCGTTCAATCAACTTTCGGTTAATTTCAGTTAGTTCCAATTTATTTTAATCATTTGAACCGATTTCGATACCTTATGATCAAAATTAAGTTTACATAAACAAACTAACACGATCTCTCACGCGTATGACGTCATGTGTCAAATGTAGAATGTACTTTTTCACTATTTGAGGCCCTATATTACGATAACAGAAACATTTTCAATGTTAAAATAACCTTAAATCGGCATACATTAAAGCGTATTAAGGGAATTTCTGTAAAAAAGTCAGAGCAGCCATAATAACACAAGATTTCTATGACCGCCTGTTGGGAAAAAAAGAAAGAGAATGGCTATTACAAATTTTTATTTTTCCTGAACCAGTTCACCAACAAAACACGTTTTCATTTAATTGGTGCAGACCAACTATTTTAATTTTGAAAAACAATTCTATAATCATACCCAGATTATTTGGTGCAGGCCGCGTATAACCGCCACGTCAAGGTTAAAGTTGGCTGGCGAGGAATTTGCCGATCTTTTGCATCTGGTGTGGGTTTATCTGGGCCAACGAGATAATCATTCTTAATTACTCGAGCAGCCGACCCGTACGGATCGGTGATTGTGACGGAAGATTTTCCCAGATTCCAGGAAGTGAAGCGAAGCCAAGCCAAGCCACGTGCGCCAAGCAAAGCCGACAAAGCTAAGCCAAGCGAATCCAAGCTTTATTTCTCAGGACAGTGCAATTGTGTCTAATAGTGTTTTCATTTTCAGGAGTGACGCAAGGCCACAACAAAGAAGTGAGGCCGAAGCGGCGCCAAACGGCCCGACAAAGCGACGCCAAACGTTTCTTCAGGATTGTGCTAGTATATGCGTGCTACGCATAAGTTTATCATTCAGGCTGGTATATATATGTGTGTACTAATATGTTTCGTGTTTTTTTGTCAGCCTTCTCTTTCAGGAGAAAGTGCGAAATCTATGCGCGTCGAACATAGGAAAGTAGCACTTTCGAGAAGAAGCGTGAGGCTAAAAGCGGCTGGCAAGAAAACAATGACACCAGCTCCAGCAAAGAGGCCTATCCAGACGCCTTCCTGTGAAAAAGAACCGCGAAAATGTCCAGACTAGGAGAAAACAGCAGCCCAACCAAGGAAGCAATCACACACGTGCCAGTAGTCCCAACGCAAAACCGCTTCGGTGTCCTGCACGCAGAGGAAATTGAGAAAATGGACCAAACCGTAACAAGACCCAAGCCAACGATTAGACCACCGCCCATCACAATCACGTCCAAGGTGAATTACGAACAATGTCGCCAATAAATTAAGGAGATCATCAAGAACGAGTTCTTCATGAAATATACTCCGAAGGAAATCAAGGTATTTACAACGACGCAAGTGATCATGGACTACTCATCGCCCATCTAGAACTGGACAAGGCCATAGAATTTTACACTTCCAAACCAAGGGGCGAAAGGATAAAGAAGGTAGTGTTCAAGGGGCCACCTGGCATGAACCCTGAAAATATCAAGATGATGTTAAAAACCGAACATGAGGCAATCATCGACTGCGTTGCTATGAAGACACAAAAAGGGGACAGTTACTCATACCTAATAACCGCCAGAAGGGGGCCAATATCGGAGAAATCAAGAGGACAAAGCACGTCGCGAACGGCATGATCAAGTGGGAAACTTATTTCAAGACTTGTAGCTACTCCCAATGTTACCGCTGCCAAGAGTTCGGACATGGTTCAACTATGACACCCAAGTGCGTCAAGTGCGCAGGAAATCATCGAGCAAGCGAGTGCGTCAGAAAGCGAGATATGAATGAAGATTTGGTGCCCCTCAAGTGCGCTAACTGCAAGGAAGAGCATGCTGCCAACTTCAGGGGCTGCAAGGCATTGAACGCCTACAAGGAAGAGACAGCATCAAGGACAGGACAAGAACAGCTGAGGATAATCAACAAGCCGAGCCCCGTGAGAGCAGGGATACAGTATAGCCAGGCGATTAAAATACCGCAGGCCCCTGCCCTTACCCCTGCCTCTGCTGTCGTTCAAGCCGTCGCCGTCGCCGCCCCCACCCCCAAGGCGTCAGCAGTTCTGCCACCGAGCAACCCAGGACAGGATCACATCCAGACTTTATTCAGGGAAATCGAGGCCTTCAACAGGCTCTTCAACATAAGGGAACGAGTGGGAAGTCATGCAAGTACTGATGTCTTATGGAGCATCGTAAAGGACTACGGATACTACACATCAACATCAATGGAATAAGGGGCAAGATCAGCCAGCTCAGAGAACTTGTCGCGAGGACTACGCCAGATATACTGAGTGTCAAAGTCAAAGTCAAAGTCAAAATACGCTTTATTGTTAGAACACAAAATTGTTGTTAACAAAGCAAAATAAATAAAAAATATCTTAAATCCTAATACAATATTCAATACTAAAGCGTGATAAGAAGGTCAAATTTAAATTTCCAAATTCAAAAAATGCTTTATAGTCCAAAAAACTAATCTCATTGACAAAGCTATAGGAAATAATAAAAAACAAACAAAAAAAGAAAACAAACAAGAAACAAAAATACATTAAAATAGTCTTAAAAATATCCTAAAATAATATTTATGCATAAAACTTGGAAACCACCAATCATATCAAAAATCTGTACAAAATCAATAAAATGTCATACAAATATATGTCATAGTAAAAAAATTAACTAGAGATGATAATCATTACATCAGTTTAAATGTAGAAACAACATGATTCAACACACAGATCAACTTCACAATTATAAAACATCGTTGTAAAACTCGTCCAAGCAATAATAAGCCTTATTTATTAAAATATTCCTCACAAACCGGTTAAACCGCCTGTCACTCTCTATATTTTTGCATTCCAGAGGCAAGCGATTGTACATCTTTACACCCTCGTATATAATTGAATGTTTTGTAAGGGTACTCTTAGGAATGCACAGACCTATATTCTCACTGTTATACCTTGTCACGTATGCATTTGTATTCGAGTCATTATAACTCTTGTACTTTTTCCGGATCAACTGAACTGTCATAAGAATAAAAATACAAGTTAATGTGAGAATACCCTCCCTAATAAATAGCGGTCTACAGTGTTCTCTGGAGCCAGCTCCGCATAACCATCTCACAGCCCGCTTCTGCAATACAAAAACAGACTGTATGAGATGCAGGCCAGCGAAGCCCCAAAATTGAATGCCATATCTCAAATGAGACTCTACCAGGGCAAAGTATACATTTCTAGCCGTTTTCATTTCAAGTTCATTGCGAACCAATCTAATAGCATAGCAGGCCGAGGCTATTTTTTTTCTCAACATAAAAATATGCGTATCAAATTTTAATTTAGAGGCAATCAAAACTCCCAAAAATTTAGCGTGGTCTTTATTTTCTACATTTTCCCCATTTAGTGAGAGATTTGGAGCAGCTCCCTTAAATGTTATAAGATTAGTTTTGCCTATGTTAAAAGTAAGCCTGTTTGCGTCACACCATTTCTTTATAATTCCAATATCATTATTTATCGTTTCTCCCAAAGTAGCGTTATTTGTTCCTAGCCACAGAATTGTGGTATCATCAGCAAATAATGTAAAGGATCCATTAATGCTGATGGAAGCTAGGTCATTAATGTAGATGAGAAACAATAATGGTCCAAGCACCGATCCCTGTGGAACCCCAGAATCAATGGTTTGCACCGATGATACACTGCCATGGCAACTAACCACCTGTTTCCTATTTGCCAGATAGGACTTAAGCCAAGTCAAAGCACAGCCCCTGTCCCAGTCAATGAAACCAAAACAAAGGATCACCCGCCAGGCATCATAGAATCGACCAAACCAGGAACCGTATGGAGGAGTGGCCCTATACGTGAAGAGGAGCATCCAATTCGAATAGCAGGCAACAGACACAATCAGAATAGAGACAGTGGCGATAACAACGAACAAACTGAAGGTCATCTCAGCGTATAACAAGCCAAATCAAGTTCTCGACGAAAACGAACTACAAAGACTACTCAACTATCCCAAGACGCTGCTTATAGGGGACCTAAACGCCCAGCACACCTCGTGGAACAACAGCACGGACAACAAGACAGGAACGCGACTCAGGAACTGGATCGATAGGAATGACGCCAACCCCATTATCCGGCACAGAAGGACAAGGATTGCGCAATACCACGTAGCCGACGCCAAGCTGGACATAAGAATAGCAGGGGGCATCTACGCCACAGCGACCACCATGATGGAACTGCAGTCTGCATTACTGCTAGTAATATTCAAAACGATGCATCAGCCAGCCCTCGCAGCCCGTAGGGTCACGTACAACTACGGGATCGCCGACTGGACAAACTTCAGGAGATAAATCAACGCGGAGCTACGAATAATTCGCGACTTGGACACCCCGGCGAAGATAGAGGAAGCCATAGAAGTCATGACCAGGATAATAAGCGCCGCAAAGGAACACAACATCCTCCAGGATCCCGGATCTTAAGCAGGGCAAGCCGCCCCTACATATTCAGGAACAGAAAGCGAGAAGGAACCAACTGCGCAGGACATACCAAAATACACGTGACCCGAACGATAGAGCAGCTTACTTGGAAAAATGCGAACGTACCCGAGCCATGCTTGATTCATACAACAACGAGGCCTGGAGCAACAGAATCACAGCGGCAAGCCGAGAAAACAACATATTGAAGCACATCAAGAAAATGAAAAGCAGCAAAAGCCCCTGGACAGTTCCCTCTATCAAAGTGACGAGAGACGGCGTAGAATACATCATCACGGACAGGGCAGAAAAGGCGGAGGCGTTCATGGAATGCTTTGCCAATATCAGCAGCCTGATGGGGAATCTATCAAATGACAGGACAAGAAGAAGAGGACAATCGAAATCGAAGCGCTGCCGCTGCAGGACACGATCAGGATAATCACAAGCCCCAGGGAGCTAAGCAGGATCATAAGCAAGGCCAGATCGTACAAAGCGCCAGGACCGGACGGAATAGTCATGAAGGATGCCAAGTTCCTGCCGAATAAATCCTTTGTCCAGCTAACGTACATCATCAACGCCTCCATCAGACTACACTACTTCTCGAGGACATGGAAGACAGCCAGGATCATCGTCATCGCCAAACCAGGAAAGGACAAGAGCCAAACCTCATCGTATAGACCCATCTCTCTGCTACCCACCATCGGAAAGGTCTTCGAAAGAGTGCTCAACAAAAGGATGAAAGTGGGTATCCATGTGCTTTTTGCAAGGTTCATGAACAACAGCAGTGTTGCCTTTGAGTCCGGAAGTTAGTAGCAATATCAAACGACTTCGTTTCTATTTGTATGGTGTTTATTTTAATACTTGGTTCGAATCTATCTCTAGGGGGGGGGGGGGGGGGCAAACAGCTCTCCCTTGCCCCTCTCTGGCGACGCCCTTGTGCGTGGCCGTTGCTTAAGAGTATGGAAAAGCTGAAGAAGCTACTTACAAACAGAAAAAAGTAGAACGGCTGAAAATACAATGGCTAATATTTATAGCAGAAAAGCCGTTTATTTTGATAACATCGAGGGTGCATTATTTCAATGTGCTAACGTGTCTAAAGAAAAGGACAGAGGTTTGCCAAATGAAAGAAGAGACTTTTACTTAGACATCCTCTATGATGAAAGACCTATAGAAAAATTCTTTCAAATATTCTGTCGATTTGGCATCATTTCTGCACAAGCTTGAGGACAAATGAGCAAGCAGAAGATGAATAGGAGACCCAAGTGATTATTTTAGGTTTAGTTAATATTTGGCAAAGTGGCCCATCTAACGTTTTTTCTAAATTTTTCCTTCTCTTCAGCTTTATAAAATGTATACGTTTCCAACAATATTCGTGTATGTGAATAAAATGGTACTGGTAAATAAAAAAACTGTATTTAGTTTTTGGCGAAATTCTTTACTTGCCATTATCTCTAAACGTCAATTTTACACTTATGCCATTGTGCTTCTGAGCGACTCATTTATGTAACCCAAGATAAGGCTAGACGACAACATTAGAATCCCCATCCATTAACGTTACACTAATAACTTATAAGAAGTAATGAAATATCACATGCCAGAAATAAGTAATATTTAGCAAGACCACCTAATATACAAATAAATCTGCACATTGCAGCAGTCAGCCTTAAGCTCTTAGGGGAACCAATAGTAGCAACTTTATGCAGCCAGATTATCATTCAGGCATAAATCACATTCGTCCTTAAGCCGACAATCCAACTAATCCGATTAAATTATTTTCTATTCATAAAAAAACTGGTACCGGTGATACAAGTAATAGACCAGAAATGGACTTTATTATCCGTTTATATGATATGTATACGTTAGTATATCAAACCAAGTTGATACTGCTTGTAAAGGCAATAAAGCAGTTTGCATATTTCCGAATTTACCAAACTTGATAAAAATAATTAACTTTTATATGTAGATTTTCCAATATTTTTTAAATTTAGTAAAATGCTACCTAAGGTACCCAAACTGCAAGCGTCGCTGCGAAAGCGCTTTTTTATGAAACGGAGCCAATGGAAAATTTCAATATTTTCGAGACGATTTGAAAAATATATTGTGAAGTGGAGCAAGCGTTGAAAACTGTTTGCTTCACGCGTTGCAGAATGCAATTTTTCTTCAGTTGCATGAAGTTCTATATTTCACTGATTTTGATTAAATACATGCATATTTTCTGTAAACTTGCTGATTTGTTGAGGTTCCTTTCCAATACTAGAATTTTAAATAAAGCTTGGATGTTATTAGCCATCGAGTAAAATCCCCCTGTAAGATTTCAAAGGTCGGGTAAATGTCTATAAGGTACATTTATTAACTTGTTAATATATAAAAAAAAGTATGCTTTCAAACGGCCAAATACAGTTTTTGCAGGAAATTGGAATTTGACCGTCATTTCCTAATTAAATAATAAACTGTGTGATATATAGTTGAAAAGAGAATTTGGATAAAAAAAGAATATTTCAAAAACAAAAAAATCTATGCTACTTTATGCTAAACTATAAGTAGCAATATTACTTGTTTGGCCTAAAAAGGACAATTACCATTACACGAATATTCCTCCGATTACGAAGTTACAGGATGTTACGTGTCTCCTATGTCACCTGTTACAGAAACATATATATTTAAATTCTAAAGTTACTAATAGACATATTCTAAATTCAAATGGGTATTCGGTGGGTGAATTTGCTCAGTACGTTATTCACAAGGTAACATAATATAAAAAATATAAGGAAATCTCAAAAATATACCTGTAAAAAAGATAAGATTCAGCAATGAATTAGGAATACACTATTTTCATATTATTTTTACCTTATAGAATTACTTAATTACAATTAACGTGAAAGGTTTGGAAATGGTTTTTGAATTGAAGAGGGTAGGATGCATCATGATACAGATCGCTAATCTGAAACTATCTACCTATATTTTAGACTTTTTTGAGTATCAGTCGTGAACCAATTAAATATACTTTCTTTTAATAAAAATTTATTGCAATATGCAACATCTACAATTAAATATGTGGTACTCTAGATATAATAACGGTGACAATACGATGTTTTGCGATGTATATATATATATATATTTTTTAATGTAGTATGTAGTACATACGTTTTGATCGAAATATATATGTATATATA
>MU181926.1:623100-641817 GCA_016904865.1 Pissodes strobi | reverse complement strand
ATATTGGATAAATATATATACTTTTGAAAGAAATCACTGTTTGTCTTCTAGAGATCAACGAGTTCAGGGCCGTATTACCTACTTGGATAACTAGAGGCAATAGCCTAGGAGCGCCCAGGCACTGGGGGCGCTGCGGGCCCGGGGCCGGTCCGGCGCGACGCCGACGTCCGATACCCTAAAATATCTCAATGTTCAAATTTCTCGCCTTGCTAAGGTGATAATATTTTGATTTTATAAATAATCTATGTTGTGTCTATGTGGTAGGAAATTGATGCAAAAAATACAGTAGAATACTTCTAGCTTAAAAACAAAAATCGATATATCCCTTCAAATCAGTCAAATCATCGCAAAGGAAGCCGACAGTGACACTGAGAGCGGCCGCAGACGCCCACTTTACTTTTATAAAAAAAATATTTTCCAACAAAAAAATGGCGCACGCCTCTAGCCACAGCTTATACCGTACCGAATCAGTTATTTAACTCTCCACGTGTTTTAAAGCAATAAAATCCAACCAATAGGAGCATTTTCCTCATATTCTGGGCGTCTGCAACGAGCCGAATTATATGAGGGCGACTTCGTTTATTTATGACTAACAGTACCGGTCTGGTGTCCAATGTAGTGTTATCTTTTTCTATTACGACAGTTTGCCGAATCATCGAAGAGACATAAACGGATGCCGCACCTGGTTGAGTCGGAAACTGAACACACCGCACAGCGTTGGACTCTCGATTTTTTGACAAGAAGCAGCAGGTTACGTTCTTAGATTGGATTGTTTGCGTGTTATTATTTGTGCTCGATTATTTATTTATTTAAGTGTGTTAACTTTTTGGACATTTAATCATTAAAGTGTTTTCATTGTTAACCATGGTCGTACGTTGTTTTGTCTGCAAAGGGTACAAGAAAGCCAATCCAGCTTCAGGATATTTTAGTTTTCCGAAAGATGAAAGGTTGCAAGTAGATGTTTACATTAAGTATTGAGATTAAAGTATGGTTCATTCATATCACATTGCATGATAAATTAATATTCTTCGTCGATAATTGAAGAGGCGCCTCGAATAACGTTGTAACCGACATTTTCCCGATATCGAGGTTATAGTGGAATAACGTTGTATATGAAGGAACAAACACGATGCCAGAGTCAGTTTGGTTAAATTTCGTATCGTAGGGAGGGGACACGACAGCAAGTGAACACGTGAGTGGAAAAACGTTGTATATTCGTTTAGCATGGCCGACGGACAGAGCGTTGTTCTTACACCAAGTGCGATAAAATCCCTATATAAGACTAAAAAACGTAAAATAAACCCCGAAAACTGGACGGACAACAAAAGAAGAGTGTTGAAACAAAGTGGTAGGCAATATACAAGTCGCAACGGTACGCAGAGACTCGCTAAACCACCAAAAGAGGTAATGGAATAACGTTGTAAGTGATTTAATTTGTTTTATCACTCTATTTGTTTATTTCAGGGGAGAGTATGTCAATGCAAGACAACAAAATGTGACTCGTTACAGCATGATGCAATGCTTGAACTTTTTAATAAGTTTTACAAGTTAAATCATTCACAACAAACTGAGTATTTAATGAGGGAATGTATTGCTCTATGTGATGTCAATCGTCGAGTGGTAGCTGAAGACGTATCACGCCGACATTGCACGTTCAAGTACTTTGTAAAATCTGGTTCGGCAAAAGTTCAAATTTGCTTGAAAACTCTATGTAATATTTTTTCTATAACACCCAGACGTGTTCAAATGGTGCAAGAAAAAATGAAGCAACTTGATGTTTCCACAAGCGATTTAAGAGGTAAGCATACGAATCGTCCTCACGCAATTCCACATGATATAAAAGACCTAATTCGCGAGCATATTAGGTCTGTGCCTGCTCAAGAAAGTCATTATAGCCGGCAAAAAAATGTAAATATCAAATACCGCTCCGCTGATCTGAGTATCCAAAAGTTGTACGAATTGTTTAAAATTAAATATCTAAACAACAAAGCCAGTTTACACCTCTACAGAGAAATATTTAATACAGATTTTAAGCTTCGATTTGGTGCCCCCCGAAGCGACACATGTGCCAAGTGTGATTCATTTTATGTACAGCTAGTAAATGCCCAGAATGAGGACGAATTGATAAGAATCCAAAATGAAAGTGAGTTGCATCACAGGAAGGCTGAAAGTGCTTATAGGTCATTAAAAGAGGATACAGACTGTGCCAAAATCGATTCTAGTATCATAGTCTTATGTGTTGACTTACAGCAAGTTTTGTTCTGCCCAATGCTGACTCATTCCAATGTATTTTATCAAAGACAGCTATCAAATTACAACTTTTGCATTCATGATGTTGGGACAAATGAAGCCACAATGCATTTGTGGGATGAGACAGTAGCCAAACGTGGATCAGCTGAAACTGCTTCGTGTTTGTTAGCCTATATCATCAACAAGTATACACCTTTGCAAATTGGATTAAAAAGAAAGCTAATAATTTGGTTTGATCGGTGCGTGGGCCAGAATAATAATTTTAAAATATTAACTTTATTGCAACATCTTGTCATATGGGGATACTTCACTGAAGTCGAACAGAAGTTTTTGTGTAGCGGGCACAGCTTTCTCCCATGTGACCGAAATTTCGCTTTAATAGAGAAAAAGAAGAAAACAGCTAGAGTCCTGCATCCTTTTCAGTGGGTTGAAATAATCGCCAATGCGCGACCAAGTAAACCTTTTTTGGTTAAAGTTATGAAACAAGCTGACTTTCGAGATATCTCTGGGCTTGAGAAACAAAACCAGAGACCCAGCGCTTTCAAGATCACGGAAGCAATGTGGATGCTTATCAAGAAAGATGATCTTACAACAGTTCACGTAAGAAAATCACACAATATCCTCCAACCTTGGACTATATACTGCATTAAGAAAAAAAGATCTCTTACTCGTGTTCCTGTGCCAACAATGTTGCCACTACTCTATCAGGGGACAATCCCTCTGAAAAAGGCAAAGAAAGATAATCTTGTTGACATGGCAAAATATATAGAGGATAAAGAAATACAAAATTTTTATATAAATTTATCTGTCGAAAATGTATAATATATATTCTTTAAAACAGGACTGTTTTACTTTTGTTTTTAGTACATTAGAAAACGCGAAACAGCCCATTTACCAAATGGAATAACGTTGTAAGTGCAAAATATACAACGTTATTCCATTTACAATGCAAAAAAATTGCAACAACTACCCAGCCTATAGAATAAAATATTCGTTTTGCTTATTTTATTTTAAATTTATATAATTGTGTCACAACTAAATCATAAAAAAATCTAACATTATTTTAAGCATCTAATTAAACGTTTTTTTCCTCTCCTGTAAAAATTCATTTTGGCACTTACAACGTTATTCGAGGCGCCTCTTCAATTATTTGGCTCCCTTCTGCAGGAAGTTTAACTTTTTAAACTTGAGACATAAATTGTAGTTTTGTCTAGCCTCTTAGCATCCCATAATAAAGGCAACCAATTTAGAACCGTCACACTAATATTACAAAGGTTGTATGTAAATTTAATTATAAATAAGTAGTGAACAATGTCACATACCTACAAAACTATATAAATGGCTTCGAGTGACGAAATATCAATTTATTAAGGCCGTTTGACGCGATCACATTTTTGATAAAATTTCTGCCCGTAGTAATCTTTCGAAAACGGCAATCTTACTTCGCGCTCGAAAAACACACAGAACTTTTTCTACAGCCGCATTTTTAAAAATTAATTCCACATTTTTCTCTATACTTATTCTGAAATTTGCAAATGACTGTCAGTTTTGACATATTATCAAAGTATATGTAAACTAGTAAGTTCACTCAGCGGTAAATCCTTTGATGTAATTGTGCCACATTCTTTTATATCAAGTGACAACTGGAGATGACCGATGCGCTGCGTAAGTGTCCGATTGATTCGCGTGGCTTTCTCTAGTCAGAGATGTATTCAGGAGATTGTATGGACTCGTACCGAAAGACCTACTGAATGCCGGCCGGTGAAAAATCAAGTGAAACTGAGCAAAGTTGTAAAAATATTTTCATAGAAGGAAATTGAAAAAAAATTTGCTATACGGGGTGTCATTTTTAGGTGATACCACTGTTGCTATCTCAGAATCTAACAAGAATTTAACAACACTGCAAATCGATCTTGAAAAGGCATCAATAATGGCAACTTTCTAATTTAATCAACTTTGTAGCTTTGACCGTTTCAAAGATAGCAATAATAGTGGATTACCTAAAATATATTTAAAAATATATATAATAATATAATAGTTCGGAATCTCATTTTTACTACACTTCTTTGGTTTCATGAAAGTGATCGTTGTGACATGGTTTATGTTTTCGTCTCGCGTTACGGCTTTTTTGTATCGTTGATTGGACGACTAACCAAAACTAACCAAATCTATCAAAATTGGTTGTACCGTATCGGCACCGGCACCGGTTCAAATGACTACAATAAGCTGAGACTAAGTGAAACTAACCAAAACTTGATTCGACGATTAACCAAAGCTAACAAAATCTATTAAAATTGATTATAACGTATCGTAACGGGTTCAAATTACTAAAATAAGTTGATACTAACTGAAATTAACCGAAAGTTGATCGGAGGACTAACCCAAACCTATTCAAAATAATTATAACGTATCGGAACAGATTCAAATAATTAAAATAAGTTGAGACTAAATGAAACTAACCCAAAGTTGTTGACGACTAACCCAAACTAACAAAATCCATTAAAATTGATTTGAATGTATTCTGAAAAGCTTGAAATGACTAAAATAAGTTGAGAATAAGTGTAGCTAACCGAGAGTTGATTGAACTACTAACCCAAACTAACCAAATCTATCAAAATTGATTATAAGGTATCGGATGACTAAAAGAATTTAAGACTAAGTGAAACTAACCCAAAATTTATTGGAAAACTAACTTAAACTAACGTATCGTAACGGGTTCAAATTACTAAAATAAGTTGATACTAACTGAAACTAACCGAAAGTTGATTGGAAGACTAACCCAAACTAACCAAACCTATTCAAATTGATTATAACGTATCGGAACAGATTCAAATAATTAAAATAAAATGAGACTAAATGAAACTAACCCAAAGTTGTTGACGAATAACCCAAACTAACCAAATCTACTAAAATTGATTTTAATGTATTCTGAAAAGCTTGAAATGACTGAAATAAATTGAGAATAAGTGTAGCTAACCGAGAGTTGATTGTACTACTAACCCAAACTAACCAAATCTATCAAAATTGATTATAACGTATCGGATGACTAAAAGAATTTAAGACTAAGTGAAACTAACCGAAAGTTTATTGGAAAACTAACTTAAACTAACCAAATCTATTAAAATTGATTATAATGTATCGGAACCGCTTTAAATGACTAAAATAAGTTAAGAATAAGTGAACTAACGGAAAGTTGGTTCGACCACTAGCCCAAACTAACCAAATATACTAAAACTGATTATAACGTGTTGGAACCGGTTCAGATGACTAAGGTATAAGTTAAAACTAAGTGAAACTAACGGAAACTTGATTCGACAATTAACCAAAACTAACAAAATCCAATAAAATTGATTATAACGTATCGTAACGGGTTCAAATGACTAAAATAAGTTGATACTAATTGAAACTAACCCAAAATAGATTGGAGGACTAATCCAAGCTAACCAAATCTATTAAAATTATTTATAACGTATCGGAACCGCATTAAATATCTAAAATAAGTTGGGAATAAGTGAAACTAAACGAAAGTTGAATCGACAACTAACCCAAACTAACCAACTCTATTAAAGTTGATTATAACGCATCGGAATCGGTTCAACTGATTGAAATAGTTAAGACTAAGTGAAACAAACCAAAAGTTAAATCGAGGACTAACCTAAACTAACCAAATCTATTAAAATTGATTATAATGTATCGGAAACGCGTTAAATGACTCAAATAATTTGAGAATAAGTGAAACTAACCGAAAGTTGGATCGACGACTAACCCAAACTAACCAAATCTACTAATATTGATTATAACATATTAGAACCGCTTTAAATGATTGAAATAAGTTGAGAAAAAGTGAAACTATCTGAAAGTTGAATCGACGACTAGACCAAAGTAACCAAATCTACTAAAATTGATTATAAAGTATCTGAACCGGTTCTAATGACTATAATAAGTTGAAACTAAGTGAAACTAATCAAAAGTTGATTGAACGACTAACCGGATTAGGTTGGTTAGTTCGGGTTAATCGTCGATTCAACTTTCGGTTAGTTTCACTTAGTCTCAACATATTTCAAATATTTGAACCGGTTCTAAGACGTTATAATCAATTTTAATAGATGCTATTAGTTGGGTTAGTCACCAAATCAACTTTGGGTTAGTTTCTCTTAGCCTTAACTTATTTTAGATATTTGAACCGGTTCCGATACGTTATAATGATTTTATTACATTTGGTTAGTTTGGGTTAGTCGTCGATTGAACTTTCGGCTAGTTTCACATAGTCTCAACTTATTTTAATCATTTGAACCGGTTCCGTTACGTTATATTCAATTTTAATAGATTTGGTTAGTTTGGGTTAGTAGTCCAATCAACTTTCGGTTAACTTCACTTATTCTCAACTTATTTTAGCCATTTGAAGCAGTTCCGATACGTTATAATCAATTTTAATAGATTTGGTTAGTTTGGGTTAGTGTTCAATTAACTTTCGGTTAGTTTCACTTATTCTCAACTTATTTTAGCCATTTGCAACGGTTACAATACCGACGTCATTATCGATTCTAATAGATGTGGTTAGTTTGGGTTAGTCGTCGATTCAACTTTCGCTTACTTTCACTTATTCTCAACTTATTTTAGTTATTTAAAGCCGTTCCGATACGTTATAATCAATTTCAATAGATTTGGTTAGTTTGGGTTAATCGTCGATTCAACTATTGATTAGTTTCACTTTGTCTCAACTTATTTTAATCATTTGAATCGGTTCTGATACGTTATAATCAATTTCAATGGATTTGGTTAATTTGGGTTAGTCATCCAAACAACTTTCGTCTAGTTTCATTTAGTCTCAACTTATTTTAGTTATTTGAACCGGTTCCGATACCTTATAATCAATTTTAATAAATTTAGTTAGTTTGGGTTAGTCGTCGAATTAACTTTGGATTAATTTGGGTTAGTCGTCCAAACAACTTTCGGCTAGTTTCACTTAGTCTCAACTTATTTTAGTTATTTGAACCGGTTCCGAGACGTTATAATCAATTTTAATAGATTTGGTTAGATTGGGTTAGTCGTCCAATCAACGTTCGGTTAGTTTCACTTAGTTTCAACTTATTTTAGTCATCTGAATCGATTTCGATACATTATAATCAATTTTAATAGATTTGGATAGTTTGGGTTAGTCGTCGATTCAACTGTCGGTTGGTGTCAGTTATTCTCCACTTATGCTAGTCATATAAAGCGGTTCCGATACGTTATAATGATTTTATTACATTTGGTTAGTTTGGGTTAGTCGTCGATTGAACTCTCGGCTAGTTTCGCATAGTCTCAACTTATTTTAATCATTTGAACCGGTTCCGTTACGTTATATTCAATTTTAATAGATTTGGTTAGTTTGGGTTAGTAGTCCAATCAACTTTCGGTTAGCTTCACTTATTCTCAACTTATTTTAGCCATTTGAAGCAGTTCTGATACGTTATAATCAATTTTAATAGATTTGGTTAGTTTGGGTTAGTGTTCAATTAACTTTCGGTTTGTTTCACTTATTCTCAACTTATTTTAGCTATTGAGTTTGTCGTCGTATCAACTTTGGGTTAGTTTCACAGTGCCAAAAGATATTTAATATTTACAAAGCATTCCGTTATCGTTATATAATATGTACTTATAAAAAAAATCTGACACCTAGACGATTTTTCCGGTCTCGACCTTCACCTAATTTTATTAACATATCTATTCACTAATCCGACTATAGATTTCTCCTATTTGCCTTTGTATTTTTCATTGCTTCGTATATATTTCCACCGAAGTCCGAATAAAAAATTTAAAATAGAAATAAAATTAAGGATTTCCACAAATCCGACTCTGTTCTGAACACTCTGCCTACACACGAACGACTGATTAAACTAAAACGCTCTACATGCTGCCAACAATCTGCGGATTTTCGGCGGCTGGCACAAAATATTTGGGGGAGTGGAGCTACTAGTTTACATATACTTTGATATTATATTCGGGCTTCGGGCATATTTAGAACAGGATTGCCAGCAACAAACTGTAACAAACGCACGACTGTCATTTATTTATCTTCGGTTTCCATGACCATTCATCGACGGAAAAAGTGAGATTTTTCTTTTCCATGTTCGCGCTAGAGCGCAAAATCAGGATCCACGGCATTCGTCGATTTTGCGATTTCATTTCAATTTAGTAATTAGTTATTTTGCGCGCGGCTGTAGAAAAATTGATATTCTATGTTCATATCAAAATATTTATATATTTATTTACACTTATAAACACCATATTCATGGTTACGTATAAATGACTGATATTCTCGATCACGTTTACCAGATATCTTTTTTTATCAATTTCACTTACATATCATGTTTAATTTAATTTACTAAAAATGTAAACTAAATTAAACCCAGTCCGTCTCTGTTGAGTTCCAGCTGGCCATTAAAACCTAACATTTTTAATGTATGAAGGGCATGCGCGAAAAATGAGGAAAGCATGAAAAAGTCAAATCTGGCCTCATCGACATCAAAGGAGCCGACGTAGAGTTAAATAACTGATTCGGTACGGTATAAGCTGTGCTCTAGCCCTTACCCAACCCTCGCAAAAAAGAGCTAGACAGTCGGGACTTAAAGAATAATTTTACGCTGTTGTCAAATTTATACAGATAGAATATTTATATTTTTAAATTTTATTAGATGTAGTATGCAGTCATTAGAACGATATCACAAAACAAGTGTTTTCATAAATCTCAAAAACTCACAGTAAGCAACAGCGACAACAGCGTAAAAACACTAAAGAGAGTGGAAAACCATATGAGAAGCACTTTAAGTCAATAAAAGGTGTAGTATGAAGATACATTTCATAACCATCTATAGTATTAACTGAAAAAAGAAGGTAGCCAAGATATTTGTCATATTTAGCACGACTCTATAAAAAGTGGATAAGTAAGACAACATAATACCTTGAATGGTTATAAATTTCCACTACAAAAACGTGAGTTGCCGCGTTTGGTTATTTATGACTTTATCAATATGGCATTCCATTGGAACGCTTAAAAACAGTTGAGATTAAAGCATTTAAATAACCTTATAGATCACTAGGTTCATACGATTATTACAATTCAATTTCTGGTTCATAAAATATTATGAATCAAGGTAATTTACTTTTCCATAAAGTATAAAATTAGCTAGGTATTTGAAGAAAATACCGTCGATATTAGGTGTAATTTTATTTCAACTTAATGCATGTCTTTACGAAGACATCTTCACCGCTCTACAAGAAATAATACTATATATCTTTAATTGAAAATTTAAATGCTAATATTGCGAGTAAAATGGTTGAAGCGAAATTTTCAGCAGGGAAATATAGACTGGGATGAACCAGATGAAAGGGGATTTACATACCCTAATACATAACACAACGTATAATATGCAATAAGTACTTATTTAAAAAAAAACTCAAAGTAAAATGCGATAAAACTAAATGCGAAATAGGTACTAGAAATAACACCATACACGACGTAAATGTAATGGCATTACAATTCTGCAAACTGGGACGATCTACGGGAGTTCTACCTATGATTTTCCTTGGCTCGACGTCTGCTTTGGCACTGATAACCCGTCAGTCTGCTGCGAAGAGATTACGCAAGTAATCTCCCCAGGAATGGAAGCATATATCCCAAATTCCATCAAGTTGCCGTCATAAGGAAAGCCCTGGTTCGATAAAAGATGCGAAAGAGCTGTTGGTAGGAAACAGCAAGCCTACAAGTACTGGCAGCAGAATCAAACCTCTGAAAATCGCAATTATTTTGTCGAAGCGAGAAACGAATGCAAACGTGTGATCGACGAAACTAAGGACAAATACAATGAAATGATCAGGAATAAACTTTTGCAATGCCACAGTCACTCCAGGAATTTCTGGTGGTAGCAAAGGCAGTAAGTAATAACTTTACAAAAACGTCTCTCCCACCTTTGACAGACGAACGTGGCATCACGGCGACTACAGCAAAGGAAAAAGCAAACATGCTCGTCAAAACGTACTCATAGCACTCTACCTTAGACTCTCCCCACCATATCGAACATCAACACTACCATGGCAGAAGTCAAAATTCATCACCGTGATATTCGTAAAATCCTTAAAGAACTAGATACGCAAAAGGCATCAGGACCGGACGAAATACCTGCCATCGTGTTAAAGAACTGCGCCAACGAACTAACACCCGTTTTTTCCTGACTTTTTTCTCTGTCTTACCCAGAACCGATATACCCATCTTCTTGGAAAGTCGCTCGAGTGCAACCTGTTCCAAAAAGAGGCAAAAAAACCACGCCTTCAAACTTTCGCCCAATTGCCTTGCTTCCCATAATCTCCAAAGTCATGAAACGTGTAGTTAATCAGCAACTACTCAAGTACTTCGAGAACAACATAATAATCCGCGATAATCAATACGGCTTTCGCAAAGAGAGATCGACAGGAGATATATTGGCCTATCTCCCTCATATATGGAGTAGGGCAATTGAGAACTACGGAGAGTCTCAAGCGATAGCGTTGGATATTTGAATAGCATTTTACAGGGTTTTGAAATGACGGATTGCTCAACAAACTGCCGTCCTTCGGCCTGCCAGCTTCTATCTGCAGTTGGCTTGCCAGTTTCCTTAAGAACCGATCTCTGCACGTTGCAGTCGATGGACATATCTCAGACACATTCACCATTAATGCGGGCATGCTCCAGGGTGCAATACTTTCACCAACTGTGTTCTTCATCTATATAAATCACCTGCTGACCGGAACAAATAACCCTGTTTACAGTTTTGCAGATGACAGTACCCTTGTCTCCCAATTTAGATCACAAAAATCTGTATCAGCGACTGAGACATCACCGCAGACAGGAGCAGATTACAGCTATTGGATAAGACCTGGAGAAAGTTCAAATTTGGGCAACAGAAATTTGGTCCAGTTCAATGCAGCATGACTCAAGTAGCCACGTGACCATTCCTTCATCCTCGTCAATCGAACTACTGGGTGTCTCGATCAACAGATATGTCCTGCCTCCCAGACGCTTGGTGCGCTATTTCGCAACAAAAAACTGTATACACCTCAGCAGTTGCTCTTGCTCTACAAAGCGCAAATAAGACCGTGCTTATAATATTGCTCACACATCTATGGTGCCGCACCAAAGCACATCCTAAAGCTGCTGGGTTCCGTTCGGAAGAGAGCTGTGCGTCTCGTTGGCGATCCGGAGTTGACCCGGAATATGGATAGTCTGGAACACCGGAGACATGTGGCCGAGATTTCCCTTTTACAGATAATTTCACGGCAGATGTTCCCAGGATTTGGCCCGCTTCATCCCGTATCTGGCAACGCCTGTCAGACAGTCATGACAGACGTCAAGAGCGCACTAGTTCGTCATACAACTGGAATCACCTAGAACATCGTGTCAATAAACATCTTCGCACCCACAGCGCTCGTCGAGCGCCATAGGATCTCCCTTTAGTGTGTGTGCCACTGCCATAAAAAAAGATTCTGAACTAACATTGACAATACATTGCATCATAAGAGCAAAAGTAAAAATCAGTATAAAAAAACGGTGTGTGCTTAAAGGCGAATTTCCACCAAACGGACAAAACCACAACAAAACAGCGACTCTGTCGATTTCGACAAGACAAAAACTTTTTCAGAATAAGAAACAATTTGGAGACTTTGTGTCGCCGCCGGCGACTGTTTTCGTCAACAACGAAATGTCCCGTCGCGTCCGCAGGCGGAAAGATCAAAAGGTTTCGGTGTTTTCTCTGTAGTTTTGTAAACAGAGTTAGCACAGTGGAAACGGTCAGCGACAAGCGACATCAAACAACAAGCAACTGGTCTGTAATTTGTATTCTGTTTGCAAATTGTTCGTCCCAGTACAGTTAACAAGTTCTCAAATTCGTGATTGGACATTCTTACAAAATTATGAAACGATGACCTCACTTCTCCATTTATTCCTATCTCATTATTTATCAAATCTGCCATCATTTTTTCGGTTCTATAATCTATTCGTCGTCTTAAGAATGATCTTACATCGTGGAGAAGCCATGATTTTGTTTTATGTGTTTTATGATGAAAACATTTCAAAACAAAACACGCGACCCAGACTAGTTTCAGTCTGTTTGGTGGAATTCGAGTTTCGAGTTTGTTTTCGAAACTAAAACAAGTTTTTTGTTTCTGTTTTTGAAAACAAAACTAGTCGCAAGTGAGTTCGTTTGGTGGAAATCCGCCTTAAGACCCCACGACAGAGGAAACTTCAACAATACGACATCATTATTATGAAATACAAGTTTTTTGCGTTCTACATTTTGAAATTTTGATATGAAAAATGTCCCATATTCTCCGATCCTGGCCCATTTTCCCATCGTTTTAAATGGGATTTCAGGCAAATAAATGTACTTACTTACCACAAAAGCTATATGCATCGATATGCTAACAGGTAAGTTTTGTCTCGAAATCTGCCATAACATCAACCAGACACTGCCACATTATCCGTTCCTGGCCCATTTTCCTGCCTCAAACCGTTTTCAATGAGATACAACAAAAACTAGATGTATGGATATGCTAAAAGGTAAATTTTACCTCGAAATCTGCCATAACATCAACCAGAAACTGCCTCTAATTATCAAAAAATTTCCACATTTTCTGATTCTGATACATTTTTCCAGCCTCAAACCGTTTTCAATTAGATTTTAATTATTTAAATGTATAAATCTACATATTATTTTTACTTAAACGTTATATCCAAATATTGGAAGATGTATTCCCTCAAACTTTGGAGATTTTGTGCGATTTCGTGCACGTTTCAATTTAAACTCGATTTTCTTGTATTTTCCGATCTCGCACGGAAATATGTTGCAGAACTTGTAACATTGAAAATGTTTCTGTTTTCCTAGTATAGGGTCTCAAATCGTGAAAAAGTGCATTTTCCACATGACGTCACTCGCGTGAGAGATCGTGTTAGTTTGTTTATTTAAACTTAAATTTAATTATAACGTATCGGAATCGGTTCAAATTACTAAAATAAACTGGAACTAATTGAAACTAACCGAAAGTTGATTGAATGACTAACCAAAACTAACCAAAAGCACCAAAACGGGCTAAAACAAATCGGAACAGGTTAAAAATATTACAGTATCGATATGGCTAAATTATATATTAATAGATTTTCCTATCAGCAAGTGAAAGGTAATTGTTTTTATCTTCATATCTGCACCTTTTTTTACTTATTTTTTTTTTTAATTATGATAATCTTTAATATTAATCTTAAAAGTCCATTTCTTTAATTAAATATATTATAAACGCCCGTGTTTGTATTTTTACTTTTTTAAACTCTGCTTTTAAAAACTATTTGAATTACAATACAAATCACATTTTTGCGTATTCATTCGTCATTTTCAATGTCCCCACGGTTGCATCTTTGCGAAGGAATTGGAATTTTTTATAGTAGAGATCACGAGATGTATGAATCGGAGTACGTTAGTAGTAGATTGTTCAAAGTGAAAATCAAACAAATTACCAATCCGGCGTTTTCAATCGGATCGATGCGATTTTTTGGTGTGCTGTGTTCATAATGTATGAAAGTTTGGTTGCTACAGATTATTTGATTTTTCAGTAAAAAATTATTAAATGGTGACGTGTTGTGTTAAAACTCGACATGGCCAATGGTTTAAATTTTACTAGCTCACCCTGTACACTGTTTTTACATTTTCCCTGAATAGTCCATTTTCCCGAGATATTAAAAAGAGAGAAACATATATAACACTTTTTTCTCTTATAACTTTCCTATATAACTGCCATCTCAGTTTTTCAATCCTTGACTTTTTCGGCGTTAGAACGACCCAAAATGGCTCCCTTTTCAAAAATATACACGCTCGAAAAAAAAA
Source organism: Pissodes strobi (assembly GCA_016904865.1). Classification (NCBI taxonomy): domain Eukaryota; kingdom Metazoa; phylum Arthropoda; class Insecta; order Coleoptera; family Curculionidae; genus Pissodes; species Pissodes strobi. The sequence continues at coordinate 627,679 of MU181926.1, read as the reverse complement.
TCTCGCTCTTCGTTTCTCACAGTTTCAGTAAGATTTGAAAGGTACGTGCTCAGAAAATTTAATCAAAATTGTTTAGTTTTTAAGACAGTTGTCGTGAATCAAGAACTTTGAAAAATAGCAGATTTGACGTAATAACTCGCATATGAAAAATCTGAGAGCCACAAACGCTCCACCGCCGCCTCGCCGGCGGCCTTCGAGTATTGCTTACAAACGTAACAAATCCCAAATTTGCACCCGGATGGGAGCCGACAGAAGTAAGAATCAAACAATAGGTTTATGGTAGAGTATATACGAAGTCAGTGTAAACGGCTAGGAAATTGGGGTACGATCATTTTCTTATATAGATTTGCATTAAAATGCATGAAATAAAAATCAAAATACTTATTGACGGCTCCTCGTACTCGGGCCACCGAACAGATATAGCAATAAAACCGGGCAATATAACCTCGAGATGCCTAACATGCGATAGGCGAGAGGATTTATACCTGACTTATACTTTCTTATAATAAAATATAAATACTGTAGTAAATAAAACAAATGTTATTATAAGAAGTAATGTATTTATAAGTATTTAATTATAACGACATATTTGTTTATTTGCCATAGACAACTTTTATAACATTAAGAGCAATTTGGCAACAAAACACACTACAACAGTTAAAAGCGCTCCACTATGAAAAGGTTTGCTTTATAGAGGATCGCCGGATTATTTATGAGGGTCAAGTGGCAGGTAATCGTTGCTATATCTGTTCGGTGGCCTGAGTATAGAGAATTTAAATCGTATGATTTTAAAGACAGTCAGTGCTATACCGCGAGGTTTCAGTTTACGTGTTTTGACAAGTTTGTTTCGTTGGTTTTGTCAGTATTTGCTTTGTACTCTCTTGTTTTGTGATTATTGTTGGTGTGTATATTTTACCTCTGTTTTTATTACATAACTTTGTTGTTCTTGGAAATCAATATTTAGCTAATCAAAATGGCGTTCTGGAGATCTTTTGATATTTCTGATGGTGAATCGGAATCTGAAAATCCCAAAACGAATCCCGTTGCAGAACTTTTAGAGTTTCGTAATAAAGACTTACACATCCAAACACAAAGAATTATTTTAAATATGTATACATGTTTGAAAAGTGAAAAAATGAGGCCTCAGAAAATGAAATAGTAAAAGGAATTTGTGAGCTTACTAAACTTCCACGCTCTACAGCTTATAAAGTAATTAAGGGAGGAGATATCATTGACCATTCTTTAAAGCGAAAAAGATCCGACCACAAGCTAAAAAAATTGATAATGCTTCCAGAGAAATTATACGCCGAGTAGTATATGAATTTTACAAAGACAGCAAAGTCCCGACATTGGAAATGATTCGAGATAAATTATCGGATTACCAGAATTATCAATACAAATCTCTTGACACTTTGCGTAATATCTTACTCAATTGCGGTTTTAAATATTGGAATTGGATAAAATAATGGTTATCATGGAATCGCATCTCATAGTTGCTAACCGACAAGAACACTTATGCAGGAATATCGCCAAGCAAAACGGGAAATAGTTTATTTAGATGAAACATGGTTTGATACACATGACGTAGTTGAGTATGTTTGGGTAGATGATAGCAATAATTGCAAATTAAACGGGCCTTGTTCTCGCGACAAACGAATGATTATACTGCATGCAGGAAGTGATAAGGGCTTTGTACTATTTTTTTATTATTGTCTGCCAAAAATATAAAGCACTGTTCAGCTGATTATCATGGAGACATGACCGCCAGTCTATTTGAAAAGTTGTTTACCGAACAATTGCTGCCAAATGTTCCCCCAAATTCCGTAATTATAATGGACAATGCATCGTATCATTCACGCCTTCATAGCAAAGTTCCCAATAGCAGTAATAAAAAGGACGATATTCTCAAATTCATGGAGAGCAAAAATATGGAAATTTCTGAAAAGGCGACAAAACAGTGTTATTGGAAGCTATTAAAAGAAAAATATTTACAAAAGAATATGTCATTGACAAATTATGCAAAGCACATGGTCATACTATTTTGCGGCTTCCCCTTATTACTGCGTATTTAATCCGATTGGGATGATGTAGGCTGCCATCAAGAAAAACTTAGAAAATATAATCAATCGCCAACTAACAGGGATTTCGTACTAAGAAATATAAGGACAGTAATTACTACTGAAGTAAACGCAAGTGGCATTTGGATGAACTGTGTCCGTCATGTTACAGAAAAGGAGGGTGAATATTGTATTTTACCGGCTATTGACCCCATAATAATAACGCCAAATTCCGATTCCAGCTCTGCGGATTCAGATAGTGACTTTTCATGAATTTCTCAGGTGAGTGAAACAAAATCATATAATCCTACTTTTTCTTATTAACTTTTTATGTAATGCTGACATAAAAAAGATACGTTTAAAACCCAATTAAGCTGGCAATCAAGCAAACGTTGTTTAAAATATTATGAATTTATACCTGTCTATAATTAATTCAATATTTTTCCATTTCTATACCGTCGCGTCGCGTTGCGTCGCGTCGCACGCCTATGCCGAATTATTCAAAGGAAATGCCGGCTGTCAATCGAGTTCTGATTTATTGCTGTTTACACTGACTTCGTATAGCTAAAATGTGTTCCTCTCTCTCCCTCTATCAATCTATCTATCTCCCCCACGTTTGGCTGAAGTTGACGCCGACTTTACCCGAATGGGCGACATGTATCCGAGCGTGATGGTTCTGGGTTATTCACTATCCAGGAAAAACTTAGCTCGAGACTGTGCTGAACACGCCAACAGGCGTTTCAACTTCAAAAACAACGAAATAACATAATTCTTAAAGGGAAGTGTAGCAAAAGGACAAAACGGGGAAAATGGGGAAACATATAGAGAAAAGAGTTCCCGAAAGTTCCACAAAATCGTTTCGGTAGACACTACATTAGAAAACATCAATGAAAGTGTAAAAACGCAATGGGAAAACTCTATCAAAATAGTCGTTTGCAGAAATGCTTGCAGCTCAATATTCTATGGTGAAATCACGGCCAGCAGATCATCCACCGGAAGTGGAGAAAGAAAGCATAGCGAAAGTACCCCGTTGTATAATTTCTGCAAATTTTGTCTTAAAAAATATCCAAAATTTAATTCGGAATATTGACAATTTTTTCACCATTTGCTTGCAGTGATTAATATAATAAATGAGCATTATATCATAGCTGCGAATTGCTTTGTTCAAATTAGCCAGCCATGAGACCTTTCGATAGCGTAATAGCGTTCAAGTACAATCTAATCTTTTTGATGGATGTGAAATCAAATTTCTTCTATTACCAAACGCATAATTAGGCTTGTTATTCTTCTAGAATAAAGTGATACATAGTTTTGACACAAAATAGTGTTCTTTTCAAAATCTTTGTAATGCAAAGGTATTTAATTATTTTAATTAATTAGTTGAGCGCCACTTTGTAATGATTATCTAGCTCATTCGCCAATTTGTAAGGATATATCTCCTAGAGACAACACGAACTGGGCATGAATGTTTAAATACAAGTACCAACAAAGACAGAAATATCAATTATTTACTCTTATAATTCTTATAATTCATGATGTCCCACAGATCTCAGTCTTGCGGTAAATCAAAGAAATCAAAGAAATCAACTTAAAAACAAATTATATATTAACTATATGATTAAATTACAACTTATGGTACCATGTGCACTGCAGTTATCAATATAATTGAGATCAATATAATTAAAATTAGATTACAAATGCAATCAAATACAATTGATTACTTAAAGTATAGTTTACAAATATTACTTGAAATACAGTTTATAAATAAGTTTGTTATGTGATGAAAATGAAATTAAATTTAGTATAAAAGATTAACAAATTTTGAATAAATAAATAAGATGTTTATACTGGTCTTTACAAGTTTTTATTTTACTGACTCATACCTATCTTGTCCAACAATCCTATAACCATGCAGCCGTATTGGGACCTTTACTGGGACCTGCTTCTGCCTATTCCCGAGTTAACTATCTCAAGGACGTCTTAGGACTTATAAGGTTCTCTCAGTATCGCCTCCCTCAACCGGTCCGGCACAATAACGTGGACATGGACAATGGTAGTTTTCCAGCAGTGTTCACATAAAAAAAAATAATAACAAATCTTTAGACCAGTGTAAATCGCCAGTAAATTATATAGAAAAATATCCTGTGGATCTCAGTTGGACAATTACGATTGGAGGGAGTGATCAACAATTTGAAAATTTACTGATTACAGCAGGTATAATCGAAAACTTAAATTACGAATTTAAGTTCGGCGAAAATTATAAACAACTACAGTTAAGCAAAAATTATAAATAAGTACTGTTAAGCAAAAATTATCAATAGCTACTGTTACTCAATATATTCCTCTTCCTTACTTTGAGACATGAAATTCAAAAGAAAATTATGCAACTTGTTTTAAAACCGTGGCTCTCGGCAAATTTAAACAAAAGATAATTGAATTTTTATGATAAATATGAAAATCGAGGTATAACCTCTCTATAAATGAGTCTTATTATAACTCAAAATAAGTAATTTCTATTACTT
>MU181926.1:588222-622700 GCA_016904865.1 Pissodes strobi | reverse complement strand
ATAAACGATAATTGAACGTAAATTACGTCTCAATTAATTAAAGATAAAAACAAGGTAATCTCTAACTTGCCTTGAGAGATAAATTAAGATAAAAGATAAAGGGAAAAAGTAGTAAATTCACATATGTGAGTCGACCCCTCATAAATGTAAATTAATGTCGATACATCATGAAATAAGCCTGAAAAAACTGTGATCAATAATACTACTAAGAAAAATCCAGGGAAATTTTACTCAAATTCAATTAACTACCTTTAGAGGAACATATAAAATTCGCTTCGAGAATCTCCCAAGTAATACTGTTCAATTTAAATGAGAATATGTAAAATCATATGTATGACCACTAAACGATGAAATAGTTACGTTCTCTATATAAACATAAACATAAACATATTTATTTAATCCTTGGACTTTACAGGTAACAAGTATGGATCAAGTCAAAGTGTCGGTGCATTGCTAATAATGGGACGTAGTAGAGTTTATTGTTGTACATATAAAACTATAGGTATAATAATACAAACATTATTTGATACATATATAATAGAACTAATGGAAACGTGAAAAGTTGAAATATTGCTAACCAATACATCCAGATATTCGTGAACATTATAGAAACTATAGCTTATTAAATATTCTTTGATAGACATTTTAAAAGCGTTTCCATTCAGTTCGTGCTTAAAATTATCTGGCAGTTTATTGTATATTTTCGCACCAATATAGTAAATATTATTTTCAACAATACTAAGGGTGTGAATCGAATACACTAGATCAAAACGGCCACGTGTACCATAATTATGAAAATAATTGTTCTGATAGAATTTTTGAAATTTTTTTCCTACGAAAAGAAGCACTTCAAGAATGTATAATGACGGTAGCGTAAGGATCGTGCATCGCTTGAACAACGGCCTACAAGTAGCCAGTCCAGCCGCCCCCGCAATTGTTCGAATCACGCGTTTTTGTATCTTAAATGCACGAGCAAAGAAAATTCTAATAATATTCTTTGGCACGAGTCAAGTGGGGTGAGCCGCTTCAAAAAATTAAACCATACTTTATATGGCTGTAAAAATGAGCATAGTAATACGAATAAACAACATCTATTGAGGAAGTCTGTTTCAAACGATAAATGGAATATGATGAGATAGCCAATTTCCTGCATAGTTGTCGACGTGTGCATCCCAGCAGAGCCCACTATCTAGGTGAACACCCAAAAATTTTACACATGCCTCTTGGTGTATTGATTTGCTATTAATTTTTATTAGATATGAAATCGTTGTAACATTTCTTGAGCTACTCGGGTAGCTTCCTGAATAAAACAAAAGAAAGTCTAATTACTGTTATTACAAACATCCGGCAGGTCGTTAATAAATAACAAGAACAAAAGAGGACCCAGGACGGATCCCTGGGGTACTCCACATGTTATGTTTAATTTTTAGGATTTAATTCCATCAATTTCCACAATCTGCTGACGGTTACTCAGATAGAATTGCAACCACTCGTGAATCTTGCCCCTCAAGCCGCACCCAGAGAGCTTTTCCAGAAGAAGAGCATGGTCAACCAGGTCAAAGGCCTTGCTGAGATCCATAAATAGATCAATGCATTCATTTTGATTATTTAAGTTTTCGTAGATATTATCTAAGAACTCAGAAATTGCGGAGTGTGTGGACCGGCCACTGCGGAAGCCATGCTGACAATCCCTAAGAATGTTAAAACGCTCCAGAAAATCCACAATTTGATCATATACAATTCGCTTCAACAACTTTGAAAGTACAGGTAAAATGGCTATTAGCCTATAACTTTCGAGGGCAGATGAATCGCCTTTTTTAAAAAGCGGAACTACCTTTGCTGTTTTCAAAGTATCAGGAAATATGCCACTCATGAGCGACCAATTAATTAAATATGTCAATGGAAACAATATAGTGTGAGCAATTTTTTTAAACACATTTGAAGGAATGTTATCCATTCCAATCGAAAAGGAACTTTTTAGTTTTTTGACTGTTGCCATGATTTCACATTCACTAACAGGACGCAGAACCATTGTGTTTGGTAGCAATCTATTCTGCGGAACGCCGTCAGCATTTGAAAATTTAGTTGATACATTTTTTGAAAGATGAACAAAGTACTGGTTAAAACAATTCACAATTTCATTTCCATTATTCAGCACAGCACCCCTTTTATTTTTTATACTAGAAATTAGATTTTTCGCCTTTTTATTATTATTGTTAATATTATTGTTAATAATATATATTTGGATTACGCAAGATACGCAATTATCCACCAAAAAGCGGTATTCAAACCTAAAGGCCACTACAAAAAATTAAGATTATTGAAATCGCAAATCACTCGAAAATGCAATACAAAAGTGTTAAATTGTTAATTAAGCGAAATATGGTTAACCGAATCATTTTTCAATAGTCTTTTTATATTTTAAATACAGAATTGATAGTATTTAAAATATGAAAAGACTATTGAAAAATATTCAGGATGGATAAAATATTTTAAGATCAAGTCATTCGCACTTACCGGCTCGAACGTTACCACCAAGATGATCCACCTTCGTTTCAAAATTTTGTACGTTCTACCTATTTCGATTTTCAATGCTCTCATTGGGCAATTTAAACCATGTGACAACCGCTATCGGAAACCCGGCGTCAAACTAAGGAAACACTCAAGATACGCTAAATGTAGCAATCTATTGTAGATTACATGCTTAAATTACAGGTATTGAACAACGCACTACGTCCTTCAATTACCAACTATACAAGATATGCCCGTTTCCGAACAGATGGCCTTCACTCAATAAAGAAATCTGCAACTACACGAATTCGCGAATTATGGATAAAAATCTGCGTACCTGTTCTCTTTAAATAGTTAATTGTGCGAAATAAATCCATTTACAGATAGGTGTCACTGCCGATCAATATACTGAACATTGAAAACCATTGATAAATAGATATACTTTAGTGGAGCGGAATAGACTGATATATGAAAACTTATATTCCGTTACATCTTATATAACACACCTATTAGATAAATGTTTTATGTCTAAAGAAAGTGAATATCTAAGTCTCTGCTAATCAAAGCTGGAAAAGTTTTTGCAACGTAAAGGTCTCCTACTTCATACATAAAAATCTAATAATGTATAAATTAGTAATAATCAATTAGTGTAAAATTAATTCAGATTTTTTGATCGTAAGAAATAACTAAACTACATGTTTCGGGACCAAGTTTTGTATTAAACGTATTTATTTGAATTTAAATGAGGAAATTATACAGCGTTCGCCGCCATTTGAATGGCCTGTTGAATTAAGTTTAAATAGTACAATATAATTCGAGTTACCAAAGCATATTTAGAATTCCTAACTTAGAGTACAGTTCATAATGATGATTATAAGTTATAAGATTATTCGAACATATAGGTATTATAAGTATACAATAAATTCCAGCATTTTAATGAAATAACTGGAATTGGTGAAATGAAAATTAAAATGAAAATTTATTAAAAGAATCACATAGGAAATAACAAATGAAAATTAAAATAATAAAAGTAATTTGTACTTGCTAAAATGGAAACTGCTTGGTTATTTTGATCATAAATAATTTACTCTATAATACGGCCCAGATAAACAAGATAGGTTTTCTGATTTTACATATGTAGCTCCTAGAACTACTTTTAACGGAATTTCTTGGGTACTTATTATATTGTCAAGGCTTGCGACCATATGCGTATAAATATGGCGAGACACGGGCGAGTCGCGCGCGAGCCAAGCCTATTCATGGAAGTTTGTGGCTCGCGGCAAATTTTTTGGAGCAGCGAGCTCGACTCGAGCCTACCGCGAGTATCCTGGATCCACCAGGAGATACGCGCATGCCATGAGTCATCGACGAATTATTTTAATTTAAGTAGGGCCCCTTTTGGATTTGTTTTTCGGCTCAGTTCAGTGCGTGAAGAAGTGCGATAGATTAATCGTGGTTGCGTAACTAAGAGAAGAAAAGAATAGACCTGCCATGTCTGACGACGAAGAACAAACGACAGCTTTATTAGTTATGTGTAGTGATGCTTTATTAAGTTCAAGTTTATTAAATAAAAAGCGAAAACAGCAGTGATGGTGGCGCACTGCATTATATAAAAACCTCTCTGGATTGGAATTTCTAGCAGATTTAAAGTTCCAGCATATCAGCGGACAATACAAACATTTTTGAATTATTTATAGGGCACCACTAAATGTCACCTAGTTTCTTCGGATCACTCCATATTCACCAATAATGACTATGGCGTCGTCAGTCTCGCTGCAAACTAAATTTTGAAGGAACCTGCCACGAACCTTTCCCACTAGACGCGCAAAATCCCTTTGAGGTCACCCCAAAAACCGACAGAAAAAGGATCGCTGCAAGCCTCCGTTGAGCCTTCGACGAGCAGCTGGTGGTTGGCCACCTGCATACGGAGTTTTTCGTCATAGACGTATACAAGATTCGTCTTGTCGCGACGATTTCTATACGCATAAAGATCTGTACACGGAGCGTACGCCTTAGATTCCGTAATCGTATTTCTATGTGTTTTATTAGTAGTCGTCAAGATGTCAGGTGATGAAGAGGACTTACTTTTGTTACAATATCTTCGTCATCGCAAAAAGAAGAAACGAAGAAAATTGTGGGTGCATTCATACCTCCAAAAATGAAAAATGTTAATAGGAGGTTATTTATTGCCGCCGAGGAGTTATCCGAAGACGATTCTAAATTCCAGACATTTTACAGAATGTCTACAAACACATTTACAGATCTGATAAACATTGTTGGCTCTGCCATTCAAAAACAAAATACTAATATGCGTGAATCGTTTGATCTGTCATTCTTTAAGGATTTTAGCTTTAAAAAGAATATAGCTACTCTGATAGCGTACTGCAAGCGACTAACACCGCTTTACGCCCGGCGTCTTGGAGCTTCTCTGGAGCACCGAATCCGCGTTGCTGCGTCTTCGTGTGCCGTTGTTGATGTTAATTCAAGCGAGCGTACACCAAGCGTACACCTTCCGTACGTCTATGACAAGAAGCTCCGTGTGCAGATAGCTGTAGACTCGCGAGACCTGCAGATGACACCCTTTTTACAATGAAATTGTCGCAACGGTCACACAAATTCACAAACTTGAAACAGTTTTCCTAGAAGCAATAGTTACATTGCATACACTTAATCCAGTCCTGACGTTCTTCAACGCTATCATCTGATTCCTGCTGCATATAATAAGAAGTTTGGTTCATTTGCCTGTTTCTTTTCCATGCTTTTCTTTAAATGTGGACAAGTTTGCTTTCTTGTTATCTAACAGTTTTATTATCTTTATTGGCGTCCATATGTCCTTTCTCTTCTCTTTTTCATTTCATGTCTTCATTTTTACATTTCAATTCGCTTCTTTCTCGTGTTTTCTCACTCTTTCAGCGATATCTTGATTCTTGATATAAATTATTTTGTTTTAAAAAAAGCACCTGCACCGTTTCTTTGTCCAGCTTTTCCTTATTATTTCATTCAACTACCTCAATGTGTACAGTCTGCAAATTTTGTTCATTTTCACCCTTTGTTTTTTAATTAAATCTTGCTATTGTCGAATATTTCCTCCATATGCATCGATTTCATTTCGTTTGGGATGTAAGTATGTGAAATCCGGATTTAATGGGAACATTCCGGTTGCTTTAAAGCAAGACGCAGCGTTTTCCACAAGATCTTATTCTGTTCAGGCGCTCGCCAATAAAGGCTCAAATATTGAGAGTATCCTATTTATTCTATTTTTATTAGGTCTTACAAATATTATGGAGTGTTCTTGGGCATATCGAGCATTTTCATAGAGTTGCAACAAATGCTCGTCTAAAATAAGAAGGTCATTGCCGTCGGGTTTTCGAGATACACATTAATTTTTTAACGAGCTCAACAAAAAGGAAGTTTTGAAGTAAGTTGATTTCGTATTCGTAAAAATGGCAGATCCTGAAGGCCTTTCGTCTCATAATTTTGGCTTTCAGTTTTTGCCTTTGATGATAGAATAGGTGATAAAAATGCTCCTTCTTCCTTGCACCGGGCAATGACGGGCAGAGTCTCTCCCCTTGTAAATTATTGTAAAATTATTTTCTGGTAGAGTGGCTTCAAGAATTTTGAAATAAATACGTACATACATTGGATCTGCTCATTACTTTAGCTAGCCCGAATGAATCACCTTCTGCTTGCCCAATTGAGAGGTCCAGATTACCCTTCCTAAATATTTCAAGCCAGTCAAACGCAGCTATCTCTTTCTTTCTGCTAAATGAATGATTTATACCTTATTATTTAGTAACTTGACATGCTATGAATATAACATCGGCAGGCGATATCATTGTAGTAATTTAATGTGCAGCTTCACTTTTTTTCATTTTGAATCCCCCAACAAGAATGATGATCCTAACCTTATCTCAAAATCATTTTTCATCGACCTACATCTTAAAGTTGACGCTGGAGCTCCAAAATGTTGGCTAGCACCCCATTTTTCCGCATCTTATAGACTCTAAAACTTGTGTCAGCTGGCCCTGAGATCATGAACCTCTTGGAATCACTCTTTTTGTGATAGTTAGAAGCAATTTCTGTATGAAAAAATTATATTAGTTTCATCCTAGTTTAAAATTTTGTTTAATTTTCAACTTGGGATAGGCCATCTGTCCCGCATAAAATCGTGCTAGATCTCCCAGTTGCTATAGATGGCCAATTTGTCGAACGTTACCCCAAACTTCTCCGCACAATTTAGGCCGATTTTTACGTAAACAAAAAGGTAAAATGCACAGCTGCCACTAGCGATAACTGCACCGCCACGATTGTCAGTTTTGAGATGGGCAAAATAAAAGAGCGGGCCATCTCACCCGCCAATGCCATCTGTCCCAGGTAGGGTTGCCAGGCGTCACGCATTATTGGATGTCACACACCACACCTGGGTATGCGCGTGACTCACTTTTTAACAATTTTTTGAAAATGCTCACTAATTAAATTATTCACGTTTAAAAATAAATTAGCGCCATCTAGTGATCATAACGGAAATTCTTATTTTGTTCAGTCCAACGTCAAACTATTTAGTGACTAGTGAGTTCCTTGGGAACGTTTAGATTTATGCTAATGCTAAGGCAAAATTTGCGACTCCTAAATGAAAAGTAGTGAATATATTAGCTTTTATTTAATCTACCCTCACCGACCTAATTCCACCACTCTCTTTTACAAGAAACTACCTCGAAAAAAAGCTTGTGGCAACACTGATGTAGTCTTAAGTCAGTTGTCGCACTGACGTGACGGTCTTTAGTTCACAGTTAAACGCAGGGCATTCTATGTATAACGTTTATGAACAACTTATCGTGCAGTGAGGAGACAGACAATTTTATTTCGAATTGCAATTTTAAATTATAATTTATAGGCTATCTCTTAGGTACGTAAAAAATTTTTGTGGGGGATTTTATTTTAGTATACATATTTATTATTCTTCCTTATGGATTTAGCAGTTAAAATTGATTCTAGTTCGGAGTCAGATAATTCGATCGATTGAGTGGGGATGGAGAATGACGATAAAAATGAAGTCGAAGTGCAGGCTGAACCTGAAGGCCAAGAAGAAGATAGTATAGTTGAAAAGGATCTGTCACAACCCCCAAAAAACAAGAGGTTATAAATAAACCCACGTTGCGTTTAGTCAAATTCAATGTTAGCTGGAAGAGACAATTCGACTGGCCCTTGGAAAGAAACACTACTATGCAGGCTTACTGTCGAATGTGTAAATGCCAGTTTTCAATTGGTCACAGTGATGTACGACGTTGTTAAGCACATGAAATCCGCAAAACACAAAACAAACATACAAGCTATAAAAAATACGAGTCACATAAATAAAAAATCCCTTGATCATTGGATGACGCGAACAGCGCGACTATTGCAGAGTGTGCTTTAGTATTTCATACAGTCAATCATTTACATAGTTACCTTTCTTTTGATTGCATGGAAAAATACTTTCACAATTATTTACAGATTCGAAATCTGCATCAGAAATACTCTTCGGGCATACTAAAGCGACGCAGATACTAAAGCAAGTTTTAGCACCAGACACTCGAAAGCGTATTTTCAGAGATTTGGAAACTAATCATCCTTTTTCTTTGCCTACAGATGTCCCGAACAAAAGAAATATAAAAACATTTCCATTATTAGTTCGGTACTTTAGTAAAGATGTTGATATTTGCACCAAACTTCTGAAATTCTATTTTGCCGATTCTGAAAAATCTGGAGACATTGCCAAGTGTTTTATTTATCACTTAGAAGCCGCTGAATTGTCACTTACTAACGTTACTGCATTTTGTGCAGACAATGCCTCTGTAAATTTCGGAATAAAGCAAAGCGTTTTAACTGGATTACAAAAGATTAATCCCAAAATAATACCTATTGTTTGTGTATGCCACATTGTACACAATGCTGGGAAAAACGGTCAAGTTGCCCTAAAATTTGACATTGAGAGTGTTGTTATTAAATGTTATAATGAATTTAGTAGCAGTACTAAAAAAACAGCAGAACTTAAAGAGTTTTATGTCTTCTGCGATGAAGAAAGGTCGGAATTATTAAGGTCAGTCCCGCCAAGATGGTTAAGCTTAATTCTTGCTATAGAACGCCTTTTAAAACACTTTGCACCAGTAAAAGCCTATTTTTTGTCGTTAAATTCCCCCCCACCAATTCTAAAACACTTTTTGGAGCATGAGTTAGCGGAAGCTTACTTAGGATTTTTGATGTATGTGGGTCAAACAATGAATGGTACAATCGGTAAATTGGAAAGCGAAGATGCTCTTGTGGTAGACATTTTATCAATCATGGAACGTTTGAGACAATCTTTAAATCTGAAAAAGGAAGAGAAATACTATGGTTATTTGGCTTCTTCCATCATACGAAAATGTGACAACCAGTCGGCAGCGGCGCAATTTAAGAGATAAATTGATGTGTTTTTGGGAAGAACTGTTGCATATTTAGAGAAATGGTACAATTTTGAAGATAATAAATTTAAGTGTTTATCGTGCATGAAACTTGATTCCAAACCCGAGCTCAAACATTTTTTTAATATTGTGGCACAGTTCATCCAAATTCGTTTCGGAATTGACGTTGAAAAAGATCAACTGTTTGAAGAATATATTGATTTGGTTTCATTTCGAAATAATTCTCCACCAAGCTTTGGGGAACTGAAAACGGAGCAAAAGTGGATGAAATTCTTTGAAAAGTATTCGGCAGTAAATTTTCAAAAACATTGTAATTATATCTTCTCAATACCACACTCCAATGCTTCATCTGAAAGAATTTTTAGTTTGATGGTACTAGCATGGAGAAAAGAGAGGAATCGTATAAATATTGACACATTGGAAGCAGAGTTAATGGTAAAGCACAATTTCAATTTAACTTGCCCTGCATTTATTGCATTATTGAAATCTGATGATGGTAAACAACTGCTTGAAAAAGTAAAATCAAATGAGAAATATTCATAATTTTTTCGTGTTAAAAATGTTAATTTATTTTTTATTGTATTGATAAATATTATCTTATTTTGCTCACTATGCATTTTTATACCAGGAAATATATTTTGTTCTTTAAATGGGTGTACTTTGATTTTGACTTTAATTAATACTGAAAAATCTTCGACAAAAATTCATATTTCTATAACTATTGAAGCTGGGGGCTTATTTCTTTTTAAACTTTTCAATCGTCTGACTTTATTTGACTCGATATGTGTATAGACTTTTTCGATAATTAGGTAAAATTAAAGCAGGTATAACTAGGTAAAATTACAAAGCTAAAAAGGTATAATTAAGATGAATGGAACAGCATTTTTTTTAATTTCGTCTTTGTTAACGATTTTAACGACTTTTGGGTAAAAATTGGGCGTGGCACCCCACAAAATTTGACCACTTGTCACGCTTTTCCAAGATTGACATCTGGCAACCCTTTCCAGGTGCTTGTCAGTACTCGCTTTTGGCTAATGTTGCAAACGTTATTACTTACTACATTATTCATAATTATTCAAATGCAGCGCATAACCTTCTCGAGATCCTTGGAAGATCAATTAGTCATATTTATATATAGGGATCCGAATTACGGCTTATTGAAAGGTGATATCAGCTTATCAGCTATGTTGCCAAATGGCATACCATTTATATTTTAAGACCAGTCGGTTCCTTGAGTTTATATTGATATCCTCATAATATTGAATACACGTTTCATGTAATCTGCAAAAAAAATCATCTAAGCTAACAAATTAATAAAATGCCAGTAAATTTACTAAAATTATAAAACTCGTACATTTTTTCCATATAAAAGGATATGATTAATAAGTAAATAATCTTCTTGATGATTATTGCCTGGTGGTTTTATTGTAATTGTCATTTTTGACAACATTCGAAACATAATTTAAAGCCAGTTTGTATTTTTCAATGATACATAAAGGCAAACGAAAGGCATTCTAATATCTCAAGTTATTTCTTTATATAATAATTCTTTCAGGATTAACTAATATTTTTCTTTGTGACTCAACGTGTTACTCCGCAACACCACTATACCTGAGTAACACGTTTCATCCCAAATAAATCTATTATTCGATAATCTTAAAACATCTTGACTTGCGGTATTACATTCAATTTGTCAACGTTTCTGCTTCTCTGACGATATGCCACAGTTTCCAAATGCCCTCATAAAACATGTAGGTAGGTACATGGGGCTATTTGGTGGCCATCTGATGGTTCCATTGCGGCGAATCCATTCAAGTTACCGCTTGTTTAAGAAGTCAACAACATCAAGAAATGCATATTACGTTGGTTATACATCCCTGCAGTAGTGCAGGTAGCAATATAGGACCACATTTGAAATAAATCTGGATCTCCATTTTGATTTGAACGGTAGACGAATTAAAAACCTAGTTCTTTCTGTGCTGCTTTCAGTTGCTCGACTGGAAGAATTCAAAACTGATCCATTTTACACTGTTTCAATTCTTGGACTATAGCGGATATCTTTGCAAGCTTTTTCAATTGATTTTCTTGTAAAATAATTAGGCACTAAACGATCCTGCACCACGTTTCTTATGTGTGCTTTTTATCATGTAAATACTTAGTTTCTTCGGATGAACGCTTTAAATTTAAAATCTTGTTCAATGACATGCTTCTATTGTGTTCGGCAAAATATCTCTGACGGGCCTTCGCACCACGTATGTAAAATATTTTTATTTTTAAATAGTTCTTTCAGGGAATATTACATTTTAATCAACACTAAATGCTAAACTTCGACAGAATATTGATATTTTGTGTTTTAGTGTTCATTCAGAATATTCGATAAAAAATTCATAAACCGGCAATTTCACATGTTTTAAAGAAATACTAGGAAAGCCACAAATATAGACCTCTGCAGTCCTTGGATGACTGTACAACAGTGAAATAGATCTTGGGGAAAAAATTATCTTAGTAGAGTGCTACTAATAACTTATTTTGCCTTGTGTGGGCACCTCGGGGTTACAAGCTGAAATTTTCACTGAATGAAGGCTTTATTATATTAATTCAAAATCCGAAGGTAGTCAAAAATTAGAACGGGCAAAATGGCAGTATACCTAAAAATCGAGATTATTATATGAACGTGTAGGATATTAATTTATGAATGTTTTCATATAAAATTTACCTACATTTTTGTAGGAATTATATTTTTTATCATTGCTTGAAATATGCAGATTACATTGGCACTTATGGCAAAATAAATAAAAAAATTGAATTATCTTCCTTCGAACCTGGGCAAAATCTGATTGAAATATACTCATTTTTGTATTCACCTCGCATTCTCTCCGAAATGAAAGCTCAAATCAAAAATTTTTATTCTTGCAAAAAGTTTGCCTTAATTATCTAGAATACATAGGTGCAAGAATAATTTTTTTTTCAAATGGTAATGTGAAAATAGAATTAAATGTAAAAAAAGTAATTTTTTCATAACCGGGACCGTCAGGTCTGGGGCTGCTCCAGTAGTCTCGCATCTCACTTTTATCTATAGCTCCCTCTCTTTCTCGCCTATTGTACAATACAATAAGTGCTTTTACACATTACGGGTTAGAATACTAATAGTAATAATAGCTATTATTATTTGAATAAAGTCAATGAAGACATTTTCGATTATACTGAAATGTATTTTTCCTATACGCTGCTAGGTAATAAACCAGTAGAAAAAAAATCATATACTTAATGCAACTGCTATTAAAAAAGGACTAGCTTTTATTCAGAATAGAAAAACTCAAAATGTAAAAAAAAATCTTTATAATAACTATAGTATATTATTTTATATGGAGGAAAAGTGATACTTTTCATGGCGCGCTCGTGTTTAATAGAGAGCAAGCCATGAAAAGTAACTTTTCCTCCAAATAAAATATGCTGTTTTTTCTTCAAATGTCGACAAATTAATGCAAAAAGTCTCTTTTTAAATGTAATAATAATTATTGTTAAAGATAAGTGGGTTCGCAAGGCGGCTTAGACCGGTGCGGTGTCGGTGAATAGGCACAGGTTGTTGCTACAGTAATGTAACATAAAGCTGTCAGTGGACACTGTCAACAATAATTTTTTTAAATTGCGTCTCCGATTGCGTTTTAATTCCGTATTGATAAGCAGGTATTGAGTAAGTTCGATTAAATAATAACCAATCTGTTCCTAAATTAGTCACTTTTAGAAATGCAGTTCACAAATTGACTGATAAATACAAATTTTAGTTTAATAAATCTTGAGTTGTTGACGCTTATTTTGTTGTTTGTTTGTATTGTATCTATGTTGCTATGACAACACTTTTACCTCCGCCGGCGGAAAAGTGAAAAGTAAAGCTCCGGCGGAGGAAAAACGAGACTTCACGGCCGCCTACACAGTCGAGTAACTGACGGATTTACTGACGTTTGAAGAAAAAATCTATTTATCTTCAGTGTCTGTATCTTCTTCAGGAATAGACACAATGAGTTCAATATTGCCTTCCAGTAATTTTTTTGCATGATCCTATGCATCCTATTTAATTTCTTCCACGTGTACAGGGTTATCCAACGAGGACTAGACAAGGCGATTTTTTGACTTTCCCTGTACTTTTATAAAAAAAAACTGAAATAGCCATCATATGTAATTTTCTCCCGCGAATTCGGATATGTTCAGCAAAAAACAATTGAACATCAAATAAAAGTGCTAGGGGTCACTTTGATATTTTTTAAAATGGAAGTATGTTACTACATTTTTGGACTTTCTAGAAAAATCTAAACACATTTTGTGTTACAATATCTGATACCTATGCTTTAGCTGTTTACCAAATATTGACAGTTGAAACTCGGGTATTTTGACATTTTGACAGGCTCTAAAATCTAAACCGTATAAGATCAAAGAAAACGGTTTGCACATTCCTATCTTAAGTTTTTATAAACTATCGAATGACAGTATCTTCGAATTTAACCAGCGGATAAAATTAACCTGAACTTTTAAACCTCCGGTTAAATTCAAAGATATTATCATTCGATAGCTTATGAAAACCCAAGATAGGAATGTGCAAACCGTTATCTTTGATCTCGTGCGGTTTAGCTTTTAGAGCCTGTCAAATTGTCAAAATGCCCGACTTTCAACTTCAATATTTGGTAAACAACTAAAGATAGGTATAGAATATTATACACAAAATGTGTTTAGATTTTTTTATAGAGTCCAAAAATGTAGTTATATACAGGTATTAAAAAATATATCAAAGTGACCCCTAGCACTTTTATTTGATGTTCAATTGTTTTTTTGCTGAACATATCCGAATTCGCGGGAGAAAATTACATATGATGGCTATTTCAGTTTTTTTTATAAAAGTACAGGGAAAGTAAAAAAATCTCCTTGTCTAGTCCTCGTTGGATAACACTGTACAAGCTTTAAAGTTTGTACAAGCTTTGCTTTCATACAATCTAATAAAAATTTATTTGATTAAGTTTTATTATGTACCTATTTAATCTAATAATAATTTACCTTTTTTACATATACATGCAATAAATACTTTTGCATCCGAAGGAAATGCTGGAAGTGTTAAAATTTGGGATAATACTTGGATATCACCTGCCTCCTCAAATTTCCATCCGCATTCTGTCACCTCTGGTAATAGGGGATTTGGTTCTAAAGAACTGAAGAACACCTTAGTTTGCTAATGTGCTCTCAGACTGTGAAATTTTAAACTATTTTTTTTAGAGGCTAGTTTTTTCAATTAGCGATGAAGAGGCCAATAGTGTCCTTAAAATATTAATAGACGAAATGTTTGGATTTGTTGAAAATAATGATAAATTTCTCTATGTTATTGAACATGACATCTGAAAATTCCTGGACCCCAATACCGTCTAAATAATCGGAATAATTTAGATAAATTTTCCAATATTTTATTTTTCATAATCCTGAAAACTGGCTGGTTGTATGACAACCCGTTAGAGCATGAAATGCAGGTAATTTTTTTGTAAGTTTTTCCTCTAGGTTGATATCATGAACGACCACATATCGCACCGAATTTCCTCTTCCAGATTTTACCCGAATTCTTTAGAAATATATATTTTTAAAATGTACCAGAAGTACAAGTACATCAGTGTCATTGGAGTCCAATATGCATGTCAAATCCATACAATGTTTAGCAGAGAGTATATGCAACAAAATCCTAGTATCAGCTTCTTCGTGACCCTAGAGGATAGTAATTTGTTGTCAATTGGTTCGCAATTTGTTTTCTTATCAAAAATATTGGTAAATCCCTCACTATAGTTGCGAACTTGTAATTCGTTTTATGAGAGTGCTCTAATTTCGTTAACGGTTTTTTTTAATTAAAATCAGAGTGGATAAATAAATTCCACTGTTGTGGATGTAAAAGTATTTATTGCATGTGGATGTAAAAAAGGTAAATTATTATTAGATTAAATAGGTACATAATAAAACTTAATAAAATAATTTTTTATTAGATTATATGGAAGCAACGTGTACAAGCTGTAGAAGAAATTAAATAGGTTGCATAGGATCATGAAAAAAATACTGGAAGGCAATATTGAACTCATTGTGTCTAAATAGATTTTGTTATTATAAAGATTTTTTTTTACAGTTTGAGTTTTTCTAATCTCAATAAAAGCTAGTCCTTTTTTTAATAGCAGTTGCATTAAGTATATGATTTTTTTTCTACTGCTTTATTACCTAGCAGCGTATAGGAAAAATACATTTCAGTATAATCGAAAATGTCTTCATTGACTTTATTCAAATGATAATAGCTTTTATTATTATTAGTATTCTAACCCGTAATGTGTAAAAGCACTTACTGTATTGTACAATAGGCGAGAAAGAGAGGGAGCTATGGAGAAAAGTGAGATGCGAGACTACTGGAGCAGCCCCAGATCTGACGATCGCGGCTAGAAGAAAATTACTTTTTTTACATTTAATTCTATTTTCACATTACCATTTGAGAAAAAAAATATTCTTGCACCTATGTATTCTAGATACTTTAGGCAAACTTTTTGCAAGAATAAAAATTTTTGATTTGAGCCTTCATTTCGGAGAGAATGCGAGGTGAATACAAAAATTAGTATATTTAAATCATATTTTGCCCAGGTTCGAAGGGAGATATTTAAATTTTTTGATTTATTTTGCCGTAAGGGCCAAGTAATCTGCATATTTCAAGCAATGATAAAAAATATAATTCGTACAAAAATGTAGATGAATTTTATATAAAAACATTCATAAATTAATATCCTACACGTTCATATAACAATCTCGATTTTTAGGTATACTGCCCTTTTGCCCGTTCTAATTTTTGACTACCTTCGGATTTTGAATTAATATAATAAAGCCTTCATTCTGTGAAAATTTCAGCTTGTAACCCCGAGGTGCCCACAAAAATCATTTATAGAAGGCTTTTACTGCGTTGGGCACTCTACTATCTGTTATGATCGTTCTAAAGTACCTGCTAATTTAATTTTAGAATTGTTTTGAACTTTTTATGCAAATAGAAGATAATATAATATGTCCAAAGTATTATTTAAGTGAGTGATTTACTTTAAAGATACAAATAATACCAGGAAATTCTATGGGAAATCCATTAACGTCGAAAAATAGAATGAAGCGAATTAGCATTCTCTTCATAATTATTAGCATATTAGTTAACACATATTATTAAAAATACATTGACACGCGGGTTATAGCAATCAATTAATTTTGTGGCAAATTGATGAACAGTATATAAACTCAATGGACTCTTATATTTACTTTTATTTTGATACGATTGATTAGCAGCAGTGTGGAATTTGGAGATAGTTATTCTGTTGGTGAGTATATTATGTTTTTCATAAGTGTAATTCATGTTTCAAATTACCTACGCTTTAAATTTTAGGTGGGCCTCACTTGTAAAAACTACAATATAATCTTTCAAGTAATGTTTATATAAATATTATAAATATAAAGTTTTTTGACTAATTTCCAATCATAAAAGTATAAAAATAAAAATCAAAGTTTAAAATATTATCTTTGCCCGACCGCATAACATAGCTGTAGTAAGCCCAGAAAGCCAGAAATGATTGATCAATAAATGACTCCATTGTTTGTTTTATGGTGTATTATAGAATTTAAGAGCCAACACTCAAAATAAAGAATATGTTCATTGTTTCATAGTATTAGGGGTAGGTGCCTATTTGAAACTTGGCAACGTTTTATTGTCAACTTCCTCATCTCATCTCTTTTCTGCTTTCTTCTTGAAGGGTCAAGTGTCGTGTTAGGTGTCAGGTCGTCAGATGCTTATTCCTAATTAAAATTAGATTAGGTCGATCACGACCGTTACGATTGAATTGGCGCGTGCCTATCAGTGGGTGATTTGTTTGTCAAGACAGTTTTTCCAGTCTAAAAACTAATAATTAATACTGTTATTTTGTATGGTTGTGTTGTTAATCAGGGGGCAAGGTAAGGCAAGTAGCCTTAAAATAAGGTAAGCTGATTTGTGTTTTATTTTAATAATCCAGTAATCGAGGCCATATCTATTACCAAGGTTTTGTTTATTAAAACTATTTTTTGTTCTCGGTAGTGGGTTTTTGCGGTTTTGTTTTCTTGTGCCTACCTCTAGGTATTTTAATTTAAAAATTCTAAGATTAAAATTCGGGTTGAAATGAATCTCTCTCACGATATTGTTTTGTCTTTGCTTGAAACCTTTTTCTCGCGACGATCTGAAGTGGAGAGCGGCAAATTTTGGAGAGTCGACAAACGCCCAAAAATAACGGCAATTTTCGGCGAAAAAAGGGTAGGTTATCGGTATACTTTGCGAGCGTTCATACAAACAGAGTTTGTATTGCTGGCCGTGCATTTTATTGGGTAAAGGAAAACATTCAGTGAAGGTCTCAAGGACTTAAAAAATTTCTGTTAGACAGAGTGCGGGCTTCTTAAATTATTTTAATGACTTTGAATTGGCAGTTTTAGTTTGAGCCATGTTTTTTCGTTCGCGGATGTACTGTTTGATGTGTTACAGAAAAAGTCACTGTATATTAATTTTTGTATCTTTAAAATAAAAATTACGCAAGCCCTCTTAAATACGAAACGAAATGACGAATCATTTAAACAGATTTTTGATGGAGCTGCTTTAAGGACGCCAATTCCAGCTGAACAACGAGACTGACGGGCAAGATCCCCCGTGAGACACTCATTACGAATTACCACTAGTTTCCTAGATTTAGACAAAATTCAGTTTATCACTTTAATGAACACTTTTAAATTTAAATCTTACTCCAAAAACTTTCCTGCCGATGCATTAACTAACCTAAAAGACTATTTCCCTAATATATTTGCGAACCTCAAAAACTGTATTCTGAGTTACAAATTATTTGGGCTAATGAAGAATTTAGACCACAAACTTTAATGAAAAATATTACTAAAAATAAAAATATCTTCAGTCACCTAACGGTAAAACCCACGAGCGGCCACTGTCACAAGGAGCTGAGCTTGATGGAAGTCAGATTCTTCTAGCTATAGAATGCATAGTTGACACAGCAACAAGTAAACTAATAGAACAAGATATTTTGATGAAATAGCAGATTACCGTTGTAGAAGCGACAACTCGTTTGGCAAAGTAATTACACAGCTTACTAAGCTGTGGTAATTATATGGAAAAGCAGCCCTTAAAGCCCCGTTTCCTGGAGAAAAGGCCCTTTTCGTCATGTCCATTATCAAAAATAGCCTCGCGCATCTTCAGCAGCCATTAAAAAAAGAGGAACAGGCTAACCAGTTACAGAACAGCTAAACTATTCTACGTATCTCACAACGAAAACATTATAGGTTTGTTCCAACCGACTAGAAAACCGTACGTGGGACCGTCATTTCTAGTTGTCAATTTCACTTTTGAATGCAATAAATAACATGTCATGTTGACAAACGAATTATGCTACTGGAAATTACCGTCCCGTGTACGGTTTTCATGGCCAGTTGGAACAGACCTATTAAAAGGTGGCAAGAGACCAATTTTCATATTGCTGGGGAAGTTATAGGGGAAATTAATTGATATGGAGAAACTATTGACGTTGATGACATTGACGTTCATAATGAGGTAAATTACCAAAATGAACTCAAAGAATAGTTATCTCCAAATATTCTAGAGACCATGTCTTCCACTATGGATCATGATAAGAGCGATAAAGATATACATCTTGCTTGATTTGTTTGTAGTTCTTGATTCCCGAATCTTATTTTCTTTGTTTTTAATGTTTCTTTTTTTAGCAGTAGAAAAAAGAGGAACAGGCCAGTGACAGAGAAACTAAACTATTTTACGTCTCCCACAATGAAGAAAACCTATGAAAAAATGGCAACTGATCAATTTTCATTGTGACAATAATACAGAAAGTTGCGATGAAAATAAACAGATTTTTGAGATAGTTATGTGGAAGATAATTGACGTGAAGGAACTATTGACGCTAATGATATTGATGATGATAATAAGGTAAATTATCAAAATGAACCCGAAGAAAAAACATCACCAAATATTCTAGAGACCATGTTTATCACCACTTATAATGAGGAGAGCCATGAATATATGCCTCTTGTGATCTGACTTAATTTGTGTGTGATTTTTTTTGTTCTTTTATTGTTTCTTGCTTTAGCATAAAGATTTCCATAATTTCCATATATTTCTAATATTTCCAAAATTTTCTGAAATATTCCCGGAAATATTCTCGGACAATATATTTGTGGAAATTTCACAATCTTACTTATAAACAACGTCGCTTAACGCCTGGCTTAGCACTGACAAGAAAAATTTAGCTTCGAAAACAAATTTTAGTTTCATTTTATGGATTTATTCATAATGTACTTATTATTTCTTTAATGTCAAGGGTAGCAAGCTACTAAATGCAAATAGTTTCAAAAATAATTCGATTTGATTATGTCCCCGATAAAACTCAATAAAACATTGATTTATAAGATTGTCGATTTCATAAAAAATAGCGGTTTTAGATTTGTGGTTTTATAATTGAACACAGAAAGGCGATGAATTAAATGATACCGTACGTGGTTCGTAGAAATTAAGCCATAATTTCAATTATTCAAATAAGCGGGTGAGGTCATCCAAAATAAGATACTACTTAATATTCGGTCTAAAAACTCGATTTTTGTACGGTTTCTGATTTTGATATCTGTATTTACTTACATAATTATGAATCTGCTCCATGAATACATTTTCAAATAAAATCTGTTTAATTAGTGTTTTAAGCTAACCTCCGTTGCTAATTAAATTATTAGTTCGAAATAATTTTTTCCTAACTGTGAATAAGATAAATGCGATTTAATTCGTGAAAATGGCATATCATCACCCACACCATCATTTTTATAACGTTGAAAAAGAAGTTAGTTATTTTTCTCAACTATTACTGGTATACTATTAGGAGCATCAAAGTGAGAGAACTGTTGAAAAGATTAATTCAGATTTGAGAGTACTTAATAATGTTTTGGAGGCTCACGAGGTGCTGCTTAATGAGGGTGAAACTCAAGTTGTGTTATTTAGAAAAGGAATAAATTTCAAGCAAGAAATTACTAAATATTAAGCTCAATAGTGTTATTTTAAAATCTGTAAAATCTCGGACTTTTATAGATAGTGAGCAGCGCTTTGAAAATCACGTTTTCCTCCTTTTTCAGAATATACTAAGCTTAGGTTGACAGATGTCCTGATTTTGTTACATCTCTCATATTGTATTAGTGTGTATTGACTAATCTTACTTTATAAAGACTAGCTACATTTTCACCTACTACAAAATTCCTGTGTAAGATTTCTTTACAATCATCCTATATTTGATTATATCTCCTAGTACTTTCGTCAGTATAACTAGTTAAG
Organism: Pissodes strobi; assembly: GCA_016904865.1. NCBI lineage: Eukaryota > Metazoa > Arthropoda > Insecta > Coleoptera > Curculionidae > Pissodes > Pissodes strobi. The sequence goes on along the minus strand of MU181926.1, from coordinate 602,354 downwards.
GTGCAAAATTGTTTTCAGATGCAGCTTCTATGTCTCGTTAATTGCCACCAAGTAACCCCCGCATCTTCATGAAAAACTGACTAGAAGCTTCGATATTCCTCCGCGCGAGACACGTCATCGGGATCTCCTCAGCATCTCCAGGCGTAACACTGCTCAATTCCAGCGCTGTTTTACCTATAATGCTGTAAAAAGTTTTAATAAGCTTCCTCCTGGTGTCAAGGAGGCACCTAGCCTATTCGTCGTTAAGCCTAGATTGAACAATAACATTTTGCAAAGGTTTCAAAACAAAGTACTTCGCGTCATAGTAGACGTGCCTTACTACGTTCCCAATGAGGTGAATGGCTTTCCTCTAGAATTCTTCAAGGACGCCATATATCAATTTAGTGCAAACTAGAGTGAAAGGATACTAATGCATCCTAATGTGCTAGCTAACCATTAAATACGCGCGCCAGTAAAGTGCGTAGGCTGAAGCGACTAATGCGATCCGACCAGACTACCAGACTATAGGACCCAGAAAAGTTTAAACTTAAGATCGCATGAACATACAACTTCGACGGCCATAAGTTCACTGTCTTCAGCATCAACCGTACTAGCCTATATGTCTAGCAGTGGCGAGCCTCACGTTTCTTTAAAGAATTATGTAAAAACACGTACGTCAAAACTAAAAATTTAACTTTTTTGATTCTAAAAACAAAGATTTTCTTAAAACTCGAAAAATTACTGATAAAATACCAAACGCATTTTTTACTACTCTTCGTGCTGCAGTTAAACGATCCCTAAACATTTTCTTTGTTAATCTTGCTTCATGGGTATCAGGATGGGTTTAGTTATATGATTTTTAATAAAATCTCATCGTCAGCAATAAAAACGAAAATTATTATTGTTCTCGATCCCGTAAAGCAATATTTTCTGGAATATGTAGAGTCGTTACTTAATTTAGAAAAGCACCTAAATTGGGATTTGTAATCTTCAGCAAAATACACAACATTTACTAACATAGTTAGCGAAACGCGCATCGAGTGCAAATATGGTGTTTCGGTATTGCTGATAAAACTGCGTTATAATTGGAAAAACAGGTCAAACTTACAAAAGTGTACCCATTTGAGAGTTCTGAGACTCGATCTTACCAACCAGCATTCATATATAAGAAAGAATAGTCAACATCTATTACAGCTAGATAGACTATGTTGGAGGTCTCTCTGTAGTTAGAATATTATATTCCGAGAGGACTCTTTGTAGTTAAAATTAAAATATTATGTTCCGATATTAATTGTATTTCGAAACACAATGTGTTTTCCGTCTATTGGTCAGAAAGTTCCACTTACCATTATATCTTGCTGCAATAGCTTCGCATGACGCAGACGTACTGAACAACTGAAACAAAATAAAACTAGTGAGAATGCAAGTCTAAAAGACGTTTATTCGGTAAACTAAATCTAGCTATAATTTTTTTTCAACCTCAGTAATAAAGTTAATCATTAATGTTCTGCTCGCAACTATGTGTTTGCTTAACTTCTTGCAACAACCAAGAAACTAACGAAAGCAAGTAAATCATCCACATAATGACATCAAGAAAACAGGTCTAATGAATTCAATCTCTGAATGAACAAGCAGTCAGATGACATGAATGTTCTATGTATGGAGAGCACTTTCTTTTAATTTAAGAAAGATTGATGAGCTCATTTGATTAATATTGTAACACAAAATTATCATGCCTGCTTTTGAAATCTAAATGGATATGATGCAGCTTGGCAATAGGGTGACTTAGACCTCAGCACGTCTTCATTATTTTAAAATGCTGTTTAATGGAATTTGGCGAGCTTTTTGATTTTGAAAGCTCATTTTATGAACATAAATCGCTATTATTGAAAATCAAAAAAATCCGCATTGTAGAGGAAATAAAGAAAATTAAATGCCGATGTGTTAAAAATTAAGTAATTTTTGAAAATTGTGTAAATTTTTGTCTTGGGCCAACGTGTCGGGGTGAATATTTTCGTAATAAAATTACAGTAATTATTTTATTTTATGTTTATGATTATATTATTTTATGTTATGAAATTATAAAAAAGTCTGTAAACCCAGAGATAAATCAAATTATTTGTTACATGATATTAATTCCTGATAGGGCTTCAACGAGTTCACAGGACAGCTGATACCTGCTATGGCCTTCTGTACACCATGTTTGGGTGCGGAATTGCTTCTCACACCTCCATACTTCCCAGCATCCTCTAACTCATTCATATTATTAAACACATTCTCACTCTAAATCAGTCTCAGTCTCATATTACTCCTTATGCGCTCTATAAGATTCACATCGGGAAATCTTGCCGATCATTCCTTACGCTCGCTGTTGTTCTTTATCAAAACTTCTTGCTCGATGAGGAATAGCATTATCATTCACCAAGATCAGCCCTTTCCCAATGTTTTCAGCAGAAAAAACAAGAGTTCCATTTAGACACATATCCCTATACATATACGCCATTCATAGTCCCATTTATCAAAAAAAGAATTTTCGTTCTCCCATTACCCATAATACCAACCAATATAATAACACCACCCACTCCAAACGCTACCCTAGGCTCAACATTTTCTCCACGATACCTGCCATTCCTTTCCCGTCTAACTAAAATCCTTTCGCTTGATTGATGCAAATTAAACAAATCTACTTCAATTCTACTAATTCATCCACAAATATAAAATCATTCCATTCTGCAAATCCCCAGCTAGCGTGACCTTCTGCCCATCTTCTTCTTGCAGATTGATGCACAGATCCCAATCAAAGGCAGAGAGCGAACCTTCTAGCCTGTCGCCCTTGATGATACTAATCATGCAGCCTCCTTCGAGTCACATTATGCGAAACTCTTACACACGTAGTGGCTTTATTAATTTGGACGGTGTTAAAGGTTCGACGACAATGAACGGACATCAGACTACTTCTCTCCTGGTTCCGGTAATCCGCTTTACCATGGACCTGAAATCTTGAAATTGCTAGGACTAATACATACTTTACATAGCCAAACATATGATGTTCCCTAATTATTTTGCACTTAAATGAATCATTTTTGTTTTTGTTTGTGTACTAGGTATTATTTACTGTATAAAGTATGAAATCAAAAATAATTTAACAAAACTCTATTTGGCTTACGTTTACTTATACATTTTTAACATGTGAAAATGAAGAATTGTACTTTTAATGAACTACAGAATACATATTTATTAACACTCTTAATATTATCATAAAGATCATATCAGTACCAACCGAATCAATTTATTACGTTTTATTAAAAAAATAAATTTGAAATATGAAAGGACACTCAGAAGGAACTCACCGAGAAACAAATAAAAGCCATTTCGATATGTTGACCCAAGGTGTTAACTGACCAATCTTGGAATAAAAAACGAAAGCATACAATAATTTATATAACTTTGAAAATAACATTTATCATAACTTGCGCAATCTTAGGTTAGGGTTTTTTTCGACCCCTGTATAATGTGAAAATGGCCATCTAGGAGAAAATCCATTGAGCCATCGAGCACACTTTCAGAATTTTAAATGCCCTTCGAAATTGGTCAAACCATTTTTAAGCTACATACCTTTATAGATCGTGCTACCAAGAATTTTATATATTTATTGTTTATTAGCGTATCTAATCTAAAATATCACGTGCATGATTTTACGTAAATGTAATTCATTTCACCTTGGTGAAATCTGTAGGCCATTAACCAAATATAAAAGAATACCAAACTTCCATAAAAGAAACCGAATTCCACAAATCACATATTTGCATGCACTTGATAACAATGCCAGAATACAATGGACCGGTCCGAGAATTTCGGCAGAGGAATCATTATCAAAAACACGTAATTAAAGAAAATTCTTAAGTTTTGTTAAATAAGTTTCGGTCAGTTTTAATAACATTTAAGATTAACTTCCTGAAAACTAAAGTTAACAATGGATAATTAAAAATGAACTACCTCATAAAAAGAAAATCATTAATAAATTATTTTAAAAACATACTTTTATAATTACTTATTTATAAAAATATGGCACCATAAAATCACAATAATAATTATTATTTACCTAATAACACCTCAATATGCACCTAAGCAACAAGTGATTATAATGACATTCGATTAATTTGGCAGTCAAAATCAAAGCATGACATAGTGTACGAACATTATACTTTTTGCTATTCCAAACGTTTTTATTGTATTACTACTAATCACTTAATTATGATGACCACAAGATCAGATTTGTCCTCGAAACGACATGGCAACTTAATTGCCGTTTTTGCCTATTTCCACCCTAGGACCAGGACCGAAGAGGTCCTATCATATCTTATTTAATATTCTCTTAAACACTCATTTCAAGTGGCATTATAGTGAAATATTTAGTACAAAGATTTTTAAATAACGTGCTATTTCACTTCCCTTTTTTAACCGTGATCGTCACTACCGCTTGATGGTTGAAATACTGGGGCTGAAATTAAGCAATAAAAATTAATTTTCCAATAAACATTGATAATTATTACTGAAAAACATGCGATGCGTATCTCGTTTTTCTAGTAATCACATAGAGGCATCTTCAATACGAAGACCAGAAGTTTATAGAAGGCAAACCCGGAAGTTCTCCCCTATGGCCTTCAGTAGAGACCTATAGGGTTAAAACACAATCCGAAACATAGCTGAGTTTTTAGTGGGCACGCCTTTGGTCTTGGAGGGGGGGGGGGGGGGGGGGGTGCATAAAAGAGCAGAGTCTCAGACTACAGAAAATAGTATCTCGTTTTCGTTTGGTCACTTTGGATAAGATTTAGATGCAAAGCTTTTTCTTACAAAGACGTGTTATGTGCAACTGAATTATTCGAATGTTGATGATTGATAATATATCTACAATAAGACGTTGGAATGAAGAAATGTCCACCTATAGAAACATGTTCTGTCGATTTTTGAAAATTGATGCTAATAAATTTTCCTTTTTATTAATTATTCTCCGAGTTATTCTCCTAACTAGCTAGCGCTTCCTACATTTTCTGCACCTCATTATACCCTTTTGTCTTTCTGAGATCGCCATACAATCGTTCTGCCTATGGACCAACCACTTTGAGGAATCGGTCAAATATTCGGGGACAATTAATGAAGAGTCTGTATTCCTGTCAAACACACAAACTTAATTAACTTCATGTAGTATAATATAGATTCAATATTCATATGCTGATAAGCGACAATTATATTTTGAGATCCGAGACAGTCACGGTTCCATAAAATTGAAATTTTATAATAACGTCTGCATTTATGTCACAGACAAATAATTTGACAAAATAACAACTATATTTTTTGATACACTTCCATTATTTTGCCACTTAAGTGAACGTATTATTGAAAGCATCCATTCCTTATAACATAAGTGCAAATTTATGCACAGTTGGTATGCCGTGATAGCGGCAAATTTTCTCTCAGAACATGCGGGTACTAGGAATCAAGCAAAGATATTACGATATTGCCTAGTAAAACGCGAATATTCATTAAAATATGAGAACAGTTTGACATTATTACTCTACGTGGTCAGTCCATTAATGCATATTGAAAACCCATTGCCTGTCATACAGTTTTTTTTTAAATGAACATTTTATACACAATACCGAAATAGAATTTTTGCACTCGACGCGTGTTTCGCTAACTATGTTAGCATTATCAGGAGATGACTAAAACAAACCAATAATCTCCTGACGCTAACATGATTAGCCAAACGCACTTCGAGTGCAACAATTCTGTTTCGGTATTGTGGATAAAACTGTTCCTACATAAATTTTTAAGCCTAGTTGATAGTACAAATAGTACCAAGTTCCAAATCCCAACTTAAATTTACGTAGAATCCAAAAATGTAAAAATTTACTTGTCGTTCCAGTTAAAATAAAAAGGATTTACCTTTTTATTAAAATACAGATCTATTCGTTACTGCACATGTGCAAAAATTTCTCAGGCTGCTCCCAAAGTAAATGGAGGACAAAGAGATCTTAGCAAGTCTCTTTAATCACATTTCAATCGTTTTCATTAAAAGGGCTCTGGAAGAAAGCCGAGTGCCAACTGCTGCATGTCAATCTGTAAAACAGATAAAGTGATACTATCGTTAAGGCAGAAGTGTATAGGGAAGGCCACATAGGGGGGATACCTTTCTTACTATGGATCGTTTTATTGGTTCGCCTAGTATAGAAAATGTCTGCGGAAAGTGTCTATTACTTAGGGTATGCAGGCGAACTAGCGATCGTGGTGCGAGGAAAATGAATCAACAAATTTTTGGCTAACTGGTGCCAAAGTTAACAACTTTCAGTTCTGCAAAAATATTGTCTTCAGTGGAAGGCTACAAAACCTCAAAAATATTGGAGAAGAGATCCCCTCCTTAATAGAAGTAACATATCTGGCTTAACCAACGGATGGCATGGAATTCACATATTCAGAAGCTTTAGCAGAAAGCAACAATGATACCAGAAAGGGGTAGAACAACGTGTGCAAAAAATGGAGGTTAAACCCAAAATGAACTCTATGGTTATATGAGGCAAGTGGGGGCTAGGCGGCTATTAAGTGGCACGTAAAGGACGATGTGCTTATGAAACTTGTCCAGTGGACCTAGAGACTATATTAGACCAATGCACGTCTTAGTACAATAAGCCAAGTTGTTAGTCAATTTTCTGACTTAAGGTCAGGCACCAATAAGCAGAAGCCATGGGGTCGACAATAAAACACTATGAAAGTGTAATAGGACGGACCGTGTGCTATACATGCCTAGAATATATACTACCCCGGCCCAGTTTTGAAAGGCACTTCAAAGAAAATGTACCAGAAAGGGATGATTGGGAAAGAGACCAACCAGTGAGAACAGAAGTGATCTGCTACACCGACGACTTAAAACTAACTATGGCAAAATCCCAAAATCCGTGGGAACATTAGATGCATTGTTTCAGGCGGAAGTAACAGATACAGTGTTTCAAATGAAAGCGACATATACAGCACTTCAGGCGAAAGTGATAGCTATGGAAGACTGAGATAAGGAAGTTCAGAACCGATAGAACATCAACAAGCTAATGCACTCTGGCAGCTGAGCCGGGCAAATAGCATAACATCTAAGCTGGGAAAGAGCTCCTTCAAGGAACTAAATCAGCTAGGTACTCTAAACAAAACCATAAATTTGGTTTCACGTTTATGGGTTAGAATATCCATCAAGATGTGGGTAATAACAGAGTCCCAAGAATGGTGGAATAACCTTCATAGCTCGATCCAGCACTTCACCAGCTTAGCTCTACTGAGCCATAATATAATTATTGAATAATTGACACTCGACCCTGATAGGACAGGCACATACCTTACACAGGTTCTCCCAGAAAGAGGAGACGGCGACAATTTACGTCTTTAGCTACTGCGAAAGTTTCAAGTTGCGATTTAAACATGTAAATCCTGCGCTGATGAACCATTGCTAATTAGAAGGTCATAATAGATCTTATGGATCGCAGTGGCAGCTAGATGACTCATGGCAACTGGCAACGCAATCTGATCTAATCTATAGAGTTTTAAAGGTAAAAATAGTGTATAAGCTCAAAATTATATTTTGCAAATAAAAAAATCATAGCAATATTAACGAAATATTGTTTATACTCATTTTGACAAAAAAGTGTCAGTTATATAAAAAAATCTTCTTGACCCTTCTACGCTTTCATAGCGTCGTATCACAGTTTTGTACAGAAATATGTCCAAGGATTAGCCTGGGTTACGAAAACCATTGGTGAAAGTATGTAAAATTTCAAGTCTTTTGCAAGTCATACTTCTTTACAGTTTCAGTAAATATCTTTTAGTGACTCAGATTTTTAGAAAGGTTCATTGCATATTTACATTAAGTTTGTGTGCGAAAGTTCGAAAATCATTTACTTTCTAAATTTTTGCTTGTAATGGATAGAAAATAATAACATATTTGATTGTTAATTGAAGCTAAATTCTATGCACTATTCTGGCATTTCAATTTTAGATCAATTTTCGTTCATCATTCATTCTTTCATGAATTAACAAATTTTCGAAACGAGAAGTGCAATTGATTAAATTTCAAAATGAAAATCGTATTGTTTTAATATTAATCATAGTACATAGTATTCTTCAATTAATTTCAGGCAAAGTTCAGCAGTTTACATCTACATTTCTTTGTAGTGGTCTGACCGTCTGTTTTGGCAATTTCCTTTTTCACTGCCCTCCCGAAAAGGAAGAAGGGGGTCACACATGTGTTTACCTTAAATAAAAGTAATTATTTAGTGTTAAGTGAGTTTGAAGGGCTTAAACTCTTAATTTTGTTTCGAAAACATGCTTGTCGACAACATTGAACTCGCTTGGGATGTTTACTTGTGAAGCCCCATGATTCTTTAATTTTAGGAAATGCATTCCTTATATGGGTGTAGTATAGCATAGTTCCATTGCATTTTATTCCAATTCCCTGGGGAAACTGGAATTCATTGGTTAAATTCCTAGATGGATTGTCTTTGTTTTCGTTGGTTTATTTTGGCTTTTAGTGAACTTTCTTTTTTCATTATATGATAACGTAAACTTTTCTCTATTTAATTGACTTTAGTTTTAACTTTCTTACAAGGAACGAGGTTGTTTAGAGTTTTTTGAAAGTGCAAATCAAAATGAAAACAAACTCGGGATATGTCATTTGGAACAATAATAATTATTGATCTTACCCTGTTTTGTAGATATTACTGCATGGTGGAAGTTAATTACAATGCAATGCTGATTGTTTGGGCGCTACAATATTGCATTTAATTTTTTTTTTATTAATTAGTTTGCGTGGCTGTTTCATTTTGTGGAATCGAATTGTCATCTGGACTTGGCATTTCTGCCTTGTGAATATCGTGAAAGGTGCATTTATGTAAAACCATCGGCCGACCAAATAGGAACGTGTGCTCTGAATTCTTATCCTATCGATCTGTGATTTAAAAATATTTATTTTGGGGTCAATTGCTGTGGATTCAATTAGAGTTTACAAGTACGTTATTCCATACCTATCGGCGTCGCAGTGCAATGCAGTTGATTCAGTAATTCAATTACCTTGGTCTTTTTCTTTGTTTTGAATTGATTTAACCGCTGGTTTCATTATTGACGTATTACTTATATTTATTTGTTGCGAAGCCTAAATCAAAACAAGTTCCCAATTACGCTCTACTATCCGATACTTGAGCTTGGACCTAATTTGCATGCTTCAATACAGTTCGTTTCTTCCTACGCCTCTTTAATTGTACATTTTCATAACTAAATTTATTAACTCAGCCTCTTCTACTCTGAGGTAAAGATAGATAATTAAAAAAAATTAAGCGCCTCACACAACTGAAGTGAAACTTCTGGGGGGGGGGGGGGGGGTACGGGGGTCCAGTGTTTTCCACCAGGATCCACCATGGAACATGCATAATTAAAGGGGCATTTATTCACTTTGACAGCCGTTTCAACTTTGATAAGCGTTTCACTTTTTCTGACTTTACCCGCGCCAAAGAAGTTTTACTTCAAAATAGAATATATTAAAATGCCTTTCAAGCTTTCTTAGGGATCACAATATAGTGTAAGAAAATTATTTCTTTTCATGGAACTGTCTTATTTATGGTTAAAAACGCGACGTATGATAAAATTATAGATGCCATAAACCCAAATTAATATATTCTTCTACATATATTCTTATTGCTTTATAATTTTCATAAAAATTATGCTTTGTAAAACAAGTATTATTGTAAGTTAAGTTAAAGACTTAAAAAATTGAATATTTTATACAGGCTGAAATTACAGCTGTTCAAAAATAGATATTATAGATTAATTCAGTTTTAGGTTGTTTATAATTGATATTTTATTGGGGCATTCTAAATTATTATTATTTTAAAAGATGTTATAGCTCAAAATATACTATCTTCTAACCAGAAATGGACAGACTTTCTCTTCTTAATTTTTAGAGGAATTTTAGAACTATTTTTTCACAGGTAAAATATTTTACCGAATTTAGGGTGTATAGAGTATATTATAACGACATATAAGATATTTCTGCCGACTGGATATTGGGCAAACATGTGTGTATAGAAAGGTGACGTTCATTAAAAAAAATACCATTTATTTTATTTGACAAGTCCTCAAATATATAAAAAAAATTATTTGCATATCATAACAGAGAAGATATCTAAATATTAATAATTTAACACAAAAACCTATTAGTGTCGGCTGATCAGATTCGATTGATGTGCCAACTTTCTCACAACATAAATTAAGCGTTTTATTGTGCCATCACCGCCGCCAGAAAACAATTAGTCGGGAGTTTAAAGACTGGATTATTAATTATATCATAAATTTCCGTCCAATTTTATTTAAATGTTGCACCTACATATAACACAATATCTTTAAATTTTGTAATATAGGCATTCTTAATAGCTATTAATTTCGATTTCTTGACATTTTCATTTAGCGTCCCTGTCACAAGCGGTAACATAGCATCTACAGGGTGATTACGTATAATGCTACCCCCATTATTATTTGTTCTGCTTTTCTCACTAGGAAAAATGTTAAGACTAAAGTTGTAAGAATTTATGTAAACTTTATCCATCCTCTTGGAAAGTCGCCTGAGTGCAACCTGGTCCAAAAAAGGTAATAACCTCGCCCTCAAACTATCGCCCAAACAATACTCTCCAAAGTCATGGAGCGTGTAGTCCATCAGCAACTATTCAAGTGCTTCGAGACCAACAGAATAATTAGCGATAACCAATACGGCATTCGCAAAGAGTAGTGTATGGGGTAGGGCAATTGAGAACTACAGAGAATCTCGAGAGATTGCGTTGGATATTTCGAAGGCATTCGACAGAATTTGGCATGACGGATCGCTCAACAAACAACCATCCTTCGGACTGCCAACGTCTCTCCCCAGCTGACTTACCTGTGTCAAGAGCCAAAGTCTACATCTAGCAGTTGATGGACACATCTCAGATACTGTCACCATTAATGCGGGCATTCCTGAGGGTCCAATACTTTCACCAACTTTCCTCATCTATATTAATGACCTGCTGACCGAAATCAAAATTCCTGTTTACAGTTTTGCAGATGCCAGTACCCTTGTCTCCCAATTTAGATCGGAATAACCTTTACCAGCGACTGAGACCTATCACCGCAGACAGGAGCAATGATTACAACAATTAATCAAGATATGTGGAAAGTTCGAATTTGGGGCGACAGAAATTTGGTCCAGTTCAATGCAGCAAAGAACCAAGCAGCCATGTTTACCCAGAAAGCCAATTACGGCAAATCCTGACATCATCAACGGACTAATGGGTGTCTCGGTCAACAGCAATATGTCCTGACATGACCACGTTGCTAACATATCAAAAGTAGCCTCGCAGAAGGTTGGTACGCTATTTCGTAACAAAAACTGTATGCAGGCTGCTCTTGCTCTAAAAAGCGCAAATAAGACCGTGCTTAGAATATTGCTGACACATCTGGGGAGCCTCACCTAAGCATACCCTAAAGCTGCTGGATTCCATTCAGAAGAGAGCTGGGCGTCTTGTTGGCAACTCGGAGTTGACCCGGACTCTCGATAATCTGCAAACATGTGGTCAGCAGGTCATTAATATAGATGAGGAACAGAGTTGGTGAAAGTATTGCTTCCTGAGGCACGCCCGTCTTAATGGTGAATGTGTCAGAGATCTGTCAATCAAATGCAACGTGCAGAGATCGGTTCATAAGGAAACCGGCAAGCCAGCTGCAGAGAGACGGCCAAAGGACGGCAGTTTGTTAAGAAATCCGTCATGCCAAACTCTATCGAATGCCCTCGAAATATCCAACGCAATCGCTCGAGACTATCCGTAGTTCTCAATTGCCCTACTTTATATATAAGTGGCATAGGTCAATATATCTTCTGTCGATCTCTCTTTGCGAAAGTCGTATTGATTATCGCTGGTTATTCTGATATTCTCGAGGTATTTGAGTAGTTGCTGATTGACTACACCTTGCATAACTTTGGAGATTCTTGGAAGCAAGGCAATTGGACGATAGTTTGAGGGCGTGGTTTTCTTGCCATTTTTAGAACAGGTTGCACTCGAGCAACTTTTCAAGGAGATGGGTAAATTCCTTTTTGGTAAGACAGAGAAAAAAAAGTCTGGAAAAAGGGGTGATAGTTCGCTGGCGCAGTTCTTTAACACGATGGCAGGTGATGCGTCCGGTCCTGATGCATTTTGCGTATCTAGTTCTTTACATATTCTACTAATATCATGGTGATGAAGCTTGATTTCTGCCATGGTAGTGTTGATGTTCGATATGGTGGGGAGAGCCTTGCCTTGGGGGACGTCTAAGGTATAGTGCAATAAAAACATTTTGGCGAGCATGTTTGCTTTTTCCTTGGCTGTAGTCGCCGTGATGTCAAAGGCCATTTTTGTAAAGTTATTACTTACTCCCTTTGCTACCGACCAGACATTCCTGGAGCCACTGGGTCATTGCAAAAGTTTATTCCTGATCCTTTGATTGTGTTTGTTTTTAGTTTCGTCGATCTCACGTTTGCATTCGTTTCTCGCTTCGACAAAATAAATACGATTTTCGGCGGTCTGATTTTGCTGCCAGTACTTGTAGGCTTGCTGTTTCCAACCTACAGCTCTTTCGCATCTTCTGTCGAACCAAGAATTTGGGATGTATGCTTCCATTCCAACAGATCGTCTCAGTTTGCAGAATTTTGCGAGGCAATGGTGGATCCTTCTGTAGAAGTGGCAATTCACAAACTGTAATAAGTTTGTAGTCGGAAGTACCTAATGGCGGACCAACTGTAATTATGTACTGGTCAGGGTTGGTGGTTAGAAAAAGATCTAGGAGGGCGGCCGTAATAAAAACACATTAATAATTTTTGGTTTTTCACTTGAATTCATATATTTTTTAATTTTTTAGAGGAAGGATCGAAAAAATTGCAAAAAGATGACATCTATAGCTGTGGCACGGCTAAGAAAGATAGAAAATACTTTCCGAAGGATCTGATGGGAGATAAATCTATGGAGCGAGGAAATTTTGATTGGTGAATAAGTGATATACTAGCTTTGAAGTGGAGAGAAAATAAGTTCATTTCTTACGTAATTTTCATAGTCCCCAGGATATCGAACAGATTTCACAAAAACAAAAAGATGTATCATCAAAATATGTACTTGCATAAATTTAATAAAACATTATAATAAACACATGGGATAGGCCGATAAAATGGACATGTATAATTCATGTTATGAAATTAACCGTAAGTCAAAAAAGTGGTGGTATAGATTTTTTGTCAATTTATTGATTTGACTATTGTATATGATTTTTTACCTTCAAATAATACTCTGAATGTCATGGAAAAACTCTACTACTAAAATACTTTCGAAACGCCGTTGCAAATAGTTTGATTGAAGCCGATCTAGAGGCCCCTTGTTTAAAAGCTCCGCAAGGCTGCCGTTATAGCCAAACGCGAAAAATAGGGAAAAACTAACATTAAATTTCTCGTTTTGACAGTTAAAGATAGAAATGTTAGAGAAAACAGAAATATACCTAAGATCCATCGAAGTGCCTTGTAGAACGTCAACTTATGATGTTTAAATTATGGTAGCAAAATAAGATCTAACATAAACACGAAATTATTTTAACTATAATTTCGTGTTTATGTTAAATCTTATTTTGCTACCATAATATAATTTAATTAATTTGTGATCGCGGAACTCAAATTTTGGCTCATTTCATATATAGCATTTTTTTATTTTACAGCCAGACGATGCGCCATTGGCATAACAGTTTTTGCTAGGCATGACCCTATCGGTAGGATATGGCATAGGACGTTACGATTAGAATACACTGGAGGAAGTAATAGAAGCAATGATTATTTACCGACGAAATTTGGTTCAACTTATTCGGATGGAAGGATGCTGACTTAGAGGAGGTCAAACTGTGTGACTCTATGGACTCTATGGGCTTATGTAGGGAGGCAAAACAGAATTATGTGTTATGCAGTTAAGTCCAAGATTTGTTGGGACGAAATTCTGGCACCAATTCTTTTATCCTTTGCTCGCTACGGGGAACAGTTTAGGCTTACTGACGATAACACTAGGCCACCACAGCAATTGTTAATG